>CM018034.1:38460414-38985377 GCA_008638375.1 Nyssa sinensis
AATCAATATAAATGGAAAACTTAGATGGAGGCACATGCCAATTGCCGTATGTTGTTTGCTGACAACTTAAAGTATATATGAAGGACCACAAACGTCACAAATTTAGTCAACATAACGTAAAAATTAAATTGAGGCACACGTTGCATGTTTATTATCTGCCAACAACACAGTTTCGTTGATGAAACTAAACTAAGGTTTAGTTTTGGGTACAATTAAAGAGAGAGACTCTAGAATCTAAATGTTCTATATTGAGTAAGACTAAAATAAAATAATTTTAATAAAACTACAAGTAAAGATGAGGATATAGTGAAAACTGATGGCCAATAGATACCCAAAATGACCATTTTTACTATTTCTGACTGATTGGGAAAAGGAAATTGATGGGGTTATTGACCATAGATTACAACATATCTAAGCAGAATCGAAAGGATGAAAGAAAATTATAAGAATATAACCTTAATATGACTATTTCCCACTATTCACCCACAATCTTATTAATTTATCCATCATGATTCACCAGAATACCATTTTCACTCAACTTACATATAGCATCAAACTGTTTCTTCTACATGTTGTAATAATGTAATAGAAGTGCACAAGCAGTTCCTAGCATCAAATAATTTTGGATGGATAAAGAGGGCCACAACCTAAACATATAGAAAGGAACACACACACTAAAATGGATGCACGTCCCTTGTCGTATGTTCTATGTTGATGACTTAAATATATGTGGATCACATACATTTGAAATTTAATCAATATAAATGGAAAACTTAGATGGAGGCACATGCCAATTGCTGTATGTTATTTGCTGACAACTTAAAAGATATATGAGGGACCACAAACATCACAAATTTAGTCAACATAATGTAAAAATTAAATGGAGGCACATGCTGCATGTATATTATCTGCCAACAACACAGTTTCGTTGATGAAACTAAACTAAGGTTTAGTTTTGGGTACAACTAAAGAGAGAGACTCTAGAATCTAAATGTTTTATATTGAGCAAGACTAAAATAATATATATGGAGTGTAATTTTAATAAAACTACAAGTAAATATGAGGATATAGTGAAAACTGATGGCCAATAGATAACCAAAATGACCATTTTTACTATTTCTAACTCATTGAGAAAAGGAAATTGATGGGGGCATTGACCATAGAACTAGAGCAGAAAGGATGAAGTGCAGTAGTGCTTCTAGATGTTTTGATCGTAAAATACCCACCAAATCTTTAGGAAAGATTTATAAGATGAAATTTTGGCTAGCTACACTTTTAGCAGTCATGAAACAAAATGTTTAAAAGACAAATACAACTGAAATGAGGATGTTGGGCTGAACAAATGATTATAAAAGAAAAGATAAAATAAGAAGTAAAATGAAAAGAAAGAAATGGACCCAATTCCACGGAAGATTAGAACAAGTTATCTAAGATGGTTTGGGCACATGCAACAAAGACTGATGAATCTATTGGTATGGCGGAGCTACATTTCATGTACTCTTCTAAATGTGTGGAGTACCCATCAAATGACACAAGAATGCGTATGGGATATGTGTTCGATTGGACATGCAGCCAGTAATCAAGTTTAATTATATAATTATACATAAATCTCTTATTATACTCCTTTTGGTAAATGATTGCTTCAAAATGAATGATACATGCATTTGAACATTATATTTTCCAGACCATAGTTTGAAGAAATAAAAGAGATTTTTTTTTATAAGTAAAAGAGAATATACAAAAATATGAATATTGTACCGTGTCCCTATGTCCTTGGCTTTGGGGATTTGATAATTCCGACGCTTAGCTGCATACCACATCTGACATGCATACCCAAGTCCATGTAAAATAGAGGAGTAATTTGATCCAAAAGGCACCAAAGGACAAGAGGAAGGTAAAAAGAACGAGGATTGAGGATGAGTGAAGAGATGATTTCCAAGAACATAATAGTGGATGTGACTTTAGATAGAGCTAATAGGATTGAAAGGATTCATGCAGCCAACTTCAAGCAGTTGGGATTTAATTGAGTATAAAATGCAAAACTTGCAACACTGCAACAATAATGTAAATACTCCATTTTAGTTAATTAATTATCTTGTCATATAAATTTGCCACCAATAATCATTTCTAAAATTTAAGAGAGTTAAAAACCTGATTTCCGAGCTTTAGCTATTTCTTCCATTGCATCAATGCTCATGACATGAACAACATAGAGAGGCGTGTTCACAAAGCCAGCCAAACGAATAGCTCGGCCAGTTGCCTCTCCTTCTAGCTGCATGAACATCAAACTAAAAGGTTAATTACATAATAAGCATAATCTCAAAAAATATAAATGGAAAAGAAGTCCTCAGAGAGGAGTAATCATCAATCTGATATCAGAATAGAAACATTTGGTTTGCTAAGAAGAGTAAAATTTGCTACTAAAAGATTCCTACCTGTCCACACAAAGTTGTTTGTAAACACTAACAAGGGGCAAGTTGGTTGCCCCAGTGGTCATGTTGGGGAGGCTTGGGGGTGACGCCCCTTTACCTTGTGTGGTGCATTTGGCGAGAGCATAATAGGACTTTTGATGATGTAGAAGTACCTTTGTACAGGTTGAAAAGATTGCTTTTGGACACATTTCAGTTTTGGAATTCCTGAAATATCCAGATTCCATTTATTCTTTTATTGAGTTATGGGTGATTTGAGCTATATCAGAAATAGATTGGGATCCTTGTACTCATCATGTGTACACGAGGGCACCCTCTTATTGCGCTTTTTCATTTTAATATAATCCTTACTTATCACCGCAGAAAGAAAAAAACTTAGCAGTAGGCTACAAGTATTCCTTTGCTTCTCAATTATTTTAAAGAAACTGTTTGGAGATCCTTGATGGAAATTGGAACATGTCAAAGATGTAATGGATCAAAAAGATTTAGAAAAAAAAAAACGCAGCATGTGTATCGAAGATCAACTAAAAAAAGGGTTCTGAAGAATCGATAAGGTGAAGCTTTATTTGAAATGGGTCTTCCAATTAAAAAGGTGCTGAAGAAAATGGTGCAGAAGTTATAGACAGATGCATTTCTCTTATATTTGTCCTAGAAAGCTAAGGATTATGGAAAAAGTTCAACTTATGTTGGAGAAGTCAAATAAATGAAATGAAAGAAAAACAAAAACTAACCAAAGATGGCATCACTAACTAGGAAAATATAAGTAATGCCAATATTAAACAAAAGATACAAATGGCTGAAACTATCACACAAAAGCTTAAAGTTATGTACACTGGAAAGGTCAATGTTAAAAGGGAAAATGCTACATATTCCCCATTTGTATCCCCAATGTGACGTGGTATCATGTGGTGCTTTTGGGCCCCACATAATGTGATTCCCAAAGATGCCACATCACATTAGGGTACAAATGCGGATAAATATTATGGGTACGAGTAAAGTGATCAAGAATGTATGAAGATAGTAATCTCTCAGCATTAGACTGAAGTTAAAGAATTTAGTCTTCTCAGACCATTTTACACAACGACACATGAGATCCAGTTATTTCTTATCCTACATTTTTTGCCATAAGAAAGAACCTAAAGCATAACCTAGAGTTAAAGTGTTAGATTGGAAGATTTCCCTAAAAAAAAAATGGCATTATGTATGATATTGGTTTCTTGAAGTTGGATCTTGGTGAACTTTAACGAAGCTTTAGTCCTATGATTGGATGAATTCTTACATACTATATTTGGAGAATTTTTCTCTTGCATTCTCAGGATTCTAGAGGGAGGTGTACCTTGGCACAGTGGTCAAATTACTCTATTATGGCCTGGAGGTCACGAATTCAAGTTGCAAAAATAGCCTCTCTACTTGCAGAGGTAAGAAACCATCCCCAAACTTTGCAATGGCAGGGGCCTCGTGCACTAGGACTGCCCTTTTTTTTTCTCACGAACATTCTAATAGCTGGACCTCAAGCTGTCTGGTGAGCTTTGTAGAGATATAGGAATCTGTTCATAATTCTACTAAGGGGTGATCTATATCATCAAAGAAACTTAAAAAATCTCACTGAACACTCAGTACACTTGGGTCCTAGACAGGCAGATGGTCTAGCCAAAATGGGACTAATCAACAGAAACTTTATTAGCCAAATAAGTTTTCCTCATAAGTTGTAACATTGTGACAGTTTAGAAATAGGTCTATTGTCTTATTCTAAGGGTGGGTAATTTTCAAGTCACACACACCCCCCCCCCCAAAAAAATAAAAATAAAAAATAAAACACACACACACAAGTAAAAGGTGAAGTATATATCATTATATACAAAGGACAAATCAAAATAGAAAAGTAAGTCAAGGTACCCAAAGTTATAAGATATACAGCTAAATGGACTCCCTCTATATCGCAACAAAAAAGAACTGACCAAATCCAACATGTCAACAATACAACACTCTCAACAATTTATATCCATTTCAAAACCCTCTAGAAGAATTTTTTTCAATCATTTCATTTCAAAGGGAACATTATACTGCAAGAACACAACTTTACATTGTTTGAACCTTCTTAGTTCCACCCTCTACAAAAGCAACTCAACTCAAAAGCAAGTTTAAGTATATTTGTTGTAGTTTTTAGGGTTTAAGACGAATTTGACAAAAATGGGGGGGAATAATAATCCTTATTCGTGCACCCTCTCTACTTATATTAAATAACTAAAAAATTACAAAAATGCTAATTGTCTCAATATTTCTAACACTATTCCTCAAGCCGGTGCATAAATATTACACATGCCTAACTTGCCCAAAAAACTATGCAACACCTTACTTGACAGTTGACACCCCTTTAGTAGAGACATTTTCTATTTTTAATAATATAGATAGAGAAGGTGTAGGAATGAGAGTTATTCATTCTGCTCCATTTTGTAAACTTATTCACTCCTTGTTTTCCTTCCTCTTATTTCATCATAAACCCTAAAACTTACAAATTAATCAATCACAACTTGGTATCAGGGCACCGATCAAGACCTAGATTTGATTGAAAACATTGTAGAACACGTCAAAGATAAGGAGACTCAAAACTTGCAAATGGCAAACCCTAGGGCTAGAGTCGTTTCATCATGAGGAGCATTATGGTGATTTTCTTAGAATTTTTTGAGACCATTTGATTAGGTTTTCAATTTTTCAAAGTTTTTTTTTTCCAAAAAGAGCCTTTTTTTTGTTTGCAATCTGTTAATTCTGAAACTTTTTGAGCTTTTTATTGCTTCTAATCCTTCACTAGAGGTGGGTATACGCCTAGGGATTTGGTATTGCTGCCTATGACCATTTGAATGGGTTTTTTGTTGCAAAAAGTCACTCCAGGTGTCAGCTGTGAGACTTGCAATGTACGTGGTGCCTGGTGGCCCAAGTAGTACTCACGGTTGGTTGTTATTTGGTCCATGTTGTTATTTGGTCCCTACTAGTACTGCATTGACTGTCTGGTGCATCATTTATTGTTTCGTGGCTTCGTTTGTTGTTTCGGGTTAGTTCATAAACAATGAATTGTTTTTGGTTGAACAATGCAGTGAGGTAATGGCATTCTAGACTTGCCCAGTACATGTTTCTTGTGTTCTTTGGTGTCCTCCTTGTCTCCTACCAATTTATTGTTTTTTAGACCTGTTGCAACAATATGTCTGACACTAAACAAATTTCCAGTAGCTCTAGTAAAGGTGTGTTACCCAAAATGAAAACTCTACGCTACAAATCACAACGGTTAAGCTCGATGGTCTAACTACCTCGTTTGGTCTCGTTCTGCACTCTTGTTTATTAAGAGCAAAGGGAAGACGAGTTACATTAATGGGACTATTATGGAACCAAAAGACACGGATCCATTATTTGCCACATAGGATGCTAAGAACTCTATTGTTATGGCCTAACTCCTTCACTCCATGCAGCCGAAGATCAGCAATGGATCTTTATTTTTAAAGACAACAAGAGAGATATGGGATGAGATCGCCAAACTTATTCCCAAATGGGGAATATTGCTCGAATTAATGATTTGAAGCGTACGATTCATGATTACAAACAAAGAGATATGTTGTCTCTATCTACATATTACAATATTCTACGAGAACTAGGGCAGGAGTTGGATCAGTCTTAGGTGTTTCAAGCTAATTGTCCAAATGATGCTCATAACTTTAAGAAGATGGTGTAACAACATATTTTTGAGTTCTTAGCAAGTCTGAATATAGAGTATGATCCAATCCAAGTATAGATTTTGGGTCGTGACCATGGTTTTAAATAACGGCCGTTACGTATCGTATCAGCTGTTATGTATTAGCTTTTTGACCTTTCGATACTGATACAGGACGATATATCGGTATGACTAAAATTCATAGTCGTATCGGCCGATACGACTGTTTTGAGTTTTCTTTCGAATTTTTAATTTTAATTTTAATTTTTATTTTTTCAGAATTTTTATGATTTCTATTTTTATAAGATTTATTTACAAGAGAGATACTTAACAAAATAATACTAAAAAATTAAAATGGGTTACGAAAACATTTAGGCCAATATGACCTCAAAAAGGGCTCTTGGCCTAAAAATTTTTCCATTTTTTATTCCATAACTAATCACACTATATTGATATTCATACTTATAATCAGTTTTTGTTATTATTTATATCACTTGTTGTAATGCTTTTCAAATTAAATGATACTTATTATTAGGTTAACTTTAAAAATTTCACATAAAATAATAAAATATCTTCTTAGGTGTTATTTATAAGAAAATTAGTTTTTAAGGTGTTAGAAAATTCAAAAATAATAGTAAAAAATATTAAAATATGATAAATTATAGTCAAGATATGCATATTAATGACTTTTAAGAGATTTGCTAGTGTTTAAAAAAAAAACTCCAATTCCTATTACAGATGAACTGATACTCCCGATACCGTTACACCGTGACCGCTGTAAGTGAAAGTGTGGTTTGCTAGGAGCCTTCCTCCCAGTACGGAGCCAAAAAGAATATGTAACACTAAGGGACACAGGTTTAATGGAGAAAGGACAAACAAGACGTCAGAACAATGAGATTCGAGGTGGTGGTTGGGAATGATGTTGATGAGGAATATAGCTATGGAACCCTTTTGGAGGAGAATTTTTCTGGATCCTTTCCCCTTTGGGTGAGGGTACTATTATAGGTGTCTTGGTTGTACGGTAGTAGGGTTCTGTATTTTGAGCTTGTCGCAACATCTGCCCTTATCTCATTGGCCTTGGTACCTGAGAAGGATATTCCCTCGTAGTAAATACCGAGCCCCTCTTGCTATCCTCCAGTCCACTAGAGCCCTTGTTCCCAAGGTGGGGCTACAGCCAAATGTATCATAGTTTGCACTGGATTGCACAACGGGCCATGACCAGGTTGTGCAGGGGAGCAAAGCCATGACCGATGGATAGGGTGTGGTGCGCGAACACCGCATCCCATGATTGTGACACATCTCATCAAGGAGGTTTACCACAACTGCGGGGTTACAACATGTTCACAGCCTTAAGTATGTTGTAACCACAGGCCTAAGGACATGACTCTCTTGAGTTGATGCCTCGCAACCGTCGTCCAGTCACCACCTCGAACTAGCACTGAGCATCAAGATTGATCCTCGCGATAGTAAGGGGCGCATGGAGATGTTTGAGGTAGTCCAGGTGTCATTGTTTGGGGCAAGTATGTTCCCCTTACGAGCGCCTTGGGGCTGACATGCCCTTGATAATATTGCTCCTCGGCAGTCCCCTTTACACTTGTTTTTGTGCTTACAATTTCAGCCCCCTACACATGTACCTCAACTCTGTTCGAGTAATCATGTGCACAGATTCCAAGATGCGTAGTTTCAATTTTTTGGCAGCATAAGAACTGTCAAATGTCCTTTTGCTCTCCCCAAAATGTCTCTTCGCATTGAATATCGCTTCAATTCTCTTCACCTTCTTGCATCATTTTGATGCTTACGCATCTTGGGCTTCCCCTACGCCCTAGGCATATATAAAATAGAGGCACTTAGCCATTCTTTCTTTTTCTCACTGTGCATTCTCTCCATTTCTCGCATTTTATGAATCTCCTTTGGGTCCTCTGATCGTCTTCTCCGGTCACTGAGCTCTTTCTGACAATGGTTCGTAAGGTTCTTAATAAGGGTGGCATGCTCCCAAAGGTTCCAATGCCTGCTAAATGGCACAAGGGGCCTTTCTTGACAAATTTGGACAATTTTTGGAGTCAGATAGAGTCCTTTACTACTTTTGACAATGTCGACAACCAACCTTTCTTAGCGATCCCGAAGACAACACCGGAGCATGCTTGTCCAGTGACACCGGATTCTATTCCTCGCTAGCAATTGAGTGTGGGTACTTTCCCAATTCTTTTATTCACTTCGAGTTTCATTGTTTCCCTGCCTTAGGATTGGAACAATTGGTGTGACTACGTCCTCGGCCACAAGGTTTAGCAAGAGCGCCTCAAGAAGACGAGGGTCTTTAATTCTATCCAGATATTTCGCCACCTAGGTTTACGCTGCAACAATGTGAAACTAGCCGTATTATTTTTGCAGTGGAGTAAGGACACCCACCTTCATCGGTTCCTGGGGCGAGTTTACCCCTACCTTTGAAGACGTTCATGTTCTACTCCATCTGGATACCTTCGGCAGTGCTCCAGGGCTCTTTCTTCCAATAAGCAGGAGATCGTTGATTTCGTATGCTCCTCTCTTTCCATCTTGGGACACTTTGGTAGCCAATTTGGTAAAAAGGGGAAAATCTTGCAAGAAGCCCCCATTTCTAGAAAGTGTACTTACTCGCACTGGCTTTGGGATTTTGAAATCAAGACAACCGAGATGAAGCGGGGAAAGAAGTCTTGAGGGAGTCTCCCAAACAAGAAGTTGGACTTGCCCTATCATTTGGCGACGTTCCTCGCGTTTTGCCTAGACCGTTATGTTTTCG
This sequence comes from Nyssa sinensis, assembly GCA_008638375.1. Taxonomy (NCBI): domain Eukaryota; kingdom Viridiplantae; phylum Streptophyta; class Magnoliopsida; order Cornales; family Nyssaceae; genus Nyssa; species Nyssa sinensis. Next base: position 38,469,317 of record CM018034.1, read on the forward strand.
AAGATGGCCCAGAAGATGGAGTTAGTCCTCAGGTGTTTCCTCTAGTGGCTCATCTTTCCCTCAAGGTAAGCCTTCCGTTAGGGCCCCTCTACCTTGGCACTCTCTATCGCCGATTGGATATGATTCAGGAAGACGCGCTCCACTCTGTAGGTCGTTACAACATCCTTAGTTACTTGGGTTGTTCCTTTTTAATTCTTTTTCTCTACAATAGATTCCCTTCTTTTACTCCCAAACCCATCTCTTTTGGTCCCTCGAGCTCGAGGAACCACCATTGTGCAAAGTGTTGGGATGGTGCCCTGTGTTCCCATAACCACCATCATGCGGAGTGTTAGGCTAGAAGTAAAGACTTTAGCTAGAAGAGAATTAGTTTTCCAGTCATGAAAGTATCAACTTGAGGTGATACATACCAGATCGATGTAACAACTTAAGAGTAAGATAAGAATGTGAATGGTGTTTACTATTGATGTAATAGTTCAGACATTCATGCAAAATGTAATGATGGGTTCATATGATTGTAACTCTAATGTAATATTTACTTATACTTTGTCAAGTGTGACTGCATTCAAAACAAAACAATTTACGGATGTAAATTCTACTTCATGACTATTTATGACCAAATGCAATCTACTTGGATATGTAATGAGGCCTTTGGTTAGACACGCCATCAATATACTGGAAAAAGGACGGCATACTGGCAGGGTACCTAACTAGTCGGTCATTATTCTTAATCCGTATAGGGGGGTTTTGGGATCTGACAACTATGACGTTGGGTGCAAAGATACACGGCTTTCTTTTTTAGCCAATAACCAAAGGGATGGGTGACCTCGGCTATGGCTGGAATAAACCAACGAGGGTACGACGCCTTTATGATACATTTTTTAGTGGAGACATTCATAATTTCCTTCGTCTAGAGGGGTGAGCATCAATTATGTGGCAATGGATCATGAAGCCGAGGAATTTCCCCGCAATGACTCCTAAGCACATTTCTTGGGGTTCATTCGTTAGCCATATTTTCCATAGCTTTCCAGGCGTGGGCCAAGTCTCACAAATGGTCTTCCTTCCTTTTGGATTTGACTACGAGGTCATCCACATAATCTTCCACCACCTTGTGCATCAAGTCGTGCAATATGGTGGTCATTGCCCTTTGATATGTTGCCCCAGCATTCTTTAACCCAAAAGGCATTACCCTATATTAGAAATTCCCAATGGGAGTTCCAGAGACCATTTTCTGGGCATCCTCCTCAGCCATCTGAATTTGGTTGTAACCGTTGAACCCATCCATGAACCAAAATACCTAAGGTAGCGTCAACTATGATGTCCATGTTTGGCAGGGGGGAGTCATCTTTTGGCTATGCCTTATTCAAGTCTCGGTAGTCAACACAAATTTGGATCTTACCACTTCCCTTGGCAATTGGGACTATGTTGGCTAACCACTCAGGATGTTGGATAGGACAATGAACCCTGCATTGAGCAATCTAATGACCTCATCTTTAATTTGCACTTCGAGCTAATGGGTGAATTTGCGATGACCAAGCTTTATGGGCCTAGCCGAGGGTCTTACGTGTAGGTTGTGGCTCACGACAAATGGGTCCAGCACAGGCATCTCGCCGTATCCCCATGCGAACACATCTACATAGTGTTTTAATAGCTCTACTAGCTTTTCCCCCTCCTACAGCTCGAGGGCCTTAGAAACGAAGGTCAGTCTAGGCTTCTCCAAACTCCTAAGGTTGACCTCCTTGAGTTCTTCTTGGGGCTTGGGCAAGTCTTCCATGCACTCAGGAGTAGGTTCGAGTTGCTCTATTAAGATGACCTTGTCTAGCATTTCTAGCTACTCGAGGCCCGTCCCATTATTACCTCAAGACGACCCCATGCGCCATCATAATTGGTAAATGACCTCGTTGGGATTCTTGACCCTAGTACAGACAATCTCGGATTTTGGCTCAAGCTTCCGTTTGTGAGTGGCCTCGCTCGCCTTATATCCTCCCAATTGGGCAGGGGAACTCCCTTCGGCTTCTCATGATAGTAACCGATTTCATCAAATTCGTCGAGGTACTCAACATCTGATAGGTGCAGCTCTCCTCAGGGAAGAACGGATTGCGAGTAGCGGGTACAAATATCGTTTTCTTCCGCATTTTTGCCTTGATGACCTGATGATATGATGACGGGACTACTGAGTATCGATGCATCCAAGGCCTTCAGAGGAGGACTAGGTACGAGGGCTCCCCTTGGATCACATGGAACATTGTGGGGGACATGATTACCCCCACCGCCAAATCAACGGTGACATGCCCCATAGTCTACCATATTTGACTCGTCCCTTCCATTATCATCAATTCCATAAAATAAAATAAAAACTCCTTACAGGCCCAATCTAAGAGCGCATAAGCAAATCTCAATCAATTGAAAAACTACGTACAAGGATTGATGCTATTTTGGTTAACAAATACATTTTTTGTTTTTGTTTTCATTTTTTTAAAACAATATTATTGTATTAAATGCTTTTTTTGCTTTTCGTTTTTATAAAAAATAAACAGAAATTAGTTTCCATTTTCAAACAACCAAAATTTGAAATTTGAAAACGTTATCATATGCACTCACATTTCAAGGCCTTTGGATCAAGTTCAGAGAAGATGAAACTCCCAACACTATAAGAGGAGATTTGAAGGACAAAACAGGAAAAGGCATACAATTGATGACACAGGTCGTCATAAAGTTTTAGGGACATGCATAGTGAACAAGAGTGCACGAGCCAATTCCAACAAATGACGAAAATTCTTACACTCAGTTATCCCATTTTGTTGTGGGTGCTAACACAGGTAGTCTGGTAAATAATTCCATGTGAACTCAAATACAAATTAAATGCACCATCAACATATTCACCACTATTATCAAATGTAAGCACTTAAACCTTAGCATTAAATTGAGTAAGACCATGCTATGAAAGTTTTTAAAACAAGTGAAAACCTCACTTTTTTCATAAAACAAATACATCGAGGTAATATGAGAACAATTAAATTATATTAGGGTTTGTACGAAAGAGAGAAAAGAAAGAAGAGAGAAAATAACATAAGTGTTGGTTGTGTATCTTTAGTCTACACATCACTAACTATTTATATTATGCAAAGGAAAACATGAAGATTACAATATTACCGCTAATTGACTAACTGAATAAGGACTTAATAATGAAGCCTAATAAAAATAATAACTCTTAACACTCCCCTCAAGTTGGAGCATATAGGTTATATATGCCCAATTTGGAACACAAAGTCTTGAAGGTAGACCAAGCCAAAGACCTGGTAAAAATATCACTCAGCTGAGCACTAGACTGAATATAAAGAGTGACAATCTGCTTTCGCATGATTAAATCTCAAATAAAGTGATAGTCAACCTCAATGCATGAAACACTAGATTACTAGCAATGCAGATAGTTGCTTGGTTATCGCCCTACATTGACATAGGAGAAGACACATCAACACCTATATCACGAAGTAGTGTTAAGAGTAGTTAGCATTAAGGGTAGTTTAGTCTTTTTCTTCTTTTGTTAAGCCCTCCTATAAGGGGTTACTTTTATTCCTTTTCTGTAAGCAACTTAGAGATTTGATTATTACAATAATAATATTTTCTCTCTTTTCTTCTTCTTTTTGATTGATTGTTCAACTTTATCATAGGTATCAGAGCATATCAAGATCCAAAATTAGTTCAAAACACTGTGGAAGTCGTTGGAGGGTGAAAAGAGACCAAACAGAGGTGTTGACGTCATCATCCTTACAATGACGTCAGCAGTTCTAGATCCCAGATTCTAGGGTTTGCACCGCCTCTCCATGAAGAGTATTGTGGTGATTTTTTCAGAATTTTTTGGAGTTGTTTGATAGGGTTTTTCAATTTTCAAATGTTTTTTGAAAAACGGCTTGAAATTTTGTGATATGTAGATTTAGAGATTTTTTAATGTGTTGTTGCTTTCAATCCCCTCTAAGAGGTGCGATTAGGACTAATAAGGGTTCATTTTGGCTGCTCTTGAGCATTCGAGTTGATTTTGATGCACAAAACTCACTCTAGAAGGTTGCAGCTCAGGTTGGGAGTTTCTAATGTATGTCTGAGATGGGTTTTTTTGTCTCTCACAGCAGGTTAACAATGGGTTTTGGTCCTATGTAGCAGGTCAGGTGTCTAGATATTGCCTTTGATGCATTAAGCATAGTTTGTGCCTCTTGTTTGGTATTATTTGATCACTTGCAGCAGTTGAGATTTTGATTCTAGGTTTTGTTTTGGCTTCTGATTGTGGCTTTTTTGTTCCAAGGTGTATTTGTTAATTGCAAGTCAGTCCCTTCTAGTGTTGCATTGGTGGAATTTTGGGTTGGTGGAATTTCTTTAATCGCAAGTTGGTGTTGTCTTCACTTTCCATCTACTCTTGTTTTGTTCTATGGTAAGCGATGATTCAGATTTTGTTTAAGCAGTATTGGTTGGTCCATCTAAGTCACAGATTAGCACACAGCCTAGGCAGAAAACTTGGGTTGGTGGAATTTCTTTAATTGCAAGTTGGTGTTGTCTTCACTTTCCATCTACTCTTGTTTTGTTCTATGGCAAGTGATGATTCAGATTTTGTTTAAGCAGTGTTGGTTGGTCCATCTAAGTCACAGATTAGCACACAGCCTAGGCAGAGAACTAGAGTTGGTGTTGATGAGTGTAGCTTCTATTGCAGGAAGGGTCATTGGAAGACGCAATGCCCTAAATTGGTGAATAAGATAATTTGTGCACCACAGCAGCAATCTTCTACAGGTGGGGATTGTCACACTGCAATAGTTGCACCACCAGTGGATGAATTATCTTCATCGGTTCCTATCCTGTCTTTGATCTTCGAGCAATTGCAACAACTTCTCTCTACCAAGAAGCCTAATGCTCTTTCAGTCTCACCTTTAGTAAGTTCACTCTCCTTGGGGCCTTCAGGTATGTCTCGGACCACTTGAGTTTTTGACTCAGGTGCTACACATCACATGACTTGTGATGCTTCTTTGCCTCTACTTTCTCTCCTCCTCCTGTATCTGTACTTGCTGTCAATGGCACTCCTATGTCCTTAGCAGGTATTGGGTCTATTGTTTCTCCTCAATTGTCCCTTCCCGATGTCTATTACATTCCTTAACTCACTTTAAATTTGATCTCTATTAGTCAGTTGTTTGATTTTGGATATTTAGTTCATTTTTCCTCTTCTGGTTGCGTTGTGCAGGATCCTTGTTCCAAGAAGTTGATAGGGACAGACTGTAGAAAGAGAGGACTATATGTGTTGGAAGAATTGCACGTTCCTGCTATTGTTGCTTCTTCTGCCGATTTATCTTCCTTTCGTTTGAGTCCTAAATCATCTAGTTTCTATTTGTGGCATTCTCGCCTTAGACACATTTCTAGCTCTCGTTTACAGTTTTTAGTTTCAATTGGCAGTTTGGGTAATTTGGAATGTCATGACATTTTTTATTGTAGTGGATGCAAATTAGCTAAATTTACTTGCATTGCCTTTTAACAAAAGTCCTTCTGGTTCTCTTGCCCCTTTTGATCTTGATCATTCTAATGTACGGAACCTGCTCCTATCCCTACTAAAGGGGGGTCTAGTTACTATGTTACTTTTATTAATGATTATACTCGAAATTGTTGGGTTTACCTTATGAAGCGTCGATCTAAGTTATTCTCTATATTTACTGTTTCTCATGCTATGATACGTACCCAGTATTCCTCTGTTATTAAATGTTTTAGATGTGATTTAGGTGGGGAATACTCTTACAATGCCTTTCAAGACTTATTAAAATTTGATGTTACCATTCAACAATCTTGTGTAGAAACTTCTGAGCAGAATGGTGTGGCCGAGCGCAAGCATAGGCACATCATGGAGACTGCACGTTCTCTTTTGTTATCTACTAATGTTCCCAGTACCTTTTGGGGGGAGGCTATTCTTACAGTAGTTCATCTTATTAACCGCATTCCTTCTATCATTACTTCTGGAGTCTCTCCATTTGAGAGATTGTATGGTAAGCCTCCCGATTACCTCTCTTTACGTGTGTTTGGTTGTACCTGTTTTGTTATGCTTCCTAGTACTCTTCATACCAAACTTTTTGCACGTTCAACGATGTGTCTTTCTTGGTTATGGTGAGGGGCAAAAGGGGTATCGTTGTTACGATTCTGTTGCTCATGGACTCTGTCTCTCGCTATGTGGTTTTTATGGAGCAAATTCCATTTTTCTCTATTCCCTCTAGTTCTGGCACTCTACACAAATCAGTTCTTATTTATCTTGATAATTTTCTTGATGATATTCCTTCTGACTCCTATGTTAGTGACATAACCATCTCTGATGTCCCTTTTTCTAATTCTTCTCTTATTTGTCCTCCTATAATCCATACTTACACTCGCAGGAACACAAATGTCTCTTCTGCAGATACAGGTCCTCCGCTTCTTTCAGTTGACTTTTAATCAGGTTCTAAAGACATGGATTCTGCTTCTTCTCGCTATCCTAAGTGCATTCGTAAGTTCCTGATAGGTTTGGTTTTTCTAATTCTTGTTATTCTATTGATTTGTGTTCTTTCTTAACTTATATTCATGCTTTATCTGAACCCACCTCCTATAAGGAGGTTATATTCTTGACCTTTTTTGACGACAAGCTATGGATGAAGAACTTTCTGCATTACATAAGACAAATACATGGGAATTGATACATTTGTCCTCCAGTAAACGTGCAGTTGGTTGTAAGTGGGTGTACAAAATCAAGACTAGATTAGACGGCTCTGTCGAGTGATATAAAGCTAGATTGGTGGTAAAAGGGATTTACTCAAAGAGTATGGTATTGACTACAAGGAGATCGTTGCCAAAATGACTACAGTTTGTACTGTGATAGCAGTGGTAGCTATCCGTCAATGGAGTCTTTCACAGATGGATGTGAAAAATGCCTTTCTCAATAGGGACTTGGTTGAAGAAGTTTATATGATCCTCATAATCCCAATGAGGTGTGCAAACTACAAAAAGCATTGTATGGACTCAAACAAGTGCCTAGGGCTTGGTTTGCCAAATTCTCTACAGTTGTCTATGACATGGGCTTTCGTGCTAGTGCTCATGATTTGGCCCTCTTTCTTCGGTCCTCGTCTGTTGGATGTATTGCTCTCTTACTCTATGTTGATGATATGATCATGACCGGTGATGATATCAATGCAATATCATTGTTGAAATCTCAGTTACAACATCACTTTGAAATGAAGGATCTGGATCCTTTGCAGTATTTCTTAGGTATAGAGGTAGCATCTTCTCCTAAAGGATATCTTCTCTCTCAATCGAACTATGCATCCAATGTAATTCAAAGAGCTCGCTTAACGGATACTCGGACAGTTGAGACACCAATAGAGCTCAATGTTCGTTACTTCTCTACTGATGGAGTTCCATTATCTAATCCTACAGTATATTGAACTATTGTTGGCAGCTTAGTTTATCTTACTGTTACACGGCCTAATATTGCATATTGCATATTGCATTTATTGTTCACATTGTCAGTCAGTTTGTTTCTTCTCCTACCATTGTACATTGGGTTGCTATTCTCCGTATTATCCATTATCTTTGAAGTACCCTACATCAAAGTTTATTGTTTCCTTCCTCTTCTACATTAGAGCTTCAAGCCTATTCAGATGTTGACTAGGCTGGGGATTCTATGGATCAAAAGTCAACTACTGGTTTTTGTAAATTTCTCGGTGATTCTCTTATTTCACGGAAAAGTAAGAAGCAGACAGATGTTGCTCGTTCTTCTCCTAAGGCCGAGTATCATGCTATGGCTACCACCATGACTGAGATTGTTTGGTTACAATGGTTGCTTGCTCACCTTGGCATTTCATTATCTGCTCCTACGTCTATGTATTGTGATAATCGGAGTGCCATTCAAATAGCGCACAATTCTGTGTTTCATAAGCATACCAAACACATTGAGATCAATTGTCATTTTGTGCGCCATCATCTTCATCTTGGCACCATTTCTCATCCCTTTCATCTTTCTACTCTGTAATTGGCTGACTTCTTTACAAAGTCTCACACTATTTTACATTTTCAACTTTTTCTTGACAAACTCATGATGCTTCTTGCTACCGCATCATAAGCTTGAAAGGAGGGGGGTGTTAAGAGTAGTTAGCATTAAGGGTAGTTTAGTCTTTTTCTTCTCTTGTTAAGCCCTCCTATAAAGGGTTACTTTTATTCCTTTTCTGTAAGCAACTTAGAAATTTGATTATTACAATAATAATATTCTCTCCTTTTCTTTTCTTTTATTTCTTTTCTTCTTTTTGATTGATTGTTCAACTTAATCAATAGGGACCTGACCTACAACATCTCACATGCAGTATGAGCCATAGCATGATATTTGGCCTCAGCACTAGAGTGCGCTACCACATTGTATTTCTTACTGTGCCACGTAACAATATTACCACCAACGAATGTGTAATATTCAAAAGTAGACCGCTGATCACTACGGTTGCCTACCCAGTCAACATCAGAAAATCCAACAACTGATAAAACATATTGTGGAAATCCCAAATAATTTAAATGGGAAATAATTTGATTGTGATTTGGAGAAGATTTTGGTAGGAGATTTAGGCTGATTATTAGTTGACATATTTTTATTTCCATTTTTTCCTTTGTTTCCTTTTCTCTGTTATTTATATATTTTGATCCTCATTGTACATGATAAATAGGGACATTGTATGTAAACATGTAATCAATTGATAATAAGACATTGATTCAATTCAAGTCATATTGTCTTCATGGTATCAGAGCAGGGATTCGAAAAACCCTAGCAAAATATGGCCGCCAGCCATGAATCTACCCAGTCGGCAACTCAGGAAGGAGAGTCAGAGACCATCACTTCCATGAGTTCGACTGTAGGAATTGAGAATTCCTCATTCCATCTCACTGTAGAGAAATTGAATGGAAAGAATTACCGGGAATGGGCCCAATCCATCAAGCTGGTTATTGACGGCAGAGGAAAACTGGGATTCCTGACAGGCGAGATCAAGCAGCCTCCCTCCAGTGATGCAACGGCTCTTCAAAAATGGCGTTCAGAGAATTCATTCATCACCTCATGCTTGATCAACTCCATGCGACCAACCATCGGAAGGACTTACATGTTCCTCCCGACTGCAAAAGACGTGTGGGACGCAGTGCGAGAGACGTACTCAGATGCCGGAGATGCATCGCAGATTTTCGAACTCAAAACAAGGCTCTGGCAGATGAAACAAGGAGATCGGGAAGTTACAGAATTCTACACCGAGATGTTGGGATTGTGGCAAGAGCTCGATCTCAGTTGCGGCAAAGATTGGGAGTGCACGGGTGACAGTGTTCGATTCCAAAAGAGGATGGAAGCCGAGAGGGTGTTCGAATTTCTGGCAGGGCTGAATCGCGAACTCGACGATGTTCGCAGCAGAGTCCTGGGTCGACGACCACTTCCCTCCATCCTTGAGGTCTTTGCAGAGGTGCGACGGGAAGAACAGAGACGGAAGGTGATGTTGAAGGAGAAAGCAGAGACAGGGATTGAGGGCTCTGCTCTTGCGAGTCGAGGAATGGTGTCGACGGGCAGGTCTGGTTCACGACCGAACCACGTCTCTGAGGGAGAAGACCATATGTTGCGTGGGTCGTCCAATGGGTCGAGACAGACCTATATGTCCGGCGGGTTGGAAGCTTATATAAGCCGTGGGCTTCATGGGCCTCATAATGGATCCGGCCCAAATAATGGATCTGGCCCAAAACAAAATAAACGACCTTTTTGTGAGCATTGCAAAAAATCAGGCCATTCCAAAGATACCTGTTGGACCTTACATGGCAAGCCTGCAGATTGGAAGCCCAGACAGCCCAATAAATCTCATGGATACCAGGCCTCTACTGAACAGCCCTTTAGTGGAGGTTTTAACCCCGAGCAACTTGAGAAGCTTTATGCTCCATTTTCGACCTTCCAAACCTCGGGTCAGTCCTCTAATCAACTGCCATCGGGTTCCTTATGTTACGGGATTTGATTTGTACTATTTTAGGAATGTTTTTCCTCTATATCTAGATTGTATATAGCAGATAATTAACCTGTAAATAAGACTGGAAATACTTACCTTGTATAGCTTTTAGGCGCTAGAATTCTGGCAATCAATATGTAAATCTTTTCTATATAATGAAAGCAAACCCTATGGAAAGGGCATTTAGACCAATTTGACATGGTATCAGAGCCCCTACTCTGATATTCATCTCTGTGGTCTTAATCCTTCGTGTGCGACGGGAAGAATTTTTTTTTTCCCTCTGTTTCAGCAAGTTCCATCTTGCTCTTTGTGTATCGATCCTTTCTGTGGTGAACCACGTTGTGGGTTTACTGTTTTGTGGTAGTCAACCTCCTCTGTGGTGGTGTTCAACGTTTTCTGTGGTGGTTGAGTGGTGTTCACCCTCTCTTGGTGGCCGTTGTTCTGGTTCTGGGCTGCGTTCTCTCTCTCGATGATCGCTTGGTGGTGGCTGGGTCGCTGTGGGCACGTTGGCTCTCTCTGTGGTGGTGGTGGTGAGGTGATCGGTGACGTCTGTTGCCGTCTGTGCTGGGTGCTGGGCAGGTATCGGTCTGCCGATTCTTTGTGTTGGGCTGTTTACCGTTTCTTTTTACTCTTTCGTGGGCCTCCTTATTTTGTCTGTGGGCTTCTCACTTATTTGTCTTGCGTGCTTGGGCCATTTTTTTTTTCATTCGGAATTGGAACTGAATCGATTTGGGCTTCTTGTTATTTTTTTTAACTGCTTGGGCTGATTTTTTTTTAGTGGGCTTCCATCATGTCTATTGAAAATACTATTGTACGATTTACTGGAAAGAATTTTTCTATGTGGGCATTTCAATTTAAAATGTTCTTGAAAGGGAAAGAATTATCCAATCATATTGATAGTTCTGTTCGAGTTCCCACTGATGAAAAGGAATTTGCCCAATGGGAGGTCAAGGATGCTAAGGTGATCTCCTATCTATTGGGGACGATTGAGCCACATCTTATCACCAATCTTCGCTGGTTTTACAACAGCTCAGGCTATGTGGGACTACTTGTATCGTATTTATCACCAAGACCACAGTGCTCGAAAATTCCAATTAGAATTGGAAATTAGCAATTACACTCAAGGTAATTTGACCATTGAGCAATTTTATTCTTGTTTTATTAATCTTTGGAGCGAGTATTCTGCTATTGTTCATGCTAAGGTTCCCACCGCGGCACTTGCGGCTCTTCAAGCGGTTCATGCTGAGAGTCAACGCGATCAATTTTTGATGAAGCTTCGATCTGAATTTGAGCTTGTTCGAGCCGGTTTATTGAACCGTACTCCGGTTCCTTCCTTGGATATTTGCTTGGGAGATTTTTTGCGTGAAGAACAACAGTTATCCACTCAGCTGGGTATGACTTCTGAGAAGGTCTTTTCTGAGGCTGTGACTGTAGCCTACGCAGCACAAGGGAGAGGGCGGAATAAGTTGTAGTGTTTCCGTTGCCAACAGTTCGGTCATATTGCTCGCAACTGTAAGAAGAAAGTTTGTAACTGCTGCAAGAAGGAGGGCCATATCCTCCAAAACTGTCGAGTGCGGCCTCAGAATCGCCAATCCCAAGCCTTTCAAGCTACTGTTCAGCCATCACCTTCTTCTACGCCCCCTACTGTAAGCTCTGATTCATCTGTTCTCACACCTGCCATGGTCCAACAGATGATTGTGTCTGCTTTTACGGCTTTAGGCTTGCAAGGTACGGATCCTAACTCCACTTCTTCCTGGATTGTTGATTCGGGTGCCTCTAATCATTTGACTGGTAGTACGACGGGTCTCCATGGTGTTCGTTAAGTATGGCGGCACGCAGACTATTCAGATTGTTGATGGTAGTACACTTCCTATTACTGCTGTTGGTAGTTTGGGCTCTTCCTTTCGAAATGTTTTTGTCTCTCCTGGATTATCTACCAATTTGATTTCTGTTGGACAATTGGTGGATAATAACTGTGATGTTCACTTCTCTCGTGGTGGTTGTCTTGTGCAGGATCAGGTGTCGGGGATGGTGATCGCGAAGGGGCCTAAAGTGGGACGTCTATTTCCTTTACAGTTTTCTATTCCTAATGTTGTTTCTTTTGCTTGTATGGCTACTACCAATAATAATGAAGTATGGCATAGGAAATTAGGTCATCCTAATTCTGTTGTCTTGACTCATCTTTTGAAACATGGTTTTTTGGGCAATAAAGATTCATTTTCTTCTTCTCATGTATCTTTTGATTGTGCTACTTGTCGTCTTGGTAAAAGTAAAACTTTACCTTTTCCTGCGCATGGTAGTCGTGCTTCTCATTGCTTCGAGATTGTGCATACTGATGTTTGGGGTGTTAGTCCTGTTATTTCTCATGGTCAATATCGTTATTTTGTGACATTTATCGATGATTATAGTCGATTTACTTGGATCTATTTTCTCCGTTCTAAAGCTGATGTGTTTTCCGTTTTTCAAAAATTTGTTGCCCTTGTTGAGACACAGTTCAGTACTTGTATCAAAATCTTACGCTCCGACTCAGGGGGGGAATATATGTCTCATTCCTTTCAGACTTATCTTCAGCAAAAAGGGATCATTTCCCAGCGTTCTTGTCCTTATACCCCTCAACAAAATGGAGTCGCTGAGCGTAAGAATCGTCATCTCTTAGATGTTGTTCGTACTTTATTGATTGATTCTTCTGTACCTTCTAAGTTCTGTGTAGAAGCTTTATCTACTGTTGTTTATTTGATCAATCGTTTGCCTATTGTCACTCTAAATTAGGATTCTCCCTATTTTCGATTATTTGGCATATCTCCTGAGTATCAATCCTTTCATACTTTTGGGTGTGTTTGTTTTGTTCATCTGCCACCTGTTGATCGTCACAAGCTTGCTGCCTAGTCTGTCACGTGTGCGTTTATGGGATATAGCCCTACTCAGAAAGGATTTGTTTGTTATGATGCTCATGCCAACAAATTCCGGATTTCCCGGAATGTGATTTTCTTCGAAAATCAATATTTCTTTCAGTCTCCGGTTATTTCTGATCCTCCTATTACTCTTCTACCAGCTTTTGATGATGTGTCTCCTTCTATTGAGCGATTTAAACCAGGTTTGGTGTATCATAGACGTCCTCCTTCAACGCCTCTTTCCAGACACTGCTCCGTCATTTGATTCTGCGGTTCCTATACCTCGACGCTCCACCCGGGTTATACATCCACCAGATAGGTATGGTTTTCCTCATACCTCGCTTACTGCCACTCTCGACACTGTTTCTGTTCCTCACTCTTATACTCAGGCAGCCACCCAAGCATGTTGGCAGCAGGCCATGCAAGAAGAAATCCAAGCTCTTCAAGACAATCACACTTGGGATCTTGTGACTTGTCCCTCGGTGTCAAACGTATTGGTTGTAAATGGGTATACTCAGTCAAGTTTCGGTCTGATGGCTCACTGGACAGATATAAGGCCCGTCTCGTGGCACTTGGGAACCGGCAGGAGTATGGAATTGATTATGAACAGACATTTGCACCTGTTGCCAAAATGACTACTGTACGGACTATCTTGGCCCTTGCTGCGTCGCAAGGGTGGTCTCTCCGACAGATGGACGTGAAGAATGCTTTTCTACATGGGGATTTGAAAGAAGAAATCTATATGTCTCCACCTCCCGGCATGTTTGCTACACCTTCCTCAGAGGTTTGTCGGCTACGCCGATCCTTGTATGGACTGAAACAGGCTCCACGTGCATGGTTTGATAAATTTCGCTACTCTGCTTGCTTTTCACTTTACTCAGAGTCAATTTGATTCCTCTCTATTTCTTCGGAAGACTTCTGCAGGAATTGTATTGCTTCTAGTATATGTTGACGACATTGTGATTACTAGCTCTGATACTGAGTTAATTAAGCAATTACAACAGCATCTCAAGGCTTCTTTTCACATGAAAGATCTTGGTCCCCTGCAGTACTTTCTTGGCCTTGGGGTGCAGATTACTCCGACTGGTACATTATTACACCAGCACAAATACACACAGGAAGTGATTTCATTGGCTGGTCTCCAATCGGGTAATTCTGTTCTTACTCCCTTGGAGGTAAATCTTAAGCTTCGTCAGGAGGAAGGCGAGCTTCTATCAGATCCATCCTTGTATCGGCAACTCGTTGGGAGTTTGAACTACTTGACGATTACTCGTCCTGACATTTCTTTTGCTGTGCAACAGGTCAAGTCAATTTATGCAGGCCCTCCGACATCTTCACTTAGCCACCGTCCGCCGCATTATCCGATATCTAAAGGGCACCTCTACACGCGAGTTGTTCTTTCCTAAGGAATCTTCCTTACAGTTGGTGGGGTATAGTGACGCTGATTGGGCCGGATGTGTGGATACTCGTCGCTCTGTTACTGGCTGGTGCATATTTTTAGGCAATGCACTCATTTCTTGGAAGAGTAAGAAACAAGACAGAGTTTCCAAGTCCTCCACTGAGTCTGAGTATCGTGCTATGTCTTCTGCATGCTCTGAGATCACATGGCTTCATGGGTTATTGGGTGAACTTGGTTTTCCTTAGCTTCATTCCACTCCTCTTCATGCTGATAATACTAGTGCTATTCAGATCGCCGCTAATCCTGTCTTCCATGAGCGCACGAAACATATTGAAGTTGTTTGTCATTCCATACGTGAATTCTTTGACAAACATGTGATTCCTCTTCCTCACATTTCAACTGAACATCAAACTGCAGACATATTCACCAAAGCTCTTTCTCGGCACCGGCATCAGTTCTTGGTTGACAAATTGATGCTTCTTGATCTACCAACATCAATTTGAGGGGGGATGTTACGGGATTTGATTTGTACTATTTTAGGAATGTTTTTCCTCTATATCTAGATTGTATATAGCAGATAATTAGCCTGTAAATAAGACTGGAAATACTTACCTTGTATAGCTTTTAGGCACTAGAATTCTGGCAATCAATATGTAAATCTTTTCTATATAATGAAAGCAAACCCTATGGAAAGGGCATTCAGACCAATTTGACACCTTAGCCCACAAAGGTACTTTTTTGTCAGCCCTTAGTTCCACTTTACACATATGATGACCTATATAATAATCCCCTTCTTGATGCTCCCTTGAGGTACCGAAGAATGCAACAAACAGCCTCCCAATGAGGCTTACAAGGAGCATGCATAAACTGACTTGCTACTCCAACAATACAAGTAATAGCTGGGCGTGTCACAATAAGATAAATTAACTTGCCTAGTAACCTCCTATGCCGCCTTGTATCCTTGAAAACTTCTCCATTATCAGTATCTAATTTTATAGTAGAATCCATTAGAATACCAAAGGGACGATCACCAAGTGTACGAGTCTGAGAAAGTAAGTCTAAGACGTTCTTTGACACAAGCTTATACCTTCCTTAAATTGAGCAACCACAATCCTAAGAAAATAACAAAGCAAACCCAAATCGTTGGTATGGAACTGCTGTAATACCCCGACCCGAGAATGCCGGGTAATTGTGACACGTATTACGAGGATACGAAGATTAGTACAAAGATGATACATTTAAGAAAATAATTAATTTTTAAAGTAATTAATTATTTTAATATAAGAAGTAAATTGTAACATACATATATATATAATTAAATGCAAAAATACATATACTATATAAATAATTATAACTTTAAATATACATATATATATAATTATACATGAATATATATATATGAGTGTGTGTATGCATGCATGCATGTATGTTAAAATATGTATATATGAAATGTATGTATATTATATATGGAATAAGAGAGCATGCTATTGCCCAAAGTGTACAAAAGTGAGTGTGTGTCAAAGAGAGGTGTGTGTATTATCCAAGGTGTATTAGGGTTGAACCATGTATATATATATATATATATATATATGTAAGTAAAATACAAGTCAAACACCACACACACACACAACCGGCCACTCAATGGCCTGCCAAATAGTAGCAATTCAGACCCACTCATGAAGAAACCTGAAATTGGCTAACCCAAGTAGAGGGGCAATCAGATTTGCCATGATTCACATCTCTATATACACATGCATGGTGCTTGTACACACACACACACACAACCATCCGAGAGTGAGGGAGAGATTGAAGGAGATTCTAGGACGTTCAGAAGTGGGAAGCAAGGAGCAAAGGGGAGAGAAACAATTTGGAACAAGGTAAACCCACAAAACACTTGAATTTCTCTCTCTAGAATTTCCATACGTATGAACTGTTTTTAAGCCTTGATTTAGTATATATAATGTTTAAAGCATGTTTAAACAATGATAAGCATGAAAATTTCAACCTAAAACATCTTAGAAACATCAGCCGTACACAAGGCAGCCATGAGAGACCTTGCTTACAGCAGATTTGAACCGACTTCTTCCAAACCCAACTTGGTTTACCAAGACTCCTAACAGAGGCCATGAGGGTTCTAAAAACCCTAGTGCGCGATCAAAAAACCCTAGAAATGACTCTCAAAAACTGAGTTGCAGGTTTCGGTCCCAGAACCTAGTTCTAGTTTTAGACACCTAAACCTGTTTTTGAGAATGGGGGTTGAATCCCCATACCTTGAGGGTCACACAGAACCAAACCATGCTAAAAATGGTGAAGAAACGAGGGTTTACCAGAGAGTTGCAGGTTGGATTATCCACCTTCGGCCCGAACTCGCGAGGCCAATAAAAACCCTAAAACGAATGCCAAATCCTTCCTTAATGTCCCAGAAGTAGTTTAGATTAAAAACAGTGGGTCTTGGATGAGTAAAATGGCTCGAAAATGGAAGCTTTTGGCTTCGGAAACTAGGGCAACAGTAGGAGTCGAGCGAAGGAGACGACAGTGAGTCGACTCGGTTTTAAAATCTAAAGTGAGTCGACTCAGACACGTGGGGGCTTACGGTATTGCCACCGCATTAATGCAACGACGTCGTTTTAGGGGCCTGATACTTATATATATAAAACGGTTTAAGTTTAAAAGAAAAAGAGAAGGATTTGCGGTTCCTGGGGTTCGAACCCCTGACCCACGCGCGCCAATCGCCTCTCTTTCCACTCGGCCACGCATGCGTGTGTGTCACATATGGGGCAACATTTATATATATAATATATATAAAATAAAACAGAAAATAAAAAGGTGCGACTGCACCTATTGGGATTCGAACGTGGTATCTTTTGGAGAGGGAGGTGGCACACTGGCCAGCGTGCCACCCTATTCGACCGTTCATAATATGCAACTTAAATATATATATACTATACTTTATTTATTTAATTTGATTAAATTTATTTAATTAAATTAAATACTCCAAAATGGCCCGGTGTCCAAATGAGATGAGTTATATATGAAAACTTACTATCTCGGACCCCCTGAGTCCATTGGTGAGGTCCACAACATGAGATGAGGTCCCAAAAAATTAAAGACCCCTTAAAATGTCAAAATGACCAAAATGCCCCTGCCCCATAAATAAGTCAAACGATGTCCAAATAAAATAAATAAATAGTGGATTTTAACTATTTCAAACATTCTAAATCTAATGGTAGAGTCCGTTTCACGAGGCGGGACTCTGAAAAATTTAGACACGTTAAGATATAAATTACCAAAATGCCCCTAACATGTCCTATGCCGAATTAAATTCGAAGGAAGTCCTAAACTGACTTTCTTCGACACTCCGGACTCAATGGTAGAGTCTATTCGACCAAAAGAAATGTCTAAAATATAATGACATAAAATTTGATGAATAGCATCTGTCAAATGACTATAAATTAAAGTAATGCCAAGTACTAATCTACGGCGTAGACGAGGACATGAATTACGAAAAGACACGACAACACATCAACCTTAGAATAAAATTTCTAACTCATAAATTGATCTTAGGTGATAATTATGGAAGAACAACGACCGAAGTTCACGATTATGACCAAAGCCCAAAGGGCTAAGGATCCAAAGCAACAGGCCTTCATGCAAGAACTGTTACATCGTCAAAGAGTGATTAACAGGTTCATCAGGATAGCCAAGGCGACGGAGGTCGTCTCGGTGAGCCCCTTCATTCACAAATCACCCACCAAGGCAATGGTGGCAGAGGCTAGGAGAAAGAAAGAAGAAGAAAAGAAAAGGAAAGAGGAAGAAAAAGAAAACACCGAAACCTTAAACGAGTGGGTCAAAAGGTAATGCGTGTTTCTTATATACGATACCACTATAAGATAAGTTGTAGTTGACTTATGTAGTAAAGGAAAAAGTTAAGTTTTAGTTGATTAATTTCATTATGAATTTACGGGTCTTTTTCTAAAATTATTTTAGGATAAGAGCAGATAAAGGCAAGAAGCCTCAGTAGGGTCTGCTGTGTACGAGGTGAGTAATCTTACATTTGAAGTAGAGGCTTTAACTCCACGGATTTCAACGGATGTTTTTAAATTCAAGATATTTACAGCAATAGGTATATCAATTCAGTATTCATGATTTCTGCTTTCTTAAATATTATGCTATGACATGCTCCATGATTATTTACATATTTATATCCGTAAATGTTTCCTTTTCAAAATAGTTAGAATGTCTGATTTCCTCAAATATTCTGAATTTGATTATTACAAGTATTGAAGCATCATTGCAAAAGATATACGTTACATGTTTTAAATACTCATGAAAAGTATCAATATGAAGAAGTCATATGACAAATGTTTTACAAGATAATAATAAGCACATAGGTAGGTCTTGGGTTGTACGGAACTCAATGGGCCTATCGTGTGCATCAACACATAGTCAGGATTTTGGGTTATACGGAACTCAATTGACCTGTCATGTGTAATGCCTGGTAGCAGGATTTAATCCCACAGGTAATGAGATATCTCCACGTATACGTAAAACGGGAGTCTGGTTCGAAACAGATTCCACCTAATTAGAGAGAAAATATGACAAACGATTTTGGAAATGGAAGCAGGTTTTACCCCCATTTTCACTATGCATGTTCACATGATTTTAAGTTACATGTTCTAAAACACATATGCTCTTTTATGAAAATATATGTTCTAGCTTGAATACCTTGAATGTTTCAAAGCTATATATTTTAAGAATGCATGTTCTCTATGTTCAAGTATACGACCAAATTGGTAGTTGAGTATTTTATAAACTCTCTCATGTACGAAACCTCTACCAATTGAAAACCCATGACAGATGTAGGAATTACTCATTGGGCTTTTCGAAGCTCACCCCATTCCCCAACATTTTTCAGGTGATGATGGTTGGACACTTGCTCAATTTGGGGAGCAATGATTGGCAGCTCCAGTAGGACCTGGAGATATTTTGGAAGTATTAGGACCCTTCATTGGTCAAACTTTTGTAGTCGAGCTTGCTGGACATTTATGTACTTAAGCCCGAGGGGCATTTGGATATGTACTATGTAAAAATCTTTAGTTAATATTATTATGCTCTGATTATTATATTTATGTGTACCGCTATGAAGAGTGGCAATATCAGGCGGATATGCGACAGATGTTTATTTTTAAAAGAAAAGAAAAGAAAAAAGTTTTTCACGCTTCCACAACCACAGGTCGCATCGCTGTCTGATATTGTTGCTTATGTATGAGCCTTGTCCCGAGGCCTTCGGATCTCGGGGCGGCGGTCGCGATCCGGTAATCCGCATAGGGTGGGTTTCGGGTCGTGACAACTGCTTACTCAAATGAAGCTTCAAACTAGCTATACCTGTTGAGTCACTTCCACTGATGATAATGTCATCCACATAAACTATCAATACAATGATTCCTAAAGAGGAATGACGGATGAACACTGAATGATCTAAAGTAAAGTGCTGGAAACCATACTGAACAACAACGGTACTAAACTTGTCAAACCATGCTCTTAGGGATTGTTTCGGGCCATTCAATGCCTTTCGCAACTTACATACCAAATTTTCCTTCCCAAAAACAACATACCCTGGTGGCTGGGCCATATAAACTTCTTCTTGTAAATCTCCATGCAGAAAGGTGTTCTTTAAATCCAACTAATATTAAGGCTAATCAAGGCTCACTGCAACTGAAATAAGAACTCTAACAAAATTCAAATGGGCAATAGGAGAGAAGGTCTCATAATAATCCACACCATAAGTCTGAGTGTAGCCTTTGGCAATTAGACAAGCCTTCAGACGCTCAACAGAACCATCAGGATGATACTTCATAACATAGACCCAACGACATCCAATAGACTACTACTAGAAGGAAGATGAGTGAGATCCCAAGTTTGATTTTTATGGAGAGCAACTATCTCCTAATATATAGCCAGTTTCCAACCAGAAGACATGTATGCCTGTGAAAAAAAAACTAGGAACAAAAACGGAAGACAAAGAAGAAACAAAACAACTAAAGATTGGGGAAAGACGATAAAGAGACAAAATTAGAAATAGGATGATGAGTGCAACTACAAGTACCTTTCTGTAATGCAATACGCAAATTAGGAGAAGAGGGAACCACAGGCAAGACCTCAAGAGAATCAGGCGGTTGAGATGGAGCAAAAGACTAATGGATAACTTGGCGATCTTTGCCACATTGATAAACCTATAGAGAAGGACTAGCACCAAGAGAGGAGGAGCAAGACCCGAAATCAAACAGATTCGGCAAAGGAAGCTCCTCCTGACGAAAAGGAACTAATGTAGGCTTGAGATGACGACCACTAATTGAAAAAAGGAAGAGGACTCAAAAAAGGTAACACCTGCACTCATATAGCATCGATGAGAGACAGAGTCATAACTATGATAACCCTTTTGAGTATGAGCATAACCCAAGAACACATACTTGACAAAACGAGGAGACAATTTATCCTGACCTGGACCAAGGAAATGAACTTAGGCTACACACCCAAAAACACGAGGGGTCAAATTAAAGGGTGGAATGGAAGGATAAAGGAGAGAAAAAGGGGACTGATTGCCCAAAACTGAGGATGGCATGCAATTAATGAGATATGTAGCAGTCAAGACAACATCAGCCCA
Source organism: Nyssa sinensis (assembly GCA_008638375.1). Taxonomy (NCBI): domain Eukaryota; kingdom Viridiplantae; phylum Streptophyta; class Magnoliopsida; order Cornales; family Nyssaceae; genus Nyssa; species Nyssa sinensis. Next base: position 38,490,272 of record CM018034.1, read on the forward strand.
ATAGGAATGTGGGACATGTATATTAAATAATAAAGTACGAGTCATATCCAATGAATGACGCTGCTTACGTTCAGCAATGCCATTTTGTTGACATGCGTGCGGGCAGGTAGTTTGATGAATAATATCACGTAAAATGCCAAGGGCATCCATGAAGGATTGAGTATACTCACATGCATTGTCAAATCGTAAAATCTTGACGCGTTTGTCAAATTGACCCAAAATTTCATTATAAAATGTAACAAGAATTTTAGACAATTTATAATGGTCTTTCATAAGAAACAACCAAGTAATGTGAGAGAAGTCATCCACAAAGATTACAAAATAATGAAAACCAAAAATACTTTTTATTCGTGTAGGACCCCAAATATCTAAAGGTACAATAGTAAAAGGACTAGATTGATGACTTCTTAAACTACTAGGAAAATAACTCAGTGATGCTTGCCTAATTAGCAAGCCTCACATTCCAAAACAGATATAGGACTCAAATTGGGAACAGCTTGATGTAATTTCCACAAGGATGGGTGACCCAAACGATAATGCCACTGTAAAGGAGAAATGGTGGCACTCAAGGCAGTAGTAGACTCGCCAATATCCAAATAATAGAGACCATTGCACTTATGCCCCAAACCAATCACCTTCTTCATCTTGAGATTCTGAAAAACACAAGAAGAGAGAGAAAATGATTTCGTTGATCAGCTCATAGATAATAAATTGAGAGGAAAATGTTATACAAATAAACCAGAAGACACTAATAGAGTGCCAATACGATGTAAGTCACTAGTGCCAAGCACTGGGTGAAAGGAACCCTCTCAACCAACACAATGCGGAATTTTGAAGAATGAAAATTAGGGAACAAAGAAAAAATATCAGACATATGAGCACTAGCTCCAGAATCAATAATCCATAGCCAAGAAGAGTTTCCAACCACACATGCAGAATTAACTGTATTAGCCAAAGTAGCAGTAGAGGTAGATAAATGAGGAGAAAAAGAAGACAATTGTTGAAGAAGTTGGCTAAGTTAAGAAGTAAGAGCATCATGAGAACCAGAAATAGAAACAATGGGCCCATCTGTACGTGACTGTGGCAAAGGAGCAGCAGAAGGATCATCAGATGTCTGATTAGCATAGGTTGGTGGTCCCCATTTATCCCAACAATAATCCTAAGTATACCCTATAGGGCCTATAGCACCACAATAAGAACACTTCCACTCAGATCGGTTACCGCGTCCACTCTGACCACCACGACTAGAGCTTTGGGCACCACGACCACCACTACCGTGGGGTGAACGGTGGCCACTACCACGGCCAACACTGCGAGCACCGTGGAAGCCACCATGATTATTGTCACTGGATACTAGAGCAGACGACTCTCTGGATGAGGAAAAAGACCCACAAGTAAGAGAAGCATGCTAAAGACATGAATGAGTGTTGGCGGCGGTTGGAAGCTTCTCCCTAGCCAAAATCTGATCTTTGAATACCCTATACTTTGAAGCTAGACAAAAATAAGGCAGTTTGAAACTCCTTACATTGACGACGTTGTACATCCAAATCTGAACTCAAAGGCTGATACAGCATAAGTTCTTCCCACAATCCCTTCAAGGTACCATAATGTTCAACAAGAAACTTATCACCTTGCTTCGTGTTGAACATATGCTCAAAAAGCTCATAGACCCGAGACACATTTTGCTCATGTGAATACATCTCTTCAAGAGATACCCATATCTTCTTGGTCGTGTCAAGAAGCTGAACATTCGAGACTACATATGGCTCCATACTAAGCCACAACCAAGTCATCACCAAGGAATTCTCACTCCACTAGTCTTCTGATTTTTATCATCTGAAGTGGGTGGATCCTCAGTAAGGTACTTCATTTTTTTTCTTCGCACATAGAAACACTTTAAAGGCATGAGACAAGAATGGTAATTAGTGACATTCAATTTGACAGAATTAACAGATCGCACTGAATCATCCATGGATAGACTTTTGGCATCATCAAGAGAAGCCATAACAAATAAAAGAAACGGCCAACTAAAAAAATTGAAGTGCAACCCACAATATGCAGCAACAACCCACACGGCAATGCTACGAACAAAAAGAAACCAAATAGCTTCAAACCAACCACCACAAGAAGGGAAGAAGGGACCACAAGCAGCCAAACAAGCCCTTAAACCAATCTGAGACACCAAACAGGCCTATCAACCAACAAACAACACTCACAAATCTAAATCACACAAAATCGAAGCAGGGCACACACCAAAACCAAGGAACCGACCCTCTATGAAGCCAAAATTCATCTAAAAACAAACCAATCGAGCATGGGCTACTCAAAACCAATGTCCTAGGGCTTAGTCACACCCCTTAGGTGTGATTTGAAGCAACGAAAATCAATCATTTGGTCGAATTCAGCATATCGAAAAATCAGGGTCTTTTTTTTTTTTCTTGAAAATCATTCAAAAATAGTAAACTCCACTAAAAAAGCTTCAAAAAAATTGACAAAAAATAACCATAAATATAAGCACTGAAAAACGCTTCAGATCACGTCTTCCGGTCACCAAAAAATACTGATGTCAGCAGCCTCTGTGTACTTCTTCTCCCAATATCTCTGCTGTGTTTTTGATTTGTTTAAGATGTATGTGAGTGCTCTGATACCAAGTTAAATTGTATTAGGGTTTGTACGAAAGTGTTGGTTGTGTATCTTTAGTCTACACAACACCAACTATTTATATTATGCAAAGGAAAATATATAGATTACAATATTACCCCAACTTGACTATCAAAATAAGGACTTAATAAACAAGCCTAATAAAAATAAGAACTCTAACAAGTACAATCATCAATAAAGGTAACAAACAGTCAGTAATGACACAAAATAAGAATACGAGAAGGGGCCGCACATCAGAATAAATAATACGATCAGGTGCTCCCGAATCAATAATCCAAGAGGGACTACTAGATAGAAGAGAGGCACTATATGCCTTGGAATGGGTACTCGAGTGAGCAAATGCGAAAGAAGCAGTCGTAGTAGAGGAGGGCTCCAGCTGAGACATAAGACATCTGAGGGACTCAATCTATGCCCAAAAAAAACTCGAGAGTCTAAAACTGAAGGTAAAAAAGTCACTAGAGAATCAACAAAGATGAGATGAGTATGGGACTTGGATGCTCCACCAAGCCGACCCCCCTTACCCCATATAGGACAACCATATAGTTACCAGCAGGCAGCAACTTTCTTTATTGTGTCTTGATTTGCTCCAATGATCACACACAAGCTTATCTTTGTCATCAATTATGGAGCCAAGAACCCAACCACCATCACGCCTTTACTATCCCTTTTCCTTCCATAGAGAGGCAGAGGTAAAAGCAGATCGCTCCTAAGTCGATGACTGAAGCCTAGCACTCCTTCTGTTGTCCTCCCCCTAAACATAAGCAAATACTTGATTAAGAGTGGGTAAAGGGTCATGTCCCACGATCTAAACTCATATCAGATAGCTACGAACTCAAAAATACGCTCCTATTCCACCATATTCTTAAACTTACAAGCATCACCTGAACAATCAACCTGAAACACTTGATGTTGATCTAACTCCTACCATAGTTCTTGCAAAATATTAAAATATGTAGCCAAAGTCATATCTCTTTGTTTATGCTCGTGAATTTTGTGATTCAAATCATAAATCTGAGTGGCATTACCCATCTGGGAATATGTCTAAGCCACAAAATCCCATATCTCCTTGGCTGTCGTCAAGAACAAATTGTCATTATTAATCTCAGGTAGCATGGAATGAAGAAACCACAACATAACTGGTGAGTTCTCTGCATCCCATTTAGCAAACAATGGATCAGTGGCACTAGGTTCCACAACAATAACATCGAAGTAAGTCATCTTCCCTTTGCTCTTAATGAAACAATAGAGTTGAACGAGACGAGGCAAAATAATTACTACCTAAGAAGCACGGATACAGATACGAATACGCAGACATGTCATTTCTCAAAAAAGTAGGACACAGACACATCAAGAACACGTTGAATATACATAAATTTTTTATATTTTTTATATGACCATATAATAAAAACTTAACGTTATTTCAATTAACATTGGTATAAAACGCACAAATTACAAAAAATATTATTAAGATATTAAAATAGCAAAGGCATTAAATAAAAATTCTAGAACTTATTCATTTAATCATCAACATAGATGATTCAAGTTCCAAAATAAATTTACTAACTATTATTACATAGAACATATATATGTATATAGATAACTAAGAAAAGAACTAAGGACAAGAGGAGAAAAGGAGGGAAAAATCCAAACAAAAAGAAAAAGAAAAAAAAAACATAAAATGTGTCCCCAAACATGTCCGGAATTCAAAAAATAAAAAAAAATTTGGACACTTTTTTTTCGAGTGTCTGACACATGTCCGGAAAATGTCCGAAGAGTGTCAGTGTCCAACACGGACACATGAGTCAAAATAGAGTGTGCATGCTTCATAGATTACTACCACCATCAAGCTTAACCGTTGTAATTCGTAGCGTAGGGTTTTTATTTTGGGTGTGGGCGTTAAACTAACCCAAGACACCATTACCAGAGCTCCTGGAAACTTGACTAGTCTCAAGACATATTGCCACAACAAGTTTGGAATCCTCCTTTTAAAGCAAAAAAAACAGCAGATGCCCAATGCTGGAGGTCAAGCCCATGTAGGTAATGAACAAAAGTTGACCAAGCAATTTAGCACACTCCATGAAGAATGCATTCATTTCAGTTATTCCATCTCAACATGTTAATTTTCTAACGCATCTTCCATTATGAATCAGGAAGTGGGAAAGGAAGTAAAAATCACCAGAAATCAGTATGTAGATTAGGAATCATCTGAACAACAATATATTAATATTCCTATGAAGCAGTGCACTTGAGCCAAAGGAGGATGTATTTGAGGAATTACCACTGCAGGTCTTGAAAGCGCATGTCCTTCTGGACCAGTAATACCAAGTTCAATCATTCTTTTCTGTCCTTCAAATACAGCATCTCCATTTTCAGCATGGACCATAGCCAAGGCGCCAAGCGACTTGCATTTTTTGAACCCCTCCAATAGAAGCTCATCATTGATCATAAGAGACCCCTTGTAGGCTAGGAAAAACTTAAAAGAGTTGATACCTATAGATCACCAAAATAACTTTCTTCAGAATTTTATCCAGATCTACAGAAAAAGCCAGATTAAGTTATCAATGATTCACAAATATAATATTAAAATGCAAAAACCAAATGCATATCCTACTTTTTTTGGGATCAACGGTAAGAATTGAACCCATAACCACACCCTTCTTTCTAGATGCAATACCAGCACCTAACCACTGTGCTACAACACTTTGGCAAACTCACACTGTACTACTTGAGAATAAAACATATGCACAAACCTTTCTCCTTAACCATGATTTCCATCTCTCTTGAGACGATTTCATCCCATTTTGTGATTGCCATATGGAAACCATAATCCATGCAAGCATTCTTAGCTTTTTCCGTATAGGCTTCATAACCTGCAGATAAACTCCCATTTACAGGTATGACAAAATCAATATGCATTGTTGTTCCACCCGCTAATGCAGCAGCCTGACCGCTGAAGAAGTCATCAACGGTCTGAGTACTCATGAAATCAAAAGCTAGGTGCGTATGTGGATCAATTCCTCCTGTCAACATTGCAAGCAAAAATTTCAAGGATACAACATATCAGGATCGAGTTTATGTAATTACTTAAATGTACAACTTAAAATGGTAAAACATTTCAGAATCAGATCTATGTAATTACTCAAAAGTTTTAGAAATAAATAACAACATAGTAATAGAAAATCAATGACCTTCAACAAGAAAAAGCAGCAAACCAAGCTATTATATAAAGTAATGCACAAAGATCGGAGAATGAGAGGAGAGAGTATTCCTTATATTTCTCATGTGTCGTATATCAATAAGAGCAAATATTCATCACGACTGACTTCACAAAGGTGGTTTCAATGATGCATCCTATTAGAGTATTTGGAATTGAAGGTGACTGCCGGAATCTCCAAATATATGCTGCCGAAATATCTGGACAGCATATATTTCTGAAGCCTGGACGTATGGATTATAAACTAGAGAAATATTGGAGAAAGCTTTTAGTTTGAAAAATGAAAGAAAAATGGGTTGGTTGCAATTGGAACAATAAATTCTACTTGGACAGTTATGCTAAGATTCATAACTAGAATCCCTTGGTGTCACACCACACTATCCTTCAAGAGCTATAGTAGTTGATAGAAAATTTTGCAAACTGATCTCTAATGAATTGATAAGAGTGGATAGATATTTACAGGTTGCTGAGTTTTTCCTTCCAAAATTATAAACTTCAACTAGTAAGACTATATGAACCTATTTGAGACCACACTAAGGCATCTCCAGCAGTGAACCAAACTTAGACTCAAATTTAAATTTGAGTCAAAATTTTCAAGAAAACCTCTCCAGCAGTAGACTCAAATCCATTTTTACTCAAACTTAAACCCAAATCTGCAAAATATTATTCATAGACTCAAATTTACAATGGTTACAAACTATTGATGAACTGCTGGAGAGCATCAAACTCAAATGAGATTTTTACTCAAATTTGAGTGTAAATTTGAGTAAAATTTTGAGTCATTGTTGGAGATGGCCATAAGAGGACATAAAAACTAAACAAAGAGCATACCAACCAAAAGGAAAAATCAAATAAAGATTCAGCCTAAACAAAACTTGATCGCACAAGACCCCATGTGGACTCCACGTGGAATTCCCCTTATCTCATATTTATGGAAACAGTTCAGAAATAGGAAACAAAGAGGACTAGTCCTCCTCCTCCAATTAGGGTATAGAACCTATGCTTCATTTTGAAACTGCCTTGTGAAGGCTCATCCAATTTTGATGCTGAGTCATCCAAATGCCGTAGACCTTTAAGTAGTCGACTATAACTTTCTTTGTAAAAGTATAACAACACGATTAAGATATTTAATTTTATAAGAAGTCACAAAAAGCATTTCTTGTGCCTTCAAAAGCCTACTATAGTCAGAATCAAAATATTAAGTGTCAAAGTTACATATTAACAGAGAGAGTAAAACCCCTTCAAAAAATATTTAACTCGAAAAACCTAATAAAATCTTCTACTACCTTGAAAGCATCAATTCTTGTGTTAAAAGAAGTGTGATCTGCTAAATTATCCCTGTGGCAAGATCAGTCTGGTAAGGCAAAATTGGGAAAGCAAGGATGACCCTTCCCTTGAGGTAAGGCAAGATCAATCTGCCTCAACCAAGAGGACTTTCACAGATCAGGCTAGTTGTGAGTCTGATTAGTGCCGACTTACATAAAAGTGTAACAAAACAATCGTGGATAGCTGATGCCAGAAGATCGATAGAACAGAACACACTAATCCCTCCATTCATTGTTGGAATTCTGGATTACAACATGGATTTGTACATAAGGCTACTGAACAGAGAGCTATTACAGGTTCTGGAAACTATCACTAGTGGATTACAAGTAATGAAAAAGAGTGCCACTGCTACTCTTAAGACTACAGCTGGGGCTGAGGCTGCCGCTAAGTTACTGATAGTGCTACTGCTAAGCTAGGACAAGGATACTAGAAACTGAAATGGTGCAGAGTTTTGGCATCATCTATGTGTCCTGTTCTGTCTATTTCATCCTTTATATAAAGTGAGCCTGGGCGGTTACGTAAGGCATGCATAACTGCCCTCCTCTGCTTCTGACTGTTAAAGTAGTTAGGATCTATTAGAATGTTAGTCCTATGTATATTAGCGCATCATTAAGGGTAGTAGAGTCTTTTTGTTATCTTTTATTTAGCCCTACTATAAAGGGGCTCTTTTCTTTTCTGTGTAATGTAAGTTTCCGGACTTCATTATTCTTCTAATAAGATATTCTTTTCTTCTCTCTTTCACTTCTAATTCTACAATCAAAGTTATCATGGTATCAGAGCAGATTGAGATCCAAAGTTAATTAAGAAAACTGTAGAAGCCCTGGCAGCCAAAATAAAGCACAGTTACAATGCTGACGTCAGTGTCTGTATGGCTGACGTTAGCATGAGATCATTTACATGAAGTCAGCCAAAGTTACATGGTTTTGATCGGAATTTCTTGAGTCTTCTGGTAAATTTTTGTAATTTTTTTAGATTGTTTGCTAGTGTTTTTGAATTTTCGAATATTTTTCGGAAAAATGGGCTGAAATTTGAGATCTGCAATTTCTAAACCATTTTCTTGGTTTTGACACTTCAATTCTCTTCTGAGTGGTGCGTATTGGGCTGCTTTGGGTTCGATTGAGTTACGCATCGTTGTTTGGTTTGATTTTGGACAAGTTATGTGGGATTAAAGCGGTCGGCTGTGTCTCTGGTGCTATGAATAGCTTGGGTTTTGATTCAAGTCTTCGAGTCTTTGTTGTTGTTGGCTTGTGGTTGTGTAATATCCTAGATCTTATTACTTTCATTATACTCTATTTCTATATGTGAATCCACTTGAAAGAATGATAAAGTGTGGATTAGAGTGTGCCCTAAGCATAATTATGTAATTCAAAATGATGAGTTTACTAGTACGGATAGTAAAGCAATAATTAAAATCTTAGTAGGAGAAATTATGAACAAGACGATATTTCTAATAGGCTTTTAAAATGATTCTTGAGCTAAAACATGATTAATTAGGTTAATCATTGTTTTAAGGTTAAGCATAATTAGAGTGGAAGAAATAAAGATAGCTCAACAAGAAGATGAATCATTGAAGAAAATTTGTGAAGAAGTAAGGAAAGGTCAGAAAGCAGAATTTACTCTTCATGATGATGTTTTAAAGTTTAGAGATCGATTATGTGTTCCCAATTCTTCTTAATTAAAGAAGAGGATTCTAGAAGAGGCTCACAATTCTAAGTTTTCAGTTCATCCGGATACCACAAAGATGTATCGTGATTTATGGGTACTTTATTGATGGCCAGGTATGAAAAGAAACATTGCCGAATTTGTCTCTCATTGCTTAAGTTGTCAACAAGTGAAAATTGAACATCAAAGGCTAGCAGGATAGCTTCAGCCTCTCCCTATTCCTGAATGGTAGTCGGAGCATATCACGATGGATTTCGTTGTAGGATTGCCAAAATCCTCAAGATGTAATGATGCTATTTGGGTTATTGTTGATACATTAACGAAGTCCGCGCATTTTCTTGCCATCAAGATCTCTCAACCATTGGATAAGCTTTCTATGTTATAAATCGAAAAGATTATCGGGCTTCATCAAAAAGATTATCAAGCTTCATGGTACTCCAATTTCTGTTGTTTCTAATAGAGATTCCAGATTTGTGTCTAAATTTTGGCGAAGTTTACTGAAGGCAATGGAAACAGAATTGAAATTTAGTACAAGCATTTCATCCTGAAACAGATGGTCAATCTGAAAGAGTAATTTAGATTTTGGAAGATATGCTTCGAGCTTGTGTTTTAGACTTCAACGGCAACTGGGAAGATCATTTACCTTTAGTTGAATTCTCTTACAACCACAGTTTCTAGTCAAGCATTGGAATGCCTCCTTATAAAGCATTATATGGAAGAAAGTGTAGATCTCCTATTTGTTGGACAAAGGTAGGGGAAAGAAAATTGTTAAGACCCTGAGATTGTGCAATTAACCACTGATAAGGTTAAATTGATACAACAGAGACTACAAACTGCTAAGAGTCGCCAAAAGAGCTATGCTGATGTCAGAAGAAGATATTTGGAATTTGATGTTGGAGATCGTGTGTTCCTAAAAGTGTCTCCCTCTAAAGGAGTACTACGGTTTGGAAAGAAAGGGAAGTTGAGTCCTCGATTTATAGGACCTTTTGAAATCTTGGAAAAAGTTAGCCTAGAGGCATATTGCCTTGCTCGTCCATCGGAATTGGCTAACATACGTAATGTTTTTCGTATCTCTATGCTGAGAAAATACCACCATGACCCTAGTCATGTGATAGAGTGTCAACCATTAGAGGTGCCAGAAGACTTTAAGCTATACTGAAAAACCAATTTGCATCTTAGATCATCGAGAACGAGTTTTGAGGAACAAGATTATCCCGTTAGTAAAAGTTTTATGGTAAAATCATTCGGTGGAGGAAGCCACTTGGGAATGAGAGGAAGAAATTCGAGCAAAGTATCCTCATTTCTTCAAGACATAAGGTATGCCAAGTTTGGAGAACCAAACTTTTTAAAAGTAAGGGAGGATTTAATATCCTAGATCTTATTACTTTCATTATACTCTATTTCTATATGTAATCCACTTCAAAGAATGATAAAGTGTGGATTAAAGTATGCCCTAAGTATGATTATGTAATTCAAAATGATGAATTTACTAGTATGGATAGTAAGGCAATAATTAAAATCTTAGTAGGAGAAATTAGGAACAAAACGATATTTCTAGTAGGCTTTTAAAATGATTCTTGAGCAAAAACATGATTAATTAAGTTAATCATTGTTCTAATGTCAAGCATAATTAGAGCATACTTAGCTAGCTTAACTAGTTAGTGATATCTAAACTAATTATGTTTAATTAGTAACCTTAATACATGATTAGTAAATTAAGTTAATCTTAATTGGATTAATTAGGGTGCTTAAGTGAGGTAGACTTGTACTAATCCTAAGTTATAACTTAAACCTTATAATTATCCAAATTAATTTTGATTAGAGAAAGAAAAGAAAGACAATTGTTCACATGGGCAAGGGACCCACAATTTAAAATATCTAGCTCACCATTGTTGACTATTCTTGAGGAGCTCGTGTAGAGATTTGTCTCTATATATATATATATATGTGTGTGTGTGTGTGTGTGTGTCTATATATATATATATATATATATATATATATATATATTTATCATACATATGATATATATATATATATATATACACACACATAAAAGGGACAAAAATTCAGATTAGTAAGAGAGAGAAAATATAGAGCTAATAAGAGCAAGACAATTCAAATATGTAGGAATTCACAAAGTGACACCTAGCCCACGTATAGATACATGTTTGTATCTATTATACCTTACAAAATAAATTATAGAGACAAGCAAGACTCTCTAAAATATGCTGGACAGAATAATAAAGTAAGGAAGAAAGTAGAGAAAACAAGAGAACAATAATGAGAAAGAAAGAAGCTTAAGGAGGACTAACCTAGAAATTGAATTCTTGAACAATCAAAGTATGAATTCTAGTCCTAATCTCTTATTTTTTCATTTAATCGGAAAAGAAACATTTAAAAATGACTAAGAACTCAAATTCAATTAAAAATTGAATGAAATTCTAAACTAGTCTTAGAAGTCCTAACAAGTTTTGCATGGAATAGTAATTACATGGATACAAGAGCAACATATATGATGTATAAGGATGCATCATGATTAATGAGTGTTGATTAAACTAATCGGTTAATGTTTGATGGTGTTAAAACAACCCTAGCACTACCTAGGTTATAATTAACATGATTAGATTATCAAAGGAACTCTAAATGTGAGAAATGGTAAGGAAAAATGTTGCTGGAAATTAAAGGAAAACACATTAATTAAAGTTAAATGATTAGTCTAAATGATGATTCAAGATGCTAAATATAAGTGTTGAAACGACCAACACTTAGAAATTAAAAATGAAGCTTACATGCAGAATAAATGGGGATGGTGCAGCTACTGTCTCAATTGTTTAAAAACATTATATTTGATGTTAATGAATTCTAACAAAAATCAAAGGAAGCTCCAATGGAATTAGAATATGAGGGATTTTATCAGAATCTCAGATTGTGCTGTTTGAACTATAATGGAACAAGTGTAACTAAATAATATTACATTGCACTCAAATATGATTCTAATATGAAATATATGTCTGTACGGTTCCTTAGGAGAGGAAGAGAATCAAGGAGTGCTTTAAGAGCACAAGGTAAGTAATTTGTTTCCCTGAAATGGCGAATTGAATACGATATTGTCAAACATATTATTTTGTGTTTTAACAAGCAAAGCATTATGCTATATTCTATATTGATGAAATTGAAGTACATTTTACAAGTATGTTTGATAAATAGATTTGCAAATCCATGGATAATCACATGATTTAAAATGTGTTTCTATAAATGCCATTACACAGGCCCCTTTTATTATATCCTCACCGGGGGACCAAGAACAAGTAGGCCCGTAAGTAGACCAGAGATCTCTTCAGTGTCATTATAAGTGACTGTCATTATATATGACATTCCGTTCAAAATCCGAGTCGACACGGATTCTTCCGTTGCGACCGTTGTAATGGGCATGCTAAATGATATTTGATATATGCTATGAGCTTTATTGGGCTACTTATTGCTATTCAAATGTTTAAATAGCAATTCTGTTTCTGAAAATGCATTTGAAATGTTTTAGTAATGCTTGATATCCATGATTTTATTTAAAGTTCTTTTGCTATAAAAACCCAGGGTATTGGTATTATTCATTGAGCTTTGTTTGCTCACCCCATTTTCCAACCAATTTTTCAGGTAATGAAACTTAAGATGGGGAGGGAACTTAAGGAAGAAGAGTTTGTAAAATTGTATAGTCAGACTTGCAAATATCTCTTTTGAGCCTATGTAGACTTCTGTATAAATACAATGGCCATTTTATGTGTTGGCCAGTTGTAGATGTAAATAACTTGTAATAAATTTTGCAAGTGTGAGTTTAATATTAAACTTAGATTAACTCTAATCGAATGTGGTTGGTATGAATTTGATGTGAACCTAACAAGTTAAAAAATCTTACCTTTCCGCTATATTAATAAACTATCCATTCTACAGACCATTCAATTTTGTATGAGACATCAGTGGCCGATCATGGACCATAACTCCATCCTACGTGGGATGTGGATCGTGACAGGTTGTCTTCTAGTTGCATTGGGTGTTGTTTGCTACATTTTTTTGTGGTCTGTTTAGTGCATCGAGCATGTGTGATATACAGATTTGTGGGTATGGCAAGTGGAAATTCAAATTCTCTTCAAGCTATTAGTGTAAAGTTGACAGGATATAATTATTCCTATTGGGCATATGTAATGAGAAGTTTTTTGTTAGAAAAGAATATGTGGGGTTACATTAGTGGAGTTGTGAAAGCCCCAACTGATTCTAAGGTAGAGAATTATGCTGAGTTGTTGAACAATTGGGATGTTAATAAAGCAAAAATTATTACATGGATTAATAACTTGTTGATCAGGCCATTGGTGTACATTTGGCTAAGTTTAACACGGCCAATGAGATTTGGAATTATTTGTCCAAATTATTTGTTCAGTCTAATTTTGTTAAGAGATATTGTAACACCCCAACATGCTACTTTAAATAATTAAAACACTAAGAGGAATTCAATTGCAATCAAATGATAATTGTTGAGTAAGCAAGGAAGTAAACACAAATAGACTTCCAGATTCAACCTGTAGTATTGAATAATATAAAATAAAAATTATAAATGGCAAAGGATAAATGCTCTTAATAAACTATAAAATGGACACATACATATATATATAACTAAATAAGAATGTAATGCCTAAGGTGTTGTCACATGAAGATTGGAAGAGGAGAATACAAATGCAAGGTGGCAAAAATGATATATTCAAACTATGTTGTGTCAAGTGTAGGGTGAGCCTTAAGAATCCCCAATGGGATAATGCAAGACCAATGGGCAGTATATAAGTGTAAGCCTGGAGTGTGTGTGGGTCTCTTGCTTTAGATCAGACGTGAGAGAGGGAAGAGAGAGAGAGGGAGAGAGTTTGGCAATGGAGGTTCAGCATGCGTGATTCAGAAAGAGAGGCAGGAACAGAGAGAGAAGAAAAGGGGTTGAGCAGAACCAGAAAAGGGAAGAAGGGGTTGTGGAGAGAGAAAGTGATCAAAGAGAGAAGAAGTTCTGAACAAATCTTAAACAGGTATGAACTTTGGTTCTTTTTAGTTCAATCTTCATTTTTAGATGTATTAAGAAGATTTAACAAAGGAAATGGGTGATTTAGGCACAAGAACATAAAGAAACACCGGAGATCGCCATTAATGAACCTCGAAACAGGGTCTCTAAAGAAACTAAAACTAAACCAAAATTTTTGAACGAGACCCTAATCTAGATCAAAATAGGAATGTAAGGTGAGTTAAACCAAGAAATTGAGCTAAAAATGAGCACATAAGACAGAGTTGCAAGTTGGGAGGATAATCGCTCAACCCAAAAAAAGGGCTTCAAAACCCTACTTTGAGGCCATGTTCTTAGAGCCCGTAAAAAATGGAGTTGAACATGCTAAGAATGGACCAATTTGGTCCAGAATCAAGCAAGAAACTAAGAGTTGTAGGTGGCTAACCAAAAATAGGGTTACGTGATTCCGGCGTTACCACGACGATTTAAAGCTTCGAATTGGTCCCAAATGGACCCAAATGATGTCTAGTATGGTTTAGATGTGTTCAAAACAGCAAAGAAAACTAAGTTTAAAAAATTGAGATTTTGCAGTTTCCGATGACCATCGCCGGAGAAGGCGATTGGATCTAGCAACTGTCGACCGGGTCAATGGGTTGGGCTAGTCAACGTTGACTAGGTCTAGTCACTAGGTTGTCATGTCGGGTCCAGCCTAATCCAAACACAACAAGTGTACAACGATAGCTTTTCAATTGATTAGGTTAATATTTTAAAATTAAATTCGAAAATTTTGGTTACAGGGTTAATAAATTGACGTAGGGTGGAATGGGACACCCTGTTCTGATTTATTAACTTGTCTGTTGTATGCCTCCTGGTCCCCTGTTCGTTTTCAAAATCCAGTCAAAAAATAATAATGGCGGCCGAAGTGCCCAAGATTCGAACCCATGTCCTCAGCCCTTAAAGCCAAGCACCAACCCAACCGGCCACTGTTGTGCCTTGGTATATATTCGGTTAATATATAACAAACTAATATAATTAATAAAATAAATGAATTAAGTGCTAATTAAACCCAAAATAAAATGTAAAGGCAGGCTACCCTAACATTTTTCGATGCTCCGAACCCAATGGCAAGGTCAATTTTACCAAATGAGGTTTTGAAAAATTAGATACATAAAATGCAATAATTACCAAAATGCCCTTAGTGATACCTGAAGCCAATTAAATGCAGAGATGGTCTATTCTGACTCTTCTCAACGGTAGAGTCCATTTTAGTAAATTGAGTGCCAAAAAATACGACACATAACGATTATGCCCCTAATAGCAAAATGAGCTATCAGATGAGTTCGGAAGATACAAAGGGACCTACCTTAGGGTCTTGAGGGCCACTGAATCCAAAAATAGAGTTGGTTAAGACTAAAAATGTCAAAGAAATGATGATTAAATAAAATCACATATTTATTATCGTATTAAGCTTACTTTGATCCGTGATCTAGGATCACCAGATGAAGGAATGACACATGATAAGGAGACGCATGTAGAAAGTGAAATAAGAAACAAGAACTAAGGACTCGAGGTGAGTAATCATGTAGTTTGAAATGTGGAATTTAATTCCTTCGCTTGATAAATACTCGAGTTTAATTCCTTGTTTTGATAACTGCTTCGATTCAAAGTGCCAATTGTTTACAACTTTCGTTCTTGAGCATGCTTTTTGTTCCAAATTGAAATGTGCTATCTTGAATTATAAATTCCTGCTTTAATTACGCTTTATTTGAGTGATTTGTGTGTAAAGCATGCTTATGACTTCGATTTGAAGACCTGTATAATTATCATGCTTGAAAAAGTGTTCCTCCAAAAGAGAAATGATTTGAACAAAGCTTCATGGTTTTTACAATGGTAATTAATACAAAACTAATTAGTGCATAAGCACTTTAACAACGGGATCCTTTGGAATTACTTTCGTTAGGCCCAATAAAAGGCCCAGAGATCTCTTTCGCTAGGTCAATATGACCTTTCATTAGGTCCTTGTGATCTCGTGAAAACTAAGAGTCCGAGTCGACGCAAATTCTTTAGTTGAAGTGATAACGATAATAATATGAAATGAAAGAAGGTTTTCGAACCCGCATTCACTTGAAAATGAATTCTACCATCCTATCATATTTTCAATTCAACTCATTGCCAAAGAGCAATTTTGTCAAAGAATTTTATATTCAATTGCCAAGAGGGCAATTTCGTCAAATGTGTTCAATGTTTCAAAATGGTATATTTTCATTATCCTGTTTTAATTCAACCCATTGCCAGGGGCAATTTCATCAAAGAATTTCATATTCCATTGCAAATGGGAAATTTTGTCAATGTGCTTTGTGACTCAAAGTGTTTACATTTGAACTATGTGTTAAATATGATTCATATATTAAATGATGTTCAAATGTTTTGTATCATGTGCTTGAAAATGTGTACAATCGATGGTGAATATTTATCATGAACTCTCTTGTGCTTCAAAACGCTATCGATTAAAAACCAATGACAAGGTACCAGAATTACTCACGAGCTTTTCACGAAGCTCAAATGAATTTACCCATAACATTTTCAAGTGTATACTAAGAAGGAAAAGGACAAGCAAGTGAACTGATGAGAAGTTAAGTGTAAGACTAGCACATTAGAAGTTACAGGGTAAGCAATATATGTATAGACGAGGGAATATCTGTGAATCAGCTGCAAGACTCGTAAATTTTTTATTTCATGGGTGTAAGTTTTATTGTCATAAAATGATATGCATGGGGAATTTGATGAGGTTTAGTATTGTATCGTAATTGATGTATGAACAAGAAGCATGAGTTGATCTAATGTGATTGGATGAGTTGCACAATTGTTGTTGGTTGTTGCTTCCACTACATATTAATCTTGTTGTGAAGTGTGATTTATCTAATCTAGTGTTTAAGTTAAGCCCAGTTACGCGAAGTGTGATTGCATTTCCCTAATCCGCAGAGGATAGGTTTCGAGATGTGACAGATATCAATTGGAGCATGAGACTCGGGCTACACGCCAAGGGGATAGGAGTATCCAGGAGTTCTACTCGATTATGATTGGATTTTGGCATCAATTGCACGCATGAGTTGCATCGTGCATATAGAGAAGAGCAGAGGTTGGTTCAATTTTTTATGGCTCTTAGGGATGATTTTGAGGGTCTTCGTGGTCCACTTCCCTCTGTTGACTCTGTGGTTAATGAGTTTTTAGCTGAAAAGGTTTGACTCAAGACTCTACCGGAAAAAGGGTCTCCTTCATTTACCTATAGAGACTGTACTTGCAATTCCACCCAGATCATAGACTACCTCACAGAATAAGCAGTGAGTCAGAGTTGGTCCTAACGAGTGTAGTTTTTGTTGTTAAAAGGGACACTAGAAGCAGTGTTTTGAAACCCAAACCATTCAATGAACCCAAAAAAAGGGACATGGGTCATAACTCACGAGTCACTAGTTCAACTGTCGGGTCAACCGCAATCAAATAATGACATCATAACTATGTCATAAATATATTTATTATAAATATTAATAATATATAATTATTTAAAATATAAAAAAATCTTAAATAATTTATAATAAATTATGCATGAAAAAAGAACAAAATCTTCAAGTTTATAAGATAATTTTTACAAACAAAGAGATTAAAAAATTTATATCAAAATCAAGAATATACTAAAAATTATTATCAATGTCAATTTATAATAAGATCTAATGTAAAAAGTAAATTCAATTCCGTTGATTCTTAAAATGACACTCTGAAGTTGATAGAGGAAAAGGGTTGCTGAAAACAGCCCATAAGTCCCACATCGATTGTGAGACTCTTGGTTAAAGGATTTGATTCATTATAAAGAACATTCAAAAGTTTCAATTCAATGCAATATCAACTCGTCCCACATCGGAAAGCAAGTGAAAGGCTCAAGGAATTAAACCCTTCAAAGGGTAACCATGTGATGGGTAAGCCACATTTTCTATGATAGATTAATATATTCATTATTGCTGAATAGCATTAAATGATCACCTTTGAAAAGTCAAAAATTGAACAAAGGCCGCAAAGCATTTAATATGATTAGTATAAAGGATTGTTTTAATGTTACTTTAGATGTTAAAAATTAATTTTGACATATCGAGGTATGTTCTTGAACCGTCCGGTTCAATTGAACCGTTAGCAGTTCATTCGAACCATTGGTTTAACTGCAGGTTTGGGCAGTTTTGTTTAAAAAGAACAGTTTTAGTTACTAAGCGGTTTTGGGATGTTAAACCAATTGGAAATTGGACCGATTCTTGGTTTTTCTAGTCCGATCCAGTTTTTAAAATAGTGACTGGAGGCACAATGTCCTAACTTAGTGAATAAGCAAGTTCGTGGGTCACAACAACAATTTTGTTTAAGGTAGGGATTGTCATACTGCAGCAATTGCACCACCAGTGGATGAGTCCTCTACACCATCAACTCCCACACTATCCTTGATAGCTGAGCAATTGCAGAAACTTCTGTCCACTCATCAACCTAATGTTATTTCAATTTCTCCCTCCGCAAGTTCCTTTCCTTCGAGATCTTCAGGTGTATCTCGGACCACTTGAGTATTTGACTCAGCTAGTGATTCATTTTTGTTCACTTCTACCTTTTATTCTCCTTCTATCTTTTTTCTTGCCACCAATGGCACTCCTATGTCTTTGGCTGATATTGGTTCCATTATTTCTTCACACCTATCCCTTTTTTATGTCTATTTATATTCCTCAACTCAGTTTGAGTTTAATTTCTGTTAGTCAACTTTTTTATTCTTGATATAAAGTTCATTTTTCTTCTCCTGGTTGTGTTGTGCAGGATCTTCGTTCCAAGAAGATGATTGGGATAGACCACAGAAAGGGAGGACTGTATGTGTTAGAAGAGTTGCATGTTCCAAATATGGCTGCTTCCTCAGTTGATTTGTCTTCCTTTCGCTTGAGTTCTAAGTCATCTAACTTTTATTTGTGGCATTCTCGTCTTGGCCAGATTTCTAGTTCTCGTTTGCAATTTTTAGTTTCGACTGGTAGATTAGGTAGTTTGCATTGTCATGATATTTCCGATTGCAGTGGACGTAAACTAGACAAGTTTACTGCCTTACCTTTTAATAAAAGTTCTACTATTTCATTTGCTCCTTTTGATCTTTTCTATTTTCACTGCTTTCCGTGCAATGATAAATACTCAATATTCTGGTATTGTTAAATGCTTTAGGTGTGATCTGGGCGGGAAATATTCCTCTAATGCCTTTTTAGACTTGTTAAAGTCTGATGGGACTATTCAACAGTCCTCTTGTGCAGACACTCTGAGCAGAATGGTGTGGTTGGGCGCAAGCGTCACCATATTATGGAAACTATTCGATCTATTTTGTTGTCTACTAATGCTCCCACTACCTTTTGGAGAGAAGCTCTTCTTACTACTGTTCATTTAATAAATCAAATTCCTTCCATTGTTACTTCTAGTGTTTCTTCTTTCGAACGTTGTGTGGTAAGTCTCCTGACTAATTCTCTTTGTGCATGTTTGGTTGTACTTGTTTTGTTCTTCTTTCTCAAAATATTCATACTAAACTTTCTCCTCGTTCAGTAATGTGTAGACATAAATCCTATTGTATTCATTGACTTTGTATACCATTCCGTTGTAAATAAACAATCTTATCATAGATCCACTGTGGTCTTGAAATTATATAATAATGGAAACAGCAACCCTAGTCGCCGTCTTTATATCTGGTTTACTTGTAAGTTTTACTGGGTACACCTTATATACCGCTTTTGGGCAACTTTCTCAACAACTAAGAGATCCACCCTATGAAATTAGGAATCAATTGACTGATGTGTTCACTAAAAGGGCTTAGAAGTAAATTCTTTATTCTATTGTATTCAAGTTGGGCATGAGAGATATATATGCCCCAACTTGAGGGGAAGTGTTAGCATATGCTTGACAAAGTGGTGGTCTTACACTGGTATCTTTGTAATTTCTGATTTTTAATGACATATATACGTAGAAAAGTGTAGGGAAGAGATAACTTTTCATTCCACCCTATTCTGTAAAACAATCTCGTTCTCTCTCTTCTTCTCTTTCTCTTTCTTTTCTCTTACTAGCCCTAAATCATACAAATGATACTTTTCAACCGAACCCCTAAGGAAAACCTCAAGTAAGACTCCTTAATTTTCCCATATATCTCTTTCTTTTTTCTTCTGTTCCTTCTACCAAAATGACATACACTGGTACTGTTCATGGTTACTGTTTACAGTCCTACTCTTTTGTTATCAACCTTCTCTTTCACTCTATTCCTTGTGATTTTGAGGAAGCCCCAAATTCACTTTTCACTAACTGAATATTTATTCCTACCCTAGATTCAACATCTTTTAATCTGCATACCCTGATATAAAACTGCAAACCTTAATGTTATCTTTTATTTTTGTTCTGAATTTGCAATTTTCCCACTGTTAAAAACCAGATTTCTTCATGTGTTCTTCCATTAGTAAATCCGAACCCAAGGCCTAAATAAATTTCTTACCCATATAACACCCTAATAACCACAAAGAAAGTTTCCTTGGGGTTCAGCCTTAGAAGCTAGGTTGTCATACATCTATTGGTGTCTAGGTGATAGAATACTACTGCAAGATCTGAAGCCAAGGCCTAAACAAATTCTTGGACATATCCTAATATCTCTCCTGAGATAATGTGTGTGTGTGTTAATATCTATTTTCCTTTTTGATAAATCAGACCACCATTTTTTTGTTATCTTTAGGAATTTGTTTTTCATTTTTCCACTATCAAACCAGATTTCTGCTCCAATTCTTTCCATCAGTAAACCTGAACCAAGGCCTAATACAGTTCTTAGACATATAATATTACAATATCTATGTTCCCTATACATAACTCAACCCACCATTTTTTCTTGTAGTACAGCCCTAGAAGCTTTCTCCTACATCATGTTTTGGTATCAAAGTAAAGAATCTTACCACAAGAGCCTAAATAATTTTTCCCCTTTGAAGTGTGATTGCAATTCAAGTTTGAAGCTTCCTCTCAAGTTTATTGGACACCAAGAAGACTTTGATTCAGTTACAATAGGGTGAATCCAACAGAAGTCAAAGTCAAATATCTTAAAACATCTATGATCTCACTACAGACCTTTGTAGATGTCATTGCAACTGTCGTGCTAAGGAGCAGTTCACAAAACCAAAAAGAGTACATGAGTGGGTTCATCTTCTCTAGCCCTTTTACATGAGGGGGTTCACCTCTGCTTTTTAGCCCAATTAGCTGTTTATAGTTATGTTTATCCTGTGAATCATACCACTGTACATTTGCCTTTCCAAATAATTCCAGGCCTTCGACTACCTAAAAGGCTTTCAAAATTTTAGAGATTTAAAACACCAGTAGTGAACCATCTTGCACCCAAAGTTGGGAAATTTCACCTGGCATGACAAACTTTCCAGTGGCATCAAGCACGATAACATCATCATCAACCTGCAGGTGGCAGTTAAGAAATTCATATGTGCATCAAACAATAGAACTCGTACAGAAATGAAAGTGTGTCACAAACAACATATACTAGCATATTGAAGAAGCCATAAAAATTCAGAGAATATGGTCTGAATCAGTAGAAGATGTAATTCATTATAGTTTACCACTACAAGAAACATTCAGATAAAAGAGGAGGGGAAACAGATTAAAACATACAAAAACAACAAATGTATTTAAGGTCCATATGGTCTGGATCAGTAGAAGATGTAATTCATTATAGTTCAGAACTACAAGAAACATTCAGCCAAAAGGAAATAAAATCAGATTTAAACATACAAAATCAACTTTTTTTGGGTGTGCGTGTGTGATACAAACAAAATATAAAAAGTAAAAGTAAATAATTAAAAAGTTGTCATCTTGAACTGCAGAACTTCAGCGATCAGAAATTTGTTTTATTTTGTAGAATTCTTTCACATCCTATGGAAAATGTAGGCTACATTTGCATTTGAATTGTAACATGAAGTTGGATACAAAATTTCAGTGAACATCTTAGCATCTCTAACCAAATAACTTGTATGGATATATGTATTGATTAATTTTTGACCCATATTCCAGACTGAAATCTTGCTAGCAATTACAAAATATTGAATTTTTAGGTTTTCTCACAGATAAATTCTTTATATTAACTTGCACAAAGAAATTGAGCAGTGATTTCTACTGGTTATGTTTACTTATCAGGGAAACAAAACTACTGGTTATGTCATTTCTTTCTCAAATATAAGACTGCTACTGTAGCCCATTTATAAATTATAAACTCATTTTACTCATCAAAAATAATATAAATAACTTTTTTGATAAATAAATAAATATGAAATCATTCAAAATCTCAAAAAAAATCAAATATAAATTAAATAAATAAATAAAAACCCAAATAGTAGCCCCATCTACTGCCATTTCACATACGGAAATGCAACATAGTTGTTTTTGGATTGGCATTTTTCAAAAATCATATCTGCTAATATGTGCCATATTAGGAGTTAGAACCCTTGATGGAATTACTTATTTTTTAGATTTGGGTTATATAAAATGCTAACAGTGCCTCCTTTTTCTTGGTTATACCTGAAAATTTCCTTTATAAATTAAGAAAGCAAATTTCTAGTTCAATCATTTTATCATCATAAGTCTTCCTCTAAAATTATATTATATTATATTTTTCTTATTCAAGAAATCTATTGCTATATAAAAACAAAGGCCATACCCTATGAGGGGTTTTGGGATGGATGGACAGGCCACACAAAGTGGCTGCTATCAGACACTTTGTGTCAAAAATGAAAGTCGTCACCACATACAATAAATGAAAATAAATCAGATTAACACATAATAAAATAGGTCAATATCAGTGATCAACGGCCCTTACCATGCAAGTCCAATCAAATTTTACCAGTAAGCTAATTAGCACTTTCGGGTTATCTTATCACCAATCAAATCCATTCCAACAATTGCAAGCCATCACACAATGGATTCAGTAGATTAAAATAGATAAAATACCTTGATATTAGGCTTCACAGCAACAATGATGCCATCCTGTACATACACATCAGCAATCTCCTGATGATGAGCATTCACAACTGTTCCTCCCTTTATCAAGATCTTCGACATAGACGAAGATAGGACTCCACACTCAGAGTCACCATATCCGATTCCAGCTTCACAGAACTATCAACAAATGCATCCAAATTATTTTATACAAACCCAATTCCTCCATTTGGTTGTTGAGAAACCAAAAGAATATAAATCGAAACAGAAATTGTAAACCTAAAGCTTTCATCTTTTTTTATTATCAGTCTAACGCTTTCATCTTTTGAAACAGCAGAAAAAAACAAAAAATTCTACTAAGCAAAGCCTAACACACTTTTAGCGAGTTGACTTTTTTTTTTTATAAGCTGAGTTTAGTTTCTTTAAAATAAGATATTAGTCTCTTTTTTCCAGCATCACAAAATGGTAGACATACATATCCGAATTTTTCACTATAAACCCAAATCCTTTTGTTTGGTTGCCAAGAGATTAAGAGAAGGGCTTAAGCTTTTGGAGCAACTGTTCATCTAACATGGTACCAGAGCTCTTGGGTTAGTTTGTGTACGTTGTTGGGCGTATTCTATAAAAGTGATCTAACTACCAAAACTAACATAACTCGTCTGCCTCAACTTTATACAATAAAAAAAAAAAACATATGATTGAAAAGGTAATTTTCTTTTCTTTTCCTTGATTTTGTCGGAAACCAAGTGGATGAGAAAGGAAGATGGAGCTCTAAAATGAAGTGTTGACTGAGAGTATCAGATTTCGGAAACCAGTACAACATAAGATTGATGTCTATTTTCTTTCTACACTACAATCATAACTGAATTATTGATTGCAATTCCAAATCCGTTGTTTGATTGCCAAGAAACTAAGAGAACAATAAATAACCCTTAAACTCAACCTAGCCTGACAACAGGTAATTTTCTTATCGGCAACCAAGCAGATGAGAAAGGCAGAGACAGCTCTAAAATGAAACGTTGACTTTGAACTGAGAGTACCTGACTGGATACGGATACTGGGGAGAAGATTGAAAGCTGAACGACGAAAGATGTGAAGTAAATGATGATTTGAGTTATGAGAGTCGGACCCATTGATCTGAGAAGAAGCTTTGCGATCAGTGTGACACTTTACTCACAAAAAGGAGTCGGGAAATATACAAGGAGATGGTGGAAGTGGAAAGGTCGTAAACTAGGCTTTAAGCGCCTATGGGTCATTCTTTATGTATACGTTTCAAAATGCTGGGGATTGGGGAAGAATCTCCAACACGCAGCAAAATTTCTCAAAGCGTAGAGGAATTTTTTTACCCGACCCACTTCGTTTTTTAACTTCGTGACCCAACACGAACTCTTACAACTTTATTTTCGGAAACCATGTAATTTTAAAAAACGTAATTTAAAAATACACTTTTAAAATTTATTTTGCTAAAGAAACACATTATAAAATTGTACTTTTAAAAAATGCATTTTAGAAATGTACTTTCAATTATGTATTTTGTCCAGAGTTAAAGTTAGGCTATAAAAAGTCATAACCTATTTTTGACATGCACCTTTAAAAAGTGCATATTCAAAATATGTTTTTATAAGTGTTATAAATCCCCAAGTGTAATATCTCGAAAAATCTGACGTGACTAAGATGGTGATGAGTGTGCCAAAGTGCACTCTAAATACCCTATTATTAGATTAAAATGCTAAAATATGACCCTATTATTATAACATAATGTTTAATATTCTTAATTCATTTATATTTAGTTTTATGACATATTTTCTGTTTAAGTGAACTGGTTAGTATATTTATTGAATTAGGGAAGCATTGAAGGTAAAAGAAGAGATATGGAGTACATTATGCAATTTTCAGCTTTTAGGCAGATTCGATCTATGGAGCTTCAACTGAGGTTTGGATAGCGTTAGAGTTTCAGAATGAGAAAGTGGTCTTCATGAAGTCTTTAAAGAACGTTTTAAGATTTTTAGAAAGGTGTGGTTTGCAAAAATCTGAGTTCGTTTGGGCCTCCAAACATTGTTTCAAAGTCAAGCCTGGAAAGCTAGATTCCTATCTGACCAGTAAAATTCAAGGGATCATAACTTCAGCTTTAGAAATCCAAATCAAGTGATTTAAAAGCCTAAAATTATCTACACATCCAGAACTACAACTTTCGTGAAGAACCCGAATCAATATTCAGTCGTTATCTAATATAAAAAAGGAGCTTAAATATTGCGGCTGCTGGTTGTGCGCGGGAGAAAGAAAAAGAAAAGATAAAAAAAAAAAGTCAAAAGTGACGGCTGACAAGGCAAAAGGGTGTGAGAAAAGAAAAGAGTAAAGAATTAAGGGAGCAGGACTTGAAGCAACGCCAAAAGAAAAAAAAGAATAAAAAAAAAAGGAAGGAAAGGGCACTGAACGTGCAGCTGGGAAAGAGAAATCGCTGTGCGGTGCGTGATGGGCTTTGAGACGTGAGGCGTTTCGGTTCTTTAAAAAGGAAGAAAGGCGTGGGTGGGGGCCTAGGGCTGAAAAAGTAGGGCCCAAGGCTGTTTTGAAAAGACAAAAAAACAAGCAAGCCGTGCAGCTGAACGGGGAGGAAAAAAATACAAAGGAGGGTGCGCGGCGCAATAAGAAAAGAGAAGGACAGAAACAGAAAAAATAGGCGCAGCTACTTCATGGCAGATTTTCTTTCTTTGAAATTGATGTTGTCCATTTACATGGATAACTAAATTTTCAAGTAGGATTAGGGATGAACTTAGACCATAGATAGTATTTTTAATTTATTTTTGATTCATATGCTGAATTTTTATTTGTTAAAACTCTTTGTTTTATCATTCTCAATTTATTGTTGCCGAATAATTAAAGAGTTTATTCTGTTTATAGATTCAGTCAGGTTTTTTCTATTGAATGGATTAATTCTTTGATTATGTTTGGATCAATTAATTATTTATATTGATTTAATTCTTTGCTGCAATATTGCTCTCTGAGTATATTGTTGTCATTGGGTTTTCTTAATGTGAATAACAATTCGCGTGATTTAAAAGCGATGAATAATTTTTCAAAGGGTTACATTTGGTTTAATTTTGGTTCATAATTTTATACCTTCCGATTGGGATTTTTGGAATTAAATTCCCAATTGAGTTATCAGTGAATTAAAAATAATTAAAATACCGAATATGTGCAAGAGATTCCCGACGCTCTACTGTTCGTTAATTTGAATATTTTCTTCCGTTAATCACTTCGTTTAATTTTAACTTGTTTTTTGAATCACTTTTTATATTTTTTTTCTCGTTAATCGTTTAATATTTTCTTTAGTTTCATAAATTCTTTTTGTTATTCTTTTAATTTTGTCTCTCTGTGGAATCGACACCCCAAAACTACAATACAACTACCGCATTATTCTTGGGCGCAATCAAATTTTGGCGTCGTTGCCGGGGAGACAGTAGAAGAATCATTAGATAGTTTTTCTTTTCAGCAGTTTGTAAAAGCGGTAACTTCGTTCCCTTCTTTTTACTTGCTGCATTATTATTTTATTATTTATTTTTTTTTATTGTCATCTTGCATGCATAATAGGTATAGGGACGCATTAGGTCGATTTGCTTATAGGCCTGTGTTAGAGTCAGATTTAGAATCTAACTTTTCTATTTTTTCTAATTTTTTGTTTGATAATTCTTCCAATTCTGAAAATATGAGTGAACACGAGGATCAACCCACTAGGACCCTTCAGGATTACCTCCACCCTACATGCACAGCCACACCATTATGCATCATGTTTCCACCCAATACTTGTCAAATTGATGTTAAAACGGGGGTGATAAAGTTACTCCCTATATTTCATAGTTTGAAAAATGAAAATCCATATGTGCACATTAGGGAGTTTGAAGAGGTAGTTGCGACTTTCCATAATCAAAATGCAACACTAGACATTGTGAGACTTAAGTTCTTTCCTTTCTCTTTGAAGGATAGAGCTAAGAGTTGGCTATACTCACTGAGACCACGGTCGATTGGATCGTGGAATGAGATGACTCAGATCTTCTTTACTAAATACTTTCCCCAACATAAAACCAATGCTTTAAAAAGACAGATTTTCACCTTTGCACAAAAGGACAGTGAGACTTTGTATCAGTCGTGGCAGAGATTTAAGGAGTTATTGAGTATGTGCCCTCACCATGGGTATAAGAGTTGGCGTCTAGTAAGTTACTTCTATGAGAGACTTACACCTAGAGATCGCCAATTTATAGAGATGGGGTGTAATGGTAAGTTTTTACAGAAAGATCCTGATGAGGCCATAGAGTACCTTAATGAGCTTGTTGAAAAAGCTCACACTTGGACAGGACCTAGTGCTACTGAGAGCACAATAGGTCACGACCTACAAGGAACCAAAATAGTGGGGGAATTTACTATCTCAGGGAGGAGGATAACTTGAAGGCTAAAGTGGAGATACTCACTAGGGAGTTAGAGGTGTTAAAGGCTAGGAACTTAAAGCCAACACACTTGGCTAACCATGTTCGGTGTGTGGCGGGGTAGATCACCTCGCCCAAGAGTGTCCTACATTTGCTGAGATGAGAGGGATGTATGAGGACTAATGTAATATCTTAGGAATGTATAAAAAGCCTTTCACACCTTTCTCTGAGATTTACAATCCGGGGTGGCACAATCACCCTAATTTTAGCTAGAAGTCCGAAAATCAGCCACCTGCACCACCACCTGCACAGCCCCCTAGATCATATCATACACCATATCATGCATCTTCATCTTCTAGGAATTCTTTAGAAGACACTTTGCATGCTTTTATTGAAGCACAAGGGTAAGACTAATCAAAAGTTTAAATCTTTGATTACGTAGGTTATAGAAGAAAACAAGGACATAGAGAGCCTAGTGTCCAAATTGGTGAGCTCTTTGAGTGCGAATGAGCGAGGCAGATTCCCTTCCCAAGCTCAATCCACACGCCATGGTCAACACATGGCGTAAAAGAATTTGAAGGAGGTGAACGCCATTGTGATTCGAAGTGGTAAGTCATTACATATCCCAACTATAGATAAATCGAGGGATGTGGAAAATGATCAAAATGGTAGTAATGCCGAGCTGCCCAAGGAACCAGAGGTGACAAAAAGCCTTGTTAAGGAATTTGACATCGCCATTAAAGACAAGAAAGGAGTAGAGAACGTAGTGGCTGACCATCTCTCGAGTCTCACATTTGAGGACACCTTTGACCACCTGCCAATTAGGGATGATTTTTCCGATGAGCATTTACTTTCTATTACTTCTCTACCATGGTTTGCTCATATTGTGAATTATTTGGTTGCAGGTGAGATACCAGTGGATTGGAGCGCTCAGGATAAGAGGAAGTTCATGACTAAGGTACGTAAATTTTATTGGGATGACCCTTTTCTTTTCAAATACTATCTTGACCAAATTTGAAGGCGTTGCATCCCTGATGAAGAGATTGCTAGTGTTTTAGAATTCTGTCACTCCCAAGCTTGTAGGGCCACCTATCAATGAAGAAAACCCCTACAAAAATTCTGCAGTGTGGTTTTTATTGGCCTACCTTGTTTATGGATGCTAACATCTATTGTCGCTCATATGAACAGTGTCAAAAGTTAAAAGTTATGTCACGTCGTAATATAATACCCTTAAACCCAATTTTAGTGATTGAAAATTTTGATTGTTGGGGCATTGATTTTATGGGACCATTTCCTCCTTCCTTTGGATATCTATATATTATTGTGGTAGTAGATTATGTATCAAAATGGGTAGAGGCAGCAGCTTGCAGGAATAATGATAATAAGATGGTGATTAAATTTCTCAAAGAGAATGTGTTGTCTCGGTTTGGTACACCACATGCTATCATTAGTGACCGAGGCACACATTTTTGCAACCTGTTCTTTTGAGGTCTTGATGAAAAAATATGGGGTGGTATATAAAATCTCTACTGCATATCACCCCTAGACTAGTGGACAGGTAGAACTTGCAAACAGGGAAATTAAGCAAATTTTAGAAAAAATGGTCAACCCGGATCATAAAGATTGGTCTTTGAGACTAATTGATGCATTTTGGGCTTACCGTACAGCTTTCAAAACTTCCTTAGGCATGTCACCTTATAGGCTTGTTTTTGGAAAGCCTTGTCACTTACCTGTGGAGCTCGAGCATCGAGCCTATTGGGTTGTAAAGCATTTCAATTTTGACATAGGAGAAGCAGGTAAGCTAAGAAAATTGCAATTGACCGAGTTAAAGGAATTGAGAAATGATGCTTATGAGAACTCTAGAATCTATAAGGCTAAAATGAAAGCGTTTCATAATAAAAATATTTTGACAAAAATGTTTAAGCCTAATGATCGAGTATTCTTATATGATTCTAGACTCCATTAGCACCCAGGAAAACTCAGGTCTAGGTGGACAAGCCCCTTTATAGTAAAAAATATTTTTGAAAATGAGGTAGTAGAAATAGAGGATCCTAAGGGTTAGGGTTAGTCCAAAAGGATAATGGAATAAAGAGATGACAGATAGCCAAGAAAAGATATCATGTATAAGTATAGCCAGTTAGTGAGATGTATAACAACAATAACCCGAGGGTCCAAATAGAGGCATATCCCACAATGTGATACAAGAAGGCAATGACCAAGTCAATCAAATGGGATCTAGCCCATCATGATGAATCGTTGCCACAAACAAAACGTTAGCCAATCAAAAGTAAATCATGCTTGCAACAATATGATCATTCACAAGGCATAGAATATGATCAGTCAATGAATACCAAAATAAATCATCATTGAGTTCTAATAACCCAGAAAAGCGTGAATCACCAGGGGCTCGGCATACCCCACTAAAACGCACACTTAGATCTGCCTCGGTTCCTCGGGCTCTCTGAATAGCGTTAGAGCTCTTTTCTCGCAAGTGCCAAAAGACATATAAGACCCTAAAGGGTCTTTCCCCCATGCAATCTGTGAATAGATGGGTTGGTGTGACTTAGCACAACCCCATGCACATATAAAATATCATGATCAATAAAGTTCCACATGGGATGTATAATCGCACAAGACAATTGATATCACAATCAACGAGTCGTGAAGTGTGTGGAATAACAAGATTTTTATTAACAGAATATATCACAAGATCAGGACATGGTATTCATGATAGTATAATGATGCTCAAGTATCAGTGATCAAATTCACAATGATGTAAGTAAGCAAGTCAAATCCAAAGAACAGGCATAACCGATAACCACAAGTCGATTGGCTTCAAATAAGGTACATTAGGTAGTGATAGAGTACAAATTTGGCAGCATGTAAAAAATAACGTGACTGGCTAGGGATAACCCATATTAAAGCATCAGAATTACTTACCTCGATTTCTTAGTATTGCATTCTTAAGCGGGTACCACTATCGTTATGTCACAGCTTCTTTTCAGTTCCGTTGCTTAGGTGATCCTATAATCATGGATCCAAAATGTTACATAATGAATTAGTACCCATTTTAATCCCAAACATTGTTATGCAATGTTTTAAGCTCTTTTGAACTTCATTCGTTATTAGTTAATCGCGTTTTTAATCTTAGGGGTATAATGATAATTTTTTCATTCTTGCCCCGGACCCTATCTTGGTCCTCAGAATATTCCCGATAGCTTACATGTAAAATTCTAAATATTTTGGCTTCATTTGGTATCTGTTTTTTATCATCGGGACACATCGATCATTTCTCATTTTATGCTTTAACTATTTTGGAGTCTTATTTAGTCCCATAATTATGCTTTATATCAGACTGGCCTTCTTTTCTAATTTATTCAGCCTTTACTTTGCATTTTCCATACTTAAGGGTATTTTGGTCATTTCACATTTTATGATATTCCGACCCCGAATCATTATTTAGTCACATATGTGAGTTCATAATTATTTGGGCTTCCATCGATATCAATTTCGTCCAATTGGACTTTATTTGAGCTTCGTATTGTACCAGGGGCATTTTGGTAATTTTATTTTTCACCCGTCACGTTTTTCGGTACTTCGTTTGCTAGTACGGACTCCACCGTTGAGTCTAGAGTATCCGACATAATTAAAATAGACTATCTTTTATGTTTAATTGACCCTGGGTATCATTAGGGGCAATACAATCATTTATCATTTGCATGTCTTTATTTTTCGGGTCTTAATTTCCCAAATTGGACTCCACCATTGAGTCCGGAATGCTTGAAATAGTAAAAATATACTATTCATTTATTTATTTTGGAACTCGTTTGACTTATTTAGTGTCCAAGGGTAAAATAGTCATTTTACCCTATTAATAAAATAATTAAATAAATTATTTTATTATTTTTTAGGGGCTTATTTGAATCAATTCTTTAAAATTTGGGCAAGAATATGATTATCCAAAACTGTTGGGGTCAAACTGCAATTAAGAATAATTCTGGTTTACTTTCCTTTCAATTAAGCCCTTGGACCGTTGGGTTTACTAGGTCAAACCCTAGACTGGCCTAATAAGCCCTTGAACCAACCAGTTCAATCTAAGTCAGAGAACCGGAATAGGATACCCTTGTTATTCCTCTTATTCGTGTTTAGGTTAGTTCACCTTTAAATTTTAATTTCTTATCCATGCACCCAAACAACCCCAAACAATTTTAAATCACATTAGGTTTCCCAAAACGCTACCGTTTCGTTAATATGGTGGCTTATCTCGCAAGCTAACACGTGTCCGAGTCAACACACCTGTCTCAAACGAGTTGGGCGAGTCGACTCAGTCAACTTGTCATCTTCTTCATCGCGTAAACTGCTGTTGCCCTAATTCCTGATTTCAAATCTTTTCAATTTCATGGATTTCGTGATTGCTCTTCTCTCTGTTTTTGCCCCTATCCGTTTTTGGAACTCCCCCTTAGGATTTGGCATTCATTTGAGAGCTCTAAGCGAGCTCAACAGTTCGGTCCAAGGTTGGATAACCGGACCTGCAACTCATCCATACGTGCTTGTTTTTGGCCCAAAGCTCATGAGATCTATTCTGTTGTGACCTATTCAACATGGGGTTCAAGCCCCCATTCTCAAATTTAGGTTCTATGGTTGATTTGTGAGATTGGTCCTTATAACTTGAACTTGCAAGTCAGATTTTTGAGGGCTTCACCTAGGCTTTTAGGTCGCGGCATGGGGTTTTTAGAACCCTACTAGGGTATATTTTGGGCCTTTAGTGAAGAAACCCAGTTTTGTTTTAGTCGAATCAAGTCTGCTCCATTGAAGGTCCTTCAATGGTGGCTTGTGTACGGCTGTGTGCTCCTTGGGTTGTTTTGAGTTCCTATTTCTTCCCCTCGTTCAAAATAACAACCCTTAATGCCATGCATTCAACAAAAACTTTAAAACAGCCTGTGTATGTGCTAAAATTTTAGAGAGAGAAAATGGGAGGTTTTGAAATTTTACCCTTTAACCGTGGCTTCTCTCCTACTCCTTCTCACTTGTTCTAGGTTTGAGGTCTCCTTCAGGTCATGCACAGCTTCCCTTCCTTCTTCTTTTTCCTCCTTCTTTTTCCTTCACTCTCTCTCACCATGGCCGAAATTCACATGTACACACTTACACTATTATTAGAGGGTCAGCACCATCATCACAAACACAGGCTCTCAAGCACACTGGTCTGCACAACACAATCATTTTCTCAAAGTCCACACGCAACTCCTACCATGTATTCATAACCTGCTATGATTTGTGGAGAAGAGTGGTGACCAATACTATGGTTCCACCTCAATTTGATATTTAGAATTTGGACCTTATAAAATACATATGTATATATTATATGTATAATAAAGCACAAAAGTGCTTGTGGTCAAGTGGTAAATTTTTAGGACTTTAAAACCTTGCTTGTCTTGGTTAAGGGTTCAAATCTCATTGCTTGCATTTTGAGCATTTTTCTCCACTTTTTGGCTTATGCCTCGTTTGGCACACTCAATTTGTCGTTTTGGCTTTTTCCTTTATATTTTCTTTTCTATTGCTCTTTTTATGAAGTGATTTCTTCTAGTCAATCCCTATTTGGGTTAGCTTCGATATCCCAAGCCTTGCGTCGGTCATTATTTCTCGGTGTTTTCCATAGTTAGCTAATTCGAGTTCTTGTTTTTTTTTTGTTTTAAAGTTTAAATGAGGGTAAAGCAACTAAATCAAAGCATTAGGTTCCAAAATGACGTCATTACGTCAAATAAATTATAAACTAAATTCGGGATGTTACAGAAGGTCCATGTAAATGTTATAAGGACCAAATGAAGTCTGAATACATAAAATTGTGTACGAAAAAATATGGGACATTGAAAGTATAAATTATCATTATGCCCTTAAAGGGCCAAATAAGCTATAAAGTATCAAGAAACCCTAAATTGAGAATCTCTTAATAATTAGACTAAGTTCAGAGGAATTTAAAAAGCTGAATAAAAATGCTTAGAATTAGAATAAATACTAATTCAATATACGATGTATTTTTTATCAATGATTATAGGATTACCAAACGATGAAAAATGGAAAGAAAGCTATAGGATAGCTACTATGGTACCAGTATGGGAATGCAATGCTAAGAACCCAATGTAAGTAAACCTGAACTTTACTATATGGATTTCTACTCTGCCAATGTGGCCTACTTGTATAGCTGCCAATCTTGTTTCTTGAAATTGTATATCTATAATTGCTTTAAGTCCACAAAACCATTGACTTCTGCATTTTTATTATGTGAAAATTTATGATTTGTTGATATCTTATTTGTTATAACATCTATGAGTCCTTTGACTCTTTTACTATATACTATCTTTGTGATCCCTTTTGTTGTGGACGTTCGTAGGCTATATATATGCTCATACCTTGTGGAAACCTTTTGCAAATAACATTATTTGTGAGTACGTGGGGTTGCTGATAACTATGTTATTTTGGGCCTGATGACTGATTTATTTGAGCTTGAAATCCTATGATTATCCTTTTGTTATATACCTTTGTTTGACCTATGGCAGAGTGAAGGATTTACTTACTGAGATAAGTTAGCTCACCCCAGAATTATAACAATTTCTCAGGTAACACAATATGAAAGAATGGTAATGACGGTGACTAATGAAGCTAGTGATGTGCTTGTGGATAATGTTGATGATGTAAGGCTCCAAGACTTAGTTCGAATTAATCTTGTAAGGATGATACTAATATTAGACATTGTGACTTAGTAGTGATGCTGCACTTTTCGGCTCGCACTAAATCTGGCCCCGCGACCTTGTAGAACACTCAAAAGGGGGATCAAAGGACCACCGGATTGGCTTTGGCGGTAGCCGCTCCGATGTTTAAGTAAGTAAACGGAATTAAAATACTGTATTGAAAGCCAAAGAATGAGCATGAAAATAAAGCGTACCTTTAGGGTTTAATTTATAGGCCGTGGCTTTCCTAAGTTGATTAGGATTTGGAGCCATGAAAGTAGGGATTTGATCACTGGAGATAGTAGTTTTCTTGTTGGATATTGCACCATAGATAGAGATGAACATGTATAGCAGTTTCCTTGTCGAAGACTGTTTCCTTATTCCCTGTTCGGCAGCCACTAAGGTGGTGACGAGCTTTGGAGTGTTGGTCTGAAATCCTGTAATTAACTCTGTGATCCTTATCCGGATATGTATGTGCTCTAGAGGCATATGCTCGGTTACTTCCGATCTTTCAGCCTGTCTTGAATGTCCAAGCGCTTAGCCACTAGCTGAGCGCGAGCTTGAGTTAGCCGAGCGTGAGCTGGATTTATAGGCATACGTGTCAAGTGCTGATTGGTCTGCTCTTTTGTGGTATATCAGTTACTCCCCCTCCCCAAAGTCCTAGTTTGATGTTAACGAGCAACTAGGGCTAGGCCTTTTTCGGAGAGTCATGTATCCTGTCTGTTCGCCTTTCAAGGCAACTGTTGGTGCGTCATTTATTGCGCAGTCGGAAATTGGGTTTTTTCAAGGCCATCATTGTACTGAACCGATGATTGGGTTTCTCGAAGTCATCATTGTTCTGAACCGTCATGGCGTTTGGGCTTGATGGGTCCCTTCTGATACTGTGCTTATAAATACAGGGAGAGATTTGAAATGACCTTTTCCCTGTCATTTTCACTGTGCCAGAAGATCTTGTCCGCCATTGTTGGTTTGTGTGACTTCGAAGAATATTGGTTGTTTGAGGCTCTGGTCTAAAACAGGTTCGACCGATCTTCCTCTTCTTTTGCTTCTTCCTCTTTAAGTCTGAGAGTAATGTCTACTCCTCTTGAATCTTCAAATGCTAGTGAGGGGGTAGGAAATCCTTCCGAGATGGCTAAGCCGCCTCATTTAGAGAATGTAGGTGGTCTTGTCGCTGAAGATGTTGGGGAGAGGTTTGTTAAGCCTCCCCATAGTCCTGAGACTAGGATAGTCGATGCCTTCATAGAGCCCCGAGACAGGGCTGGGGAGACCTCTAGCAGGTCTTCCCGTAGAGAAGAGGGCGAAAGTGCTGTTACCCAAAGCTTGTTGGACGAGTGGAGGGTGAAGTACAATTTTTCCTCAAATGTTACTTGCAGAGTACCAGGCCCGATAGATCGTCCCCATGATGTTGAAGCCGGGGAGATATGTGTTTATCTTGCCTGGTTTGAAATGGGTTTGAGACTTCCGTTGCCTGATTTGGTTAGGCAGTTATTCTGTTGGTACAAGCTCTGTCCTGCCGACCTTAATCTCAATAGTTGGCGGCAAATTTTAGGGTTTGTAGTGTTAGGGCACAAAAATAATGTAAATGTATCCATAGATCTGATCCGTAGTAATATGGATCTAAAGTATAAGAAGGCAGAAGGCCTTTTTTACATGTCTTTTGAGAAGGGGTTCCGACCTCTGACCTCTGTTCCCACTTCTAATAAAACGTGGAAGAAGTGGTACTTCTTTGTTGGAGGAGGATGGGAGCGTGAAGACTTCCAAGATGATGTCTCGATATTCCTTCGTACCACGGGTCATAAGGGTGAGGCTTATTTCCTTAGGTTTGTTTTAGCTTTGTTATGCCTTCCGAACTGATAATCTGATATGCCATTTCTTGCTTATGTGCAGTCAGGAGTGCTTAGAGGAGGTCTGAGTTTACTGACGAGCTCCAAGATCAGTACCGCGTGCTTCTTTCGACTTCCAACTAGGCTCACACCGTCATTGTCACCCAGGAGAACTTGATGGCCGCTCGTACTGATGAGCTTAAGAAAAGACTGAAATCGAGATGGGCAGAGGCGGAGGCCCAAGTGGCGGGGGAGGCTTCCTCCCAAGTTGAGCCTGAGCCTCCTCTTCAAGTGAAAAGGAGGAGGTTGATTTCTGGCTCTCCCGAGCCACCTCTTGCCGAAGCTGAGAAGGAGGCCGAACCTGCTGTTCCGGTCTCTGCCGTTCCTCCTGCCCCTTCCGTTCCGAGCAAACGGACTAGGAAGGGGAAGGCGCCTGTCGTGCCATCCGAGCCGTCTGATGAGCCGAACTACCAGATTGCCAAGAAGGCCTTTGACCATATATGGTCCCAGGGCCCTCATCGTTACATGGGGGATAACCCTGCGAAGCTGATGAATGAGATGATGAATCTCCAAATGAAGGTAACCTCTGAAGCTTTTTCTTGTCTTTTCTTGCTTGCTTACTTGTTTGGCCTAACTTGTTTGCCTTGTTTTGTACAGAGCATGCATAGTTTAACTGCTCTGATGGTGAGTCCTCTGAGCCTTGAGGAGGCTGATAAGCTGAAGGCTGAGCTGGATGAAGTGAGGTTGGAGCTTGGAACGGCTCAATCCAAGGTTCATGCTACCGAGGAGAATCTGAAGGAAACTGGCACTAAACTTGCCGTGGCGGAGTCTGAAAGGGACATCTATGCTCGGCAGGTTGCAGGACTTCATAGGGATTTGGTCGACCTCCGAAGCACCTTTGATCAGAAGGTTCAGGAGGCAGTTGATCATGCCAGGACTGAGACTGAGACGGAATTGAGAGAGAAAGTTGACCAGATGGGGGACGAACTGATCCGGTTTGGTTTTGAGAGCTTCCGATCTAGATTTCTGGCTAAGTTTCCAGATTTTGATGTGTCGTCAATTGTTGCTCCTGGAGCTGTTTCATCTGGTGCTGGTCCGAGCAAAGAGGCCGCGACTACCGACCTTCCTTCGACAGAGGATCCTGGCCCTTCCGATAAGGCTTGAGGCTTTATCAGCTTTACTCTTTTGTTTTGCCAGCCTTTTGATGTAATAAATATCTTTTGATCAATAAAATTGAATTTTCTTCAAATTCTTCTTGTGTTCTTGCTTTTTGCAAAATTTGTAGCGAGTATAGCTGCTCTGAGCCCATTACACGTCAGATCAGCTTTCCACTAGTTAATAGTTGCCTTCTGAGCTTTAACACTTGTAACAAAATAGTGAATGCAGATTAACTTCGACTGTCTCATCATAATAAGATAAGAAAGCAAACATAATTAGATAAATAGAACCCAATATTGATCTTGTATCACACAAAGTGGAAGTAAACTCTGCAGAGTTCTAAAACAGATTGTTCTGAACCAAAGACTTGTGAAAATAACTAGGCAGCTTGTGCCCATCATTTTGATGATTGAAACTCCTGTTTCTAAGCCCTTAGGATCAGGATATATCAGAGCTGTTGGCCTTTGTCATATGTGTGGCCTGTCACAGAATAGATAAGACTGGAAGATCTGTATACCGGATGGGAGGCCTGTATATTTAGACTTTGCCCCCCTTTTTTATTATTTTAGAAGCTTAAATGCCGGGCTGTGGTTGTTTGTTCAAAAAAACCTTGTACCCTGTCTTTTGGTATTCCAAAGAGGCAGGTTTAATGCATCATTTATTTATACAATTGTCATTTGGGTTTTCAAGGCCAACCTTTCTTTTAACCGTTGCGACGGTCCATTTGGGTGGCTTTTGGACTTCAAGGGTCTATCTTTATGAGAAAGGGGCATACGGTTGCGCCCAATCCTCTTGTTCCCAAATTGTTCCCCTGTTGGAGAGAATTTAGATGTTGCCGGAAACTTGCCGTTCGCCCGGAGATGATTGACGATTCTCAGTCCGAGTTAGGAATGATTAAACTGTGACCGAGAGTTAACCTTCCCCTTGACTCAGTCTCCAAGGAAGGATTAGAGGAGGCACAAGTCCTCTTGTCCATCTTGGCATCCGGTCGAGATTTCTCCGATTGGAGGTGGACCCTCCTTGATTCAACCGAGGCTTGGAGCATTGGTGATGAAGACGAAGGTGGGATGCCTCATTCCTTTTGTGTCTTGGCAGAGACCCTTGCTCAAACCGGCTGGGGTGTCATGCCGAATTTGAGGGAAACGAAGATGGAGAATGGAGGTCCCCTGAGACCCAGAGCCCTCATCATCCGTTGGTATTGAGATCAGTGACAGTGATGATGAAATGGCCTGGGTGCTTCTTGATGCAGATAGGGGTTCAGGGTTCCTTCCTTTCAATTGGAAGCTGACGGCGGCGGTAATGGAGGTTGGAACTTGGGCCCCTTTCCCATCCGAGGAAGAAAGCCATGATGTTGCAGATTGTAGTGATGTCTTTATTGTAACTTCTGTAGTGACGTCTTTATTGTAGCTTCTCTGTACTTGTTTTATTTCCAGTCTTCTTGTACTGATGTAAACTTTTTATGAATCATCAATAAAATTGAGTTCTTTCTTCTCAAATCTGATGTTCTTTCTGTTCGAATGTGCTCTTCTAGAGTTAAAACACCTTCTCGTGCACTTCTGATGAATAACTCTTCTATATGTTCTAAGAGTAGATCAAAGAAACTTGTATAAAACTTGAAGTCTTGAACCAATGTACTTTAAGCTTGCTCGGTACTGTAGTATTCATTGCTTGTTGGTACACAAGCCAAATAATCTAAGTATCAGCTTTAGGGTATTCCGATCTGGGAAACTTGTGTAGATAGTAGTTGGACTTTGGTTGAAGATGCTTGGAACTTCCGCCTTTGGACAGACTGGATCATAGAGTCTGCATATTGAAGATGGACCAAGCTCGGAAGGCCTGTGTATTAAAAGATGGACCAAGTACTAAGACTTGTGCATTATAGATGGACCAGGCTCTGGAGGCCTGTGCATTAAAAGATGGACCAAGTACTAAGACTTGTGCATTATAGATGGACCAGGCTCTAGAGGCCTGTGCATTAAAAGATGGACCAAGTACTAGGACTTGTGCATTATAGATGGACCAGGCTTTGGAGGCCTGTGCATTAAAAGATGGACCAAGTACTAAGACTTGTGCATTATAGATGGACCAGGCTCTGGAGGCCCGTGCATTAAAAGATGGACCAAGTACTAAGACTTGTGCATGATAGATGGACCAGGCTCTGGAGGCCTGTGTATTAAAAAAAGGACCAAGTACTAAGACTTGTGCATTATAGATGGACCAGGCTCTAGAGGCCTGTGCATTAAAAAATGGACATTCTATGGAAGGTATTAAAAAGAAAGAAACATCTCTATTGATAATACTTCCGTAAATGTTCCACGTTCCACGGACCTAGGAATAGGCTTCCCAGTCATGTCTTCTAGCCAGTAGGTGGTAGGCCTAACAACCTTCGTCACTCTGTAGGGGCCTTCCCAATTCGGTGACAACTTTCTCATAGTGGGATCCTTGGTGTTTGGAAAGACTCTTCTTAAGACAAAGTCTTCGACTTGAAAGCTGATCGTC
Organism: Nyssa sinensis; assembly: GCA_008638375.1. Classification (NCBI taxonomy): domain Eukaryota; kingdom Viridiplantae; phylum Streptophyta; class Magnoliopsida; order Cornales; family Nyssaceae; genus Nyssa; species Nyssa sinensis. The sequence goes on from CM018034.1 coordinate 38,529,805, forward strand.
TTGAGCCCCACCTTGGATTTGTTGACCATTCTCTGTTGATAGGCTTCCATCCTGATGTTGGCTTGATCCCTTTTTTCTTCAAGCAAATCCAAATTTTCCATCAGCTGCTGATCATTGGATTCTTGCTCAAAGGCTTCGGTCTTCAGAGTTGGCATACCGATCTCAACCGGGATTACTACTTCTGTACCGTAGGCCAGTGAGAAGGGAGTTTCAAGGGTGGGAGTTCTTCTAGGTTATTCTGTAGGCCCAAAGAACTCCAGAGAGTTCCTCTGCCCACTTTCCTTTGGCCTGCTCCAACCTTTTCTTTAATCCATCAAGGATCGTTCGGTTGGTGACCTCTGCTTGCCCATTTGCTTGTGGGTGGACTGGAGAGGCAAAGTGTTGCCTAATGTTGAGATTTTCACAGAATTTCTTGAAGCATTTACCAGTGAACTGTGTCCCATTGTCAGAGATAATCACACGTGGTATACCGAACCTGCAAACAATGTTCTTCCAGGTGAAGTTCTCAACTTCCTTCTCTGTGATATGTGTTAGAGGTTCAGCTTCGGCCCATTTAGAGAAGTAGTCAATGGCTACCAAGAGATACTTCCTGTTTGGTGGGGCCTTTGGTAATGGACCCACGATGTCCATCCCCCATTGAGCAAAGGGCCAAGGACTAGTAATCGGGATGAGCTCGTGATGAGACTGGTGTTGAATATGGGGCAAATCTTTGGCATTTGTCACACTTCTGGACATACTCCTTAGCCTGCCTTAGCATGCTAGGCCAGTAATAGCCCTGAGTCAAAGCTCGGTGAGCTATTGTTCTGCATCCATTATGATTCCCGCAAATACCCTCGTGTATTTCAGCCATGACATATTGTGATTCTTCTATAGCTTAGCATTTTAACAGAGGTTGAGAATAAGACCTTCTGTAAAGCTTGTTGTTCAGGATCAGATACCGAGCCGCTCTGATTCGGATTCTCCTGGCTTTGTTTTTGTCTTCTGGGAGGAGCCCGGATTCTAGGTACTGGAGGATTGGAGTCATCCATTTCTGGGGCTGTTCAGCAATTTGGGCAACTTAGGGCTTCCTCTATGCTGGGTCCGGGCTGGTAGGAGATTTTTACTGTGAAGTTTGCTTCAGACTTAAGGCGGGACGCCATGTTTGCCAAAGCATCTGCTCTGCAGTTCTGGCTTCTTTCTATTTTCTAGATAGTGAACGTCTGGAAGGAATGCTTCAAGTGGTTCACCAGTTCGGAGTACCGAAGCATCCTATCATCTTTAATGGAGAATTCTCCCAGGACTTGGCTTACCACCAGTTGGGAGTCTGAGAAGACTTTAAGGTTCTGAACCTCACATTCCAGAGCCAACTTCATGCCTAGGATTAGGGCTTCATATTCTGCTTCATTGTTGGAAGCTTTGAATCCTAAGCTGATTGCTTTTTCTGACGAGAGCCCATCAAGGGACTGTAGTACCAGGCCTACTCCTAAGACCTGATCGGTTGATGATCCATCGATGTAGAGCAGCCAGGTTCCTAAAGTTTTGATGAGCTGTGCCTTGTCTTGAAGTGCCGGGGTGAACTCGGCAACGAAATCAGCCAAGGCCTGCCCTTTGATGGAGTTTCGTGGCACATATGATATGTCAAATTTCCCTAACTCCATAGACCACTTTACTAATCTTCCCGACACCTCAGGCTTCCTCAATATTGACTTCAGAGGATAGGACGTTGGGATTTCAATTGGATGAGCATAGAAATAAGGTCGGAGCTTCCGAGCTGATATCACCAAAGTGAAGGCTAGCTTTTCCACTTCTGGATATCTCTTTTTTGTGTCGAGTAGTGCCCTACTAACGTAGAATATGGGCCTCTGTACTCCCAGGTCCTGTTTGACTAATGCGGAGCTGACCGCGTTTTCAGAGATTGAGAGGTACAAGAGTAGTTTTTCCCCCTGTACTGGTTTTGACAGAAGTTCTGGAGAGGTTAGATACTCCTTCAGCTCTTGAAAAGCTTTTTCACATTCTTCCGTCCACTGTAAATCTTTGTTGCCCTTTAGAGCTTTGAAGAAAGGTAGGCAGCGATCAGTGGATTTGGAGATAAATCTGCTTAGTGCCGCGATTCTACCATTCAACGCCTGAATGTCTTTTCTGGTTTTCGATGACTTCAGTCCAATCAGAGCTTGGATCTGAGTGGGGTCTGCTTCGATACCCCTCTAAGAGACAATGTATCCCAAGAATTTTCCCTTCGTCACCCCGAAGGTACATTTCGAGCGGTTGAGCTTCATCTTGTGCTGTCTTAGGATATCGAAGGTCTGGGCTAAGTGCTGGAGGTGACTACCTTTCTACAGACTTTTGACCAACATATCATCAATGTATACCTCCATGGTATTGCCGAGCAGCGGGCTGAACATCTTGTTCACCAACCGCTGGTATGTGGCTCCAACGTTCTTCAAACCGAAAGGCATTACTCTGTAGCAGTAGAGACCTCGTTCGGTTATGAAGGCTGTCTTCTCCTGGTCTGGAGGGTACATCTGAATTTGGTTATACCCAGAATAGGCATCCATAAAACTCATGAGTTTATGCCCTGCAGTAGCGTTAACCAGTTGGTCTATCCTTGGCAGTGGAAAGCTGTCTTTGGGGCACGCCTTATTGAGGTCCGTATAATCAACGCAGACCCTACACTTGCCATTTTTCTTCTTGACCAGGACGGTGTTGGCTAGCCACTCGGGGTAGAACACTTCTCGTATCATTTTGGCTTCAAGCAGCCTCTGGACTTCTTCGTTTATGATCTGATGTCGCTCTGGGGCTATCAGCCTTCTTTTCTGTCTCACTGGTGGGTGATCTGGATCCACCATTAGTTTGTGAGTTATTAGATTGGGATCTATACCCTCCATGTCTTTGGTCTCCCACGCAAACATAGAGAGGTTGTCTTTTAGAAACTTGATTATTTTCTCTTACTCAGCGCACGTCAGGTCTGGGCCAATGTACAAATAGCGTCCCTCTGATTCTGAACTGACCAATACTTTGACAGGCTCGCCAATGGGTTTGGCCCTGCTGTCTAATCCCCTTGGGCTTAAAGGTTCTTCGATTCTGGAAGGGCAACTTTCCACCTCGAGAGTGTGGGAGAGAACTGGATCTGCACAGTCCCGGGTGTACTGTAATTGCTATTTGACAGTCTTCTCCTTGAGTGCAATGGCATGGCACTCTCGAGAAGTTGGTTGGCACCCCTTGACAGAATAAACATTCTGGTTGTGAACATACTTTAGACATTGATGGAGGGTCGAGGTGACCGCCCCTATCTGGTGCAACCCTGGTCTCCCAATTATGACATTGTAGGGAGATTTCATATTCAACACCATGTACTCTGAGATGGTGGTTTTCTGCCCTTCACCTTCCCCCACAGTGGTGGGTAGGTCGATCCTTCCCAATGGGGTACTGAGATTACCGTCAAACGCTGCCATTACGGCAGTGGTAGGCTTGATGCTGTCGTGGTCCATTCCCATCTGTTTGAGTGGCTCATGGAACAGTATATTGACGGAGCTACCGGTGTCAACCAGGACTCTTCTGATCTCGAAGTTGGCAATTTTGAGAGTGATGACGAGGGCATCACTGTGAGGGCAGTGCACCCCTGCTAGGTCCTGTTGAGTGAATTGGATCTCCGGTGCTGGTCTGAGCCTTTTTTTAACGTTGGAGATCTGCAATACGTCTGGGGCAGCCCTGGCCTCTCGAGCATATCTCTTTCTCGCCTTGTTTGACATTCCTGTAATAAGGGAGTCGGCATGGAGGACATAAATGACATGGTTGTTCTGCCTCTGAGGCTCGTTTCGTCCTTCCCTCTGCTCCTATCTTTGCTCAGGCCTCTGCTCTATCCACTGCTGAGGCTTATCTTCGTAGGGGATTTTGCCTCCCGTCCTGCTTAAGGAACTCCCGGAGACGTCCTTTCTTTATGAGTTGCTCAATCTCATATCGAAGGATCCTGCATGAGTTAGTCGTATGTCCATGATCTTTATGGAAATTGCAGTACTTACTTTGGTCCCGAAGGTTAGGATCTCCTTTGATCGGTTCCGGCCATCTTAGGTTTTCCTGATCTCGGATCTGCCGGAGTACCTGGTTCGGTGTAGTGTTCAAAGGGGTAAAGTTAGTGAACTCCCTTGGTCTGGAATTATAAACAGCCCTAGGTGCTGTTCTTTTTTCTAGACTCCTAGGCCCTCTTCTTGCTAGAGTCTCTTCTGTGGTCCTTCCTTCTTATGATCCTCCCTCTTCAGATTATCCTTCTGGTTCTGCTCTTTGCCCTTCTGGGATGTGCGGTTGGCTTCTTCCAAGTTGATGTACTTCTTGGCTTGGTCCATCAATGCCGCCATGTCGGCAAGAGGGCTTTTGGTCAATGAATCTCTGAAGCTACCGTGAGCGAGTCCAGCAGTTAAGGCAGCTACAAGGAATCTTGGGCTGCAGTTGGTGATCTCCGTGAGTTCTGCATTAAAGCGCGCAATGTAGGTTCTGAGGGACTCCTTCTTAGTTTGCTTGACATTTAATAGGAATTCTGGTCCCCTTCTGAGCCTTCTACTGGTCATAAATCTGTATAGGAATTGCCTATTGAGCTCATAGAAGTCGGTAATTGAGTTCAGAGGGAGGTGGTGGAACCATTTCAGAGCAGTTCCCTTCAAGCTGGTAATGAAAGTTCGGCACATACAAGCATCAGAGGCTCCGTGGAGGGCCATCGTATGCTGGTAATGCGAGAGATGATCTTCTAGGTCTCCAGTCCCATCGTACAGGGTGAACTTTGGCACCATGAACTTCTTGGGCCTTTCTTCTCTCATGATGGCGTGAGTGAATGGGGTGGCAAGTCTTCCGAGCAGCCTGGCCAACTCCTCCTGCTCTGGAGGGTTTTGGGCACCTCTCAAAGCTACTGTTCGGTCCATAGATTCGGCAATTTCTTCGACCCTCCGTGGGTCTCTAAACCGGACCTCTTGTGAACCTTGTCTTACAGCCTCGGCTTCAGGGTAGTCGGGCTGAGTACGTCCCTCGGACGAAAGAGGGTTCCGAACTGGAGGGATTGGTGCTGCTTGGAGATGAGGCTCCTGTGGTGCCGGATGTGCTCCCGAAGCCCTTGGAGTTGGGGCTCTAGTAGTACTCCGGTAATGGACATCAGGGACGAAGGCTGATGTTCCCTAGCCTGGGGCTGCTGACGGCTGTGGATCTCTGCCAACGCGAGCAACACCCTGGGGGTGCCCAGGCTGGTTATTTGGAGCCTGCTCATGGGGCTCTTCATTCTCAGTGGTAATAGGGGGTTGTGTTCCCGCAGCAATGTTGACCGGCGGGTTAGGAGGACTCGTCCCTTGATTCTGTGTGAGTTGCCAGTGTTCTAGTTATGGCAAGCAACTGTTCCTGCACCAGTTCGTTGTGTCGTTTGATTGATTCGATCTCTTGTCGCATGGGATCAACTGTTGGCCCCCTTGCTCGTGAAGCAGGTGGCCGACGTTGAGAGCTTTGCGAATTCTAAGTATTCTATCGCGGTCGGAGATTTGGGGCCATGGTTTTTCGGTGAGGAAAAAGATAAGTTTGTGAATAGAGCACTTGGAGAGTAGTCGTTCCCACAGATGGCGCCAAATTGATCCTGTACTTTTCGGTTCGCACAAAATCTAGGCCCCGCCACCTGTATAACACTCAAAAGGGGAATCAGAGGACCACCGGATTGGCTCCGACGGTAGCCGCTCCGATGCTTAAGTAAGTAAATGGAATTGAAAATACTGTATTAAAATCCAAAGAATGAGCATGAAAATAAAGCATACCTTTAGGGTTTAATTTATAGGTCGTGGCTTTCCTAAGTTGATTAGGATTTGGAGCCATGAAAGTAGGGATTTGATCACCGGAGATAGTAGTTTCCTTGTTGGATATTGCACCATAGATAGAGATGAACATGTATAGCAGTTTCCTTGTCGAAGACTGTTTCCTTATTCCCTGCTAGATAGCCGCTAAGGCAGTGACGAGCTCTGGAGTGTTGGTCTGGAATCCTGTAATTAACTCTATGATCCTTATCCAGATATGTATGTGCTCTAGAGGCATATACTCAGTTACTTCCGATCTTTCAGCCTGTCCTGAATGTCCGAGCGCTTAGCCACTAGCTGAGCACGAGCTGAGTTAGCCGAGCGTGAGCTGGATTTATAGGCATACGTGTCAAGTGCTGATTGGTCTGCTCTTTTGTGGTATATCAGGTATCATCCTTTTGTCTCCTTGAGTAAACTATCCACTCCTTAGCTGACACAATTGTTGGTACATCAAGATAAATGGGATCAAAAGGAAGTTAGGAACAAATACAGGGAGTATTGTGAACTTGGATTTCTTTTCACTATTGTTCTCCCCCTGAAGAGAAGTTTAAGGAGGAAAATACGCCATAGATTCAAAGGTCACATCCATGGAAACAAACCTCTTCTCAGAAGGGGGATGATAAAACTTGTATCCCTTTTGAGTGGGAAGTACTGGATGAAAACAGAACGAAGAGCTCTAGACCAATTTATCCCAAGAAGAGCTAGGAATATGAACATAGTAAACACAACCAAGGAAGAACAATAAAAGATTACAATGGGGAAGACAACATTAACAATACCTCAACATGTCTCTTGAAAGCCAAAACCCGAATAGGCATCCTATTTATAAGATAAGCAACAATAAGAAGGGCATTACCCCTATAAGACTTAGGGAGATTCATAGAAAATAATTGTTGGAAAAATGGGTTTGAGCAGATTAAATTAGCTATCTTATAGTTAAAATTAAAGTGGGTCCCACAAATTAATTTTGGTGGGTCCACATGGGAATGTGTTCTCCTCCATGAGGAGATGAAGATTATATATTGGGTTGCTCAAAACCATTAAGGAGTGAATGAGAAATTGCCTCCAAACATCACCATTTGAAAATGGTAACAAAAGCTTTAAGCTTGAGAAAAAGCTTGTGTCCCACATAGGATAGGAATAAGGCTCTTAAAGAGTATATATTCACCTACCTTGGAGTGGGGTTTGGGCCCCAAGAGGCACCCCAATTTTGTGGAAAGGGGAGGACCTAGCACATGCTTGGTTCACCACACACGCGCGCGCGCCACTACCGCCGCCCCGCCCCGCACCGAACCGGGCCGGGCTCGGGTTCGGGTCTTGGGCTTGGGCTTGCTGTGTATATATTTTTTTAGAGAAAATTTATTTAAATTTTCCAAACCTGAAACGTTGTCGTTTTGCGATGTGCGTATAGTTACCGTTGGGAGTCCAAAACGCTGTCGTTTTGGAAGCGTTGTTTGACTGAATGGGCGTCTTCCTCAAACGCGACTGTGTCTGTTCGCCATGAACAGACACGACCCAAGCTTCATGCCTGTATCAAACAGTCATGAGCGAGTCTATAAATAGGACACGATCACAAGCATTCTGCATTCGATTCATTCATTCGTTTTCTGCTTATCGTTTTCATTTTGAGAGAGAGTTATGCACAAGTTCTGGTTCGACAGACAACCATTGGTAATGCTTGCCTTTGTGTTGGGAGATCATTTTATCCTAGGAGACAAGTTGCCAAGAACTCTTTAGCACCACTGAGAGGGCAATAAATTGTCTTAAGGAAATTGTGTCTAACACAAGACTTGACCTGGTTTTTTTCGAATTCTGCAATTCTATGTTCTGCAAGTTCTTCTTCTGCAACAGGTTCTGTTTTTTTTTTTTAATTGCTTTTTATTTCTGTTCTATTGAAATAATCTACTGTGACTATTTATGTTCTTCAATTTAATTCTGTACTAATATATATATTGCCTAACAATAATAAGAGCTGAGCAACTTCTAGAAGATGATGATTCTTTCTCCCATTAACCATTAGTAGTTTGATGTACTATACCAGATTAATGAAGATAAGACTCAAAGCCACCAAAAAGATACTCACCCCCATTGTTAGAACAAATTATCATATTAGACCATCTCCAACGAAGATGACAAACTCAAATTTGATTATGCCACGTAGGAATTTTTAACTCCAACGGACACAACAAATTGATCAAATTTGCTACTCCCTTTGTACACGGCAAAGTTGCTACTTCTCCTGTGCACGACAAATGGTTTTTGTTTGTTTAAAAAAGTGCAAGGCCCATGATAATTTGTTAGTTGTCATGGAGCCATATGGGGGCCTTGGGCATTTCAGTAGATATAATATTCTTTTTCACAATAATTTTAATTTTTTTCCCACCATTTTATCTATAAAAAAACAAAATTTTCACAAAAGTTTTGTATCCATTTCAATATCTCACTATTGTTCTCTTGTTTTTATGGCATTTTTTTACATAAATTTTTAATTTCCTACTCACCAAATTACATATCATTATCAGGTATAATTCTCTGCTCTATCCTCTCGATCTATCATTCTACCAAAGAGAGTTAAAAAAAAAAAAGAAGTGACAACTTCAACATACAAGAAGTCAAAAATAATAATTAAAAAAAAATTTAATCACCAAATTTGGAAATCATGCATAGAATTCCTCTTTGAACTATAAGCTTTATCATAACTTTAATGTGTGTTTGAACATTTTTGTGAATTGGATTACTTTTTACCATGTTTCATATGTTTCTTTATTTTTTATTCTTACCTTTTTACAAAATACCACCATCTAGAATTTGGTCAATGTGTAGTAAAAGATCTTAAAGATGATCTATATTTTTTTATTCATTTTAAATGTAATACAACCTTGAGTTTTTATAGTTGTACATGGAGAGATACAAGGAAAATTTAAATTTGAATAAAAGATGAATAGAAAAACTAGAGTTTCAATTTAAACTATATAAAACTTGAAATTAAATTTGTCTGCAAACTAATCTTTGTTTGTAACAAAGATTTGTTTAAATTTAAATTTGAATTCAGCTAATCTTTATTTGTAACAAAGATTAATTTGAATTCAAAATTAATTTGAATCTAAATTTGAATTCAAAACTAGACTTTGTTAGGCCCCCTCAAGCTCAACTACTTTTCTGTGACTTTAAGCTTGTTCCGAAGAAGATTGAAGCGATTATTGCCGAGTGGTTTAGTCATGATATCTGTAGTTTGATCTTGGAAATAGATGAATCGAATGTTAATGGCTTTATTGGCAACTTTCTCATGAACAAAATGAAAATCAATCTCAATGTTCTTTGTTCTTACATGAAAGATGAGATTGGTAGAGAAATATGTAGCACTACAATTATCACACCATAAGGTGTGAGGTCGATGAAGAGGAACATGTAATTCTTTGAGAAGAGATTTGATCCATAATATTTCAACGGCTATCTAGGCAAGTCCACGGTATTCAGATTTGGTGCTTGACTTAGAAACAGTGGATTACTTTTTGGAACTCCAAGAAATAAGATTTGGACCCATGAAAATACAGTGGCCACTTTAAGAACGACATTCATCAATACAGCCAGCCTAGTTGGCATCAATAAAGGCTTGAAGTGTAAGGTTGGTAGTTGTAGACCATAGTCAATGGTGAATTTCAAGTAACGCAAGATCCTTTTAACAATTGTCCAACGAGCATTGGTTGGTTATTGCATGAATTGACACACCTTGTTGACAGAGAAGCTGATGCCAGGTCTTGTAAGTGTGAGATACTGAAGGGCACCCACTGTACTTCGATATAAAGTGACATCTGAGATTGGATCACCAATTTGTTTCAAAAATTTAAGATTGCTTGCCATTGGAGTTCGACATGGTTTGGCTTGATCCATTTTGGTCTTTTGAAGCAAATCAAGAATGTATTTGTGTTGGGAAAAGAATAAGCCACGAGGACTCCTTATGGCCTCAATTCCCAAGAAATAATGCAAAGAGCCAAGATCTTTGATGGAAAAAACTATGTGAAGGGAATTAATAATCACACCTGGAATAAGACTAGAAGATGTACCAGTTATGATAATGTCATTTATATAAATAAGTATGTAGAGAATGGTAGTAGATGTTTTCTTGATAAAGAGAGAGATATTAGATTTGGCTTTAATAAAACCATGTTGATTGAGGAAGGTACAAAGCTTGGTGTACCAGGTACAAAGCTTGGTGTACCAAGCACGCGAGCCTTGTTTAAGTCCATAAAGTGACTTGTGCAAGTGTCACACGTAATGAGGAGCATTTGGATCAGTGAAACTAAAAGGTTGTTGCATGTAAACTTGTTCATTGAGTGTTCCATGGAGGAACGCATTTTGAACATCTCGTTGATGTAGATGCCAACCCCATGATACTGTAAGAGAAAGAATAGTACGAATAGTACATGGTTTAATAACATGACTAAATGTTTCATCATAATCAACACCTTCCCTTTGATGAAAGCCTTTGGCTACTAGATGAGCTTTGTATCGCTCAATCGAGCCATCACCTTTCTTTTTAAGACAAAAAACCCACTTACTACCCAAAACATTTTGATCAGGGCAAGGAGGAACCAAGGACCAAATGTTATTTTCTATAATGCATTCGTTTCCTCAACCATTGCATCTCTCTAATTCGGATCTTTGTTGGCAATGGTAAAACATGTAGGTTGAGAAAGAGTGGTTGGAAGAGGATGTTATGTGGTGGTGAAGGCTTTGGGTTTGAAAATGCCAACTTTGGAACGAGTTATCATAGGAAGAGTAGAGGTGATTTGGGTTAGGTAAGTAGAAGGATTGGGTGGTGGTATAGGTAACCGAGGAGAAAATAGAAATGATGGGTTAGGTGACACCCCTCAACTTGTTTATTGCTAGTCCCTAGCAATTTTCATGCAAAAATGACAAAAGAGACCAAAGAAGACCACACACAAAAGACATCTAATCACACTTTTCAGATTCGCAAATCAAAGCAATCTTAGGAATTCAATAATCCTATAACAATCAATCCACTTATAGCAATTCATAGAGTGTGTGTGTGTGTGTGCGCGCCATATCCATCTAACCACAAACCATGAAACATGCAACATCAAGAGCATCTCAAGCAAAAGATTCAACTCCATATCTTACGGGTATAAAAGTGTTTCATGTACGGGTTCTCTCTATGGAGTTGACAAGGGGTGTACACGCTCAATGAAAAATTAGGCAACTATGAACAAGCAATAAGCAAACCTTGATCTTATGATAGGCGCACTAACAAATGAGACTTCCACCACTCTTTCTACAGGCTTACTTAGGATCAGAATGATCAACATAAAAGGGTTGTAACGTGGCTCGGGTTAGGGGTTATATAAAGAAAGGGATAAAGAGGATTCAAAAACTTTCAAGTACATACTAAGAGAATTTCATTAAGAATCATGGCAAACCAAACTTTTCACATGATGTACTCTTCAACTTTCCAAAGCACTGAATAACAAAATGTCTCATTCTTCTTCTGTCTCTTCTCTTCTTCCTTTTTCTTCACCTTTTTTTTCAATCAATTTTTTTTACTTTTCATTTTTTTCTTTTTTTTTGACAATTGATGCTCATTGACTTCGATGCTCACTCAATTGAACACTCTGCACTTGTACTCTTTCCTTGTTCTGTTTCTGCTTCTTTCTCCAATTCAACACAAAAGACAAGAAATGCAAATTCCACACCTAGTACACACTTGGAAGCAAAAAGGGTAGGAAAATCAAAGTATAGGCTATACTCCAATGTGGAGAGGTATGGATGATGTGGGCATATGAAAAAAAAAACTATATGTGTTTGTTGGCTCAAAGTTGGCTACTAAGGGTCTATGATGAGAAGGGTTAGCTTGAAAGGCTCAAACGTTAATGTTAAATTAACCTTCGTCATATCCCAAGTATATTCGTTGTCATACCACCAATCGTGTAATGATATTCTCAAAAGAAATGCCCAATTCAATAGATCAATGAACGCTTATCACAATTTTCTGCATTTATAGACTCTCAATTCTCTCCAAAACACACATGAATACTTAAGCAAAAGAGTTCTCTAGCTACATGTGTCAAACCACCATTTTACCACAAAGTTTGGATAAGTGCATTAAAAGTTCTGTGAATGCCTCAGTAGAATAATTATGGTGGATTCAATGAATTCACAAAAATGGCTATGAATGAGAATGAGTACTCATGTGAAAAAAATGCATATGTGATGCAAATTTTAAAAAAAAAAATTTGACACATGAAAATATGCCACAGCAGTTTAAATGTTGAATTTGCAACCATCACCCCCCAACTTAAATGAAACATTGTCCTCAATATTTAACAATCAAAAGTGAATAGAGGGTATTGAAAAGGAGAGAATACACCTGATGTGTAAGGTGGGTAGCTTGCTAAGCATCAAAGATGGCAATCTGAATTGACGAAATGAAATTAACCTGCAAATAAAAATAAAGAGAACAGTAGCAAATAAAGAGAACAGTAGCAAACAAAAAGAAAAAGAACAAACATAAAAGAGAACAAAAACAAAATAAAGAAAATAAATAAATAAATAATAAAAAAAATAAAACATACCTGCATGGTGTGATCAAGGTGGATAGACAGGGTCCATAAATGTAATGTCTTCCACTTCCAAAACTTGCCTAGCAATTAAAACTTTAAGGCGCTGGCCATTGACTTTAAAAACCTGACTATCCTTGGGATCCTCTATTTCTACTTCCCCATTTTCAAAAACATTCTTCACTATAAAGGGGTCTGTCCACCTAGACTTGAGTTTTCCTGGGTCCCAATAGAAATTACTTACCTCAGTTAGGAACTTCTTCTTATCCTGAGCGCTCCAATCCACCGGTATCTCACCTGCAACCAAATAATTCACAATATGAGCAAACTATGGTAGAGAAGTAATAGAAAGTAAATGCTCATCGAGAAAATCATCCCTGATTGGCAGGTGGTTAGAAGTGTTCTCAAATGTGAGGCTCGAGAGATGGTCAGCCACTACGCTCTCCACTCCTTGCTTGTCATTGATGCTGATGTCAAATTCCTTAACATGGCTCTTTGTCACCTCTGGGTCCTTGGGCAACTCAGCATTGCTACTATCTTGATCATGTTCCGCCTCCCCCTTTTTATCCACTGTTGGGATGTGTAAGGACTTACCACTTCGAGTCATAATGGCGTTCACATCCTTCAAATTTTCCTGCGCCATGTGTTGACCATGCGGTGTGGATTGAGCTTAGGAAGGGAATTTACCTCGCTCCGTCACACTCAAAGAGCTCATCAATTTGGACACTTGGCTCTTTATCTCCTTGCTTTCTTTCATAACCTGCGTAATCAAAGATTCAAACTTTTGGTTAGTCTTGCCCTGTGCTTCAATAAATGCATGCAAAGTGTCTTATAAAGAATTCCTAAAAGATGAGGATGCAAGATATGGTGCATGATATGGTCTAGGGGGCTGTGCAGGTGGTGGTGCAAGTGGTTGGTTTTCAGACTTCCAGCTAAAATTGGGGTGATTGCGCCACCTTGGATTGTAAGTCTCAGAGTAGGGTATGAAAGGCTTCTTGTACATACCTAAGGTATTACATTGGTCCTCATACATCCCTCTCATCTCAGCTGATGTGGGACACTCTTGGGCAAGGTGATCTACCCCGCCACACACTGAACATGGTCTAAAAGACTCTGCCTGATTAGCCAAGTGTTTTGGCTTTAAGTCTCTAGCCTTTAACATCTCTAACTCCCTAGTGAGTGTCTCAACCTTAGCTTTCAAGTTATCCTCCTCCCTAAGATGGTAAATTCCCCTACTATTTTGGTTCCCTATAGGTCGTGACCTATTCGTGCTCACAGTAGCACTAGGTCATGTCCATGTGTGAGCTTTTTCAGCAAGCTCATTAAGATACTCTATGGCCTCATCAGGATCTTTTTGTAAAAGCTCACCATTACACATCATCTCTACAAATTGGCACTCTCTAGGTGTAAGTCCCTCATAGAAATAACTCACTACACTGCGGTAGTTGTAGTGTAGCTTTGGGGTGTCGATTCCACAGGGAGACAAAATTAAAAGAATAATAGACAGAATTTCTGAAACTAAAGAAATATTAAACGATTAACAAGAAAATAAAAATATAAAAAGTGATTTTGAATGCAAATAAAAATTAAACAAATTGATTAACGAACAAAGTACTCAAATTTAACGAACAGTAGAACTTCGGGAATCCCTTGCACATATCTGGTATTTTAATTATTTTTAATTCACTGATAACTCAATTGAGAATTTAAATTCCAAAAATCTCAATCGGAAGATATAAAATTATGAACCAAAATTAAACCAAATGTAACCCTTTGAAAAATCATTCATCACTTTTAAATCACGCGAATTGTTATCCACATTGAGAAAACCCAATGACGACAATATACCCAGGGAGCAATATTGCAACAAAGAATTGAATCAATATAAATAATCAATTGTTCCTAAAAATAATCAAAACATTAATCTACTCAATAGAAAAAGCATGACTGAATCTATAAATAGACTGAATCCTTTAATTATTCGGAGAATAAAATCTAACAATAAATTGCGAATGACAACCAAAGAATTTTAATAAATAAACATCACGTACATGAATAAAAAATAAATTAAAATAACTATTTATGGTGCAAGTTCACTCCTAACTCTACCTAAAAATTTAGTTACTCATACGCAAGATGGACAACATAAATCTTTCGGAGAAGAACTGCGACATGAAGTGACTGCGGCTTTTCTTCCTCTTTTGCGCCGCACCGCTTCGCCGCAGCTCCATTCTCTATTTTCTGCCGTAGGACCCTCAAAACGACCGCCCTAGTTGCTTTTTATATTCAGTCCCGTGCATCACTCAATTTCCACACAGCGCCTGGGCCCACAGCACAAGCGCCTCACCCATTTTCTTCACTTATGCACCTCAGCTCAAGCCCAAGCCGTCACTTGACAGAGCCTTTCGGCTTTTTTTTTTTCTATTCTTTAGTTCCTCCAGCCCAGGCCAGCACCTAGAGACTTTTCTTCTTTTGGCTTCATTTAGCGCGGGCCCCACAGAGCCTCACCGCACCAACCTGCGCCATGCTCCTGATCACTTCTTTTTTATCTTCTTGCTTCCTTTTATTTGGACTTCAGCTCAGCCGCATGGGCCCCCTTGCTTTTCTATTTGACTTTTTTTTCTTCTTTTCCTTGCTTTTGTTTTCTGCTTCAAACCCAGCCGTGCCACACCTGCTTTGATTTTTCTTTTTCATTTTTTCTCTTTTTCTTTACTTGATGTTATCCAATCTCGCGCACAGCCAGTAGCTACCAACTTTAGGCTCCAATTTTCTATCAAATAACGGCTGAATCTTGACTTGGGCTCTTCACGGAAGTTGTAGCCCTAGATGAGTAGATAATTGTAGGCTTAAAAATCACCTGAATTGGATTTCGGAAGCTCAAGTTATGGCCACTTGAAGTTGGCTGGTCGGACAGGTTCGGAGCAGCTTTCCAGACCCATCTTTGAAACACCGTTTGAAGGTCCAAACGAACTCCAATTTTTGCAAACTAGACATTTCTGAAAAGCCCAATATGTCCTCTAAAAACTTCATGAATACCACTTTCTAATTCTGAAACTATAATGCCATCCAAATCTCAGTTGAAGCTCAATGGATCGAATCTGCCTAAAAGCTAAAAATTGCATAATATACTCCATAGCTCTTCTTTGACCTTCAATGCTTCCCTAATTCAATAAATATATTAATTAGCTCACTTAAACAGAAAATATATCGTAAAACTAAATATGAAGGAACTAAAAATATTAAACACTATGCTCTCATAATAGGGTCACAATCTAGCAGTTTAATTCAATAATAGGGTATTTAGAGTGCACTTTTGCTCACTCATCAGGTGAAAGAGGTTGTGGAGGAGAATGAGGTTGGTCTGAATGAGATGCAATGGGAGGAACTAGAAAAGTGGGTGAATCTGGGGGTTGAGGTAGAGTGGGTAAAAGGCCAGAAAATTTTGATAGGAGGAGAAGATGGCTAGTTAAAATGGGTGAGTTTGGCAATATAGGTTGAGATGGTGGCGACGGTTTTGAAGGTGTTGAAAGGGAAATTTTTCTTCGTTAAAGATTGGTCACATCCCAAACCCCACCCTACGCAGATCCCGAGGACGTGATGCCAGTTAGCCACCTTGCCGGTTCGCCGACCGACAATGCGACCAACCAAAGGCAAACTTTTGAACTTACCGATGAATTGCATTCCAAATGTAGGGTTAGAGCAGTAGAATTTAAAACTTTTTCAATTCGAGAATGCAACTCATCCAAACACATCAGAGCACGTATATCATCAGTCACAAAATAATCTCTAGAGTACCAATATCGTGAGCCATGTCCCAATACATCTATACCATATTAGTGAATTTAATCATATCATAATACTCATCTGAATAGCCTGAGTCAGTCCATAAGAATCCATGTCTCCACAAATAGTGCTAATCATATCCTTGCTTGGGATATTAACTGGTGTCATCCCATTGTGCCTTCTAATCAAACGGAGATAGGTCCTAAAAAATGTTAAGATAATGGGGTGAGCTTTAACAAGCCCAGTGAGTAACAGAGGTTCCCTACCATGGGTTTCAAAACCAGTTCTTGCTTATAAAGTATATGGATAGTTTAGTCACTTTAGAAATAACAATTTTATAAATCCACTTTAAATGCAGTTTAAGTAGAATAAAACAGAACCGAACTAAATAGAACAAACAGATCAGAACAGAACAGAACAAATCAGAATAGAACAGAATAGAACAATTGAAGATTCCTGTACTTTGTATTTGTGAAATAACTATTTTACTCGAATACCTTGAATGTATCGTGTTTCATGTTTTGAAGATTTCTGTATCCTGTATTTGATGAAATAAGTGCCTAGCCTGAATGCCTTGAATGCTTCATGCTATCTATTTTAAGATTTGGTATTTTATATTTGAAGTATACGAGTAATTAGTAGTAACTGTTTTATGAACTCTTTTATACCTAACCCACTATTAGTTGAAAACTCATGACAAGATACTGGAATTACTCACGAGCTTTTCATAAAACTCACATGGATTTGTTACCCATGACTCTTTCAGGTAACGAAGATGATTGGGAGCCTTGCTCGTACTAAGGATGGGTGTCGGGAGCTCCGCATTTAGATTAGCATTTTGGGAATGTCAGGACCAATAGTTGGTCAATCTTTTTGTAATATTCTATTTTGGAAAAATTATGCAATTAAGTCCCTAAGGACAATGACCATATAATATGTTTAACTTTTAAAAATTTAGTAAGCTCTGTATGTTTGTTAATTGTACCGTTCTGTGAGTGGCAGTTTCGGGCGGATACTGCAGAAAGAAAGAAAAAAAATTTCACGCGTTCTGCAAAATATATTCAAAGTCGCACTGCCGTCCTGCACTATCATTTTTGGTCCACCAGCCGGCCCCCTGGTCGAAGGGTGGCGGTCGCATCCCCGTAATCCGCATAGACCGGGTCGTGGGTCTTGATATAGTGTTTGTAATTATGCTTGGTTTATCATTTGTGGAGTTCAAAGCAACAGATACATTTAAAGGGTACTTGTGGATTCGAGTTTTTAGAAGATTTAGATTATCAATAAGGCTTGAAAGACCAAGACTGTCACGACCTGAAACCCACCCTACGCGGATTACCGGATCGCGACCGCCGCCCCGAGACCCAAAGGCCTCTAAACAAGGCTCATACATAAGCAACAATATCAGACAGCGATGCGACCTGTGGTTGCGGAAGCGTGAAAAAAAAACTTTTTCTTTTCTTTAGAATAAAACATCTGCCACATATCCGTCTGATACTGCCGCTCTTCATAGCGGTACACATAAATATAATAATCAGAGCATAATAATAATAACTAAAGGTTCTACATAGTACATATCCATATGCCCCTCGGGCTTAAGTACATCATTAGTCCAAAATTTCCATTACAAAAGTTTGACTGATAATGGGCCCTACTACTACCAAAATATCTCCAAGGACCTATTGGAGTTGCCATTCATTGCTCCCCAAATTGAGCAAGTGTCCAACCTTGATCATCACCTGAAAAATGTTAGGGAGTGGGGTGAGCTTCGAAAAGCCCAATGAGTAATTCCTACATCTGTCATGGGTTTCAATTGGTAGAGGTTTCGTACATGAGAGTTTATAAAATACTCAACTACCAATTGGTCGTATACTTGAACATAGAGAACATGCATTCTTAAAATATGTAGCTTTGAAACATTCAAGGTATTCAAGCTAGAACATATATTTCCATAAAAGAGTATGTGTATTTCAGAACATATAACTTAAAATCATGTAAACATATATAGTGAAAATGGGGGATAAAACCTGCTTCCATTTCCAAAATCGTTTGTCATATTTTCTCTCTAATTAGGTGGAATCCGTTTCGAACCAGACTCCCATTTTACGTATACGTGGAGATAACCTAACTGAACCGATCAAGATCGTCTTCCTGGTCCCTAAAAGGTAGGTAAGACTCATTTCCTGACAGAACAGATAGGGGTTCCTCGAGGTATCTCATTGCCTGTGGGATTAGATCCTGCTACCAGACATTACACATGACAGGTCAGTTGAGTTCCATACAACCCAAAATCCTGACTATGTGTTGATGCACATGATAGGCCCATTGAGTTCCGTACAACTCACTACACTACCTATGTGCTTATTACTTATCTTGCAAAACGTTTGTCATATGACTTTTATATAAAAGTCTTTATGAGTTTTTAAAACATGTGACGTATAACTTTTGCAGTGATGCTTCAATACTTGTAATAACGAAATTCAAAGTATTTGAGGAATTAGACATGCTAACTATTTTGAAAAGGAAAACATTTATGGATATAAATATATAAATAATTGTGAAGCATGTCATGGCAGAATATTTAAGAAAACAGAAATCATGAATACTGAATTTGATATATCAATGCTGTAAATATTTTGAACTTAAAAACATCCGTTGAAATCCGTGGAGTTAAAGCCTCCACTTCAAATGTAAGATTACTCACCTTGGTCCTTTAGGGTTAGTGCTAATAATGCGCTTTCCCACTTCCTTTGTAGTTCCTAAGAACAATTCATAAATAACCTTATTAACTTCACATTCATTTCAAACATTTCCTACTGATGCTTCTTAGCTTATGCTTAGATCGTATTAGATCCTAACACGATTTCATAAATTTCTTACGCACTCATTCTTAACCTATGACACATCTTAATGTATTAGGAATTAAGTTTATTTTATTTTATACTCTTCTGGGAGTTCCATTAACTTTAACTTAAAGTTGTTTACTTCACATAATTACGTGTCGTGTGTTTTCGTATTTCTTTGCCTTAGTTTAGTACTTTGGCAATATTTCAGTTCATATTCATCTAACAGATGCTATTTATCAAATTTTATGTCTTTTTATTTTAGACATTTCTTTTGGTCAAATAGACTCTACCATTGAGTCCGGAGTGTCCAAGAAAGTCGGTTTTAGGCTTTCGTAGAATTTAATTCGGGCTTTTGTATGTAAAAGGGTAGAATGGTCATTTATCGTTTTACGTGTCATATTTTTTCGTACTTCGTTTCGTAATTTGGACTCCATTATTGAGTCCTGGGATGCCAAAGAAAGTCAATTTAGACCTTCCTTGGTTTTAATTTGGCTTTCGGTGTACTAGGGGTAATTTGGTCATTTTACCCCCCCTTACGTGTCTTTATTTTTCGGGACTTCATCTCGTGTCGTGGACCTCACCATTGGGCTCAGAAGGTCCGAGATAGTAAGATTACACTAATAAGTTGTTAATTTTGGTCAAGGGGTATTTTGATAATTTATACCTTAACGTGTCTAAATTTTTCAGAGTCCCGTCTCGTGAAACGGACCCTACCATTAGATTCAGAATATTTGAAATAGTTAGAATCCACCGTTTAATTATTTTATTTGGACTTCATCTGACTTATTTATGAGGCAGGGGTATTTTGGTCATTTTGACATTTTTAGGGGTCTTAAATTTTTCGGGGCCTCATCTCATGTCACAGACCTCACCAATGGACTCAGAGGGTCTGAGATAGTAAGGTTACATATATAACTTGTAATTTTTGGACAATGGCCCTTTTTGGAGTATTTAATTTAATTAATTTCATTTAATTAAATTAATCTTGATTAAGCATAATATATATATATATTATTTTGTACATAATAAAACAGGTTGAATAAGATGGCACGCTGGCCAGCGTGCCATCTCCCTCCCCATACCACGCACGTTCGAATCTCACCAGGTGTGGTTGCACCTTTTAAATTTTCGGATTTAATTAACTGTAATATATATATATATATATATATATATATACATATCGTGTTCGTAAATGGACACACGCATACGCGTGGCCGAGTGGAAAAGGCGTGCGTGGGCGCGTGGGGGTCAGGGGTTCGAACCCCAGGGACTTCGGTTCCTTATATTTTTCTTATTAATTTCTCGCCAAACAGTGGACAAGGGTGTTAACCGCGTGTGGGCTATTTAAAACACGTATTGGTTTAAATCAATTGGGCCTTAACCGTGTAACCAAACGGCTCGTATCCAGGTTTTAAAAACCTTTAACTGAAACGACATAGTTTCAATAATGCGGTGGTTGCCCCTTAGCGTGACACGTGGTTGAGTTGACACACCGAGTTAGAAGACACGAGTTGGCTCACCGTCGTCTTCCTCATTCGACCCCACTGTAACCCTAGTTACAGTTTTCCATTTTTTTCTATTTCGAGAATTTTCCCTCAACCGATCCCCACTGTTTTGATGGGAAACCTTTCCTACAACATCACTAAACAACTTGGCATTCGTTTGAGAGTTCGAATCGAACTCATTTGCTCGGTTAAAGGGGCGATAATCCTGACTGTAAGTGGCTCGTTCATGCTCATTTCTTCACCATTTTTAGTGAGGTTGGGCTTATTTTGATCCCCTCTTCATGAGGATTCAAATCCCATTCATGGATGTTGGTTTAAATGAGAGTTTAAGGGTTTGGGTTGTAAACCCGTAACCTGCAAGTTGGTTTTTGGAGGTCTTGTCTTATGATTTTTGATCGCGTATATATGTTTTTGGGATGCTCTTAGGGTCTTCTTGAGGTCTTGATAAACCAAATTGGGTTTAGAGGAGGTCGGTTCAGACCTGCTTCAAGCAAGGTCCATCCATGGCTGCCTTGTGTACGGCTGATGTTTCTAAGGTGTTTCAGGTCGAGATTTTCATGCCTAATTCATGTATATTCATCCTAATCATCATATAACTAAATCAAAGGCTTAAAACAGATTCATACATATAAAAATTCTAGAGAGAGAAATTCAAGTGTTTGTGGGTTTACCTTGTTCCAACTGTTTCTCTCTCTTTTGCCCCTTGCTTCCCACTTCTGAATGTCCTAGAAACTCCTTCAATCTCTCCCTCACTCTCGGATGGTTGTGTTTGTGTGTGTGCAAGCACCTTGCATATTGTATAAAGAGAGTGAATCATGGCAAATCTGATTGCCCCTCTCTTTGGGTTAACCAATTTCAGGCTTCTTCATGAGTGGTCCGAATTGGTACTGTTGGGCAGGCCATGAGTGGCCGGTTGTGTGTGTGTGTGGTGTTTGACTTACATATATATATATATATGTATATATACATGGTCTAACCTAATACACCTTGGATAATACACACACCTCTCTTGACACACACTCACTTTTATACACTTTGGACAATAGCATGCCCTCTTATCCCATATATAATATACATATATTTCATATTTCAACATACATGCATACATGCATACACATACTCATATATATATATTCATGTATAATTATATATATATATATATTTAAGGTTATAATCATTTATATAGTATATATATATTTTTGCATTTAATTATATATATTAGTTGTTATAATAATATTTAAAATAATTAATTACTTTAAAAATTAATTATTTTCTTAAATGTATCATCTTGGTACTAATATTCGTATCCTCGTAATACGTGCCCAATTCTCATACTCGTATCAACAATCGGTAGTTGACGTAAAAATATAATTATCACAGAATCGACATGTTGGTGATTGCAACGAAAGTGATGTACAGTCGTCCTGACTTTTCAGGACATTTACTTAAAAGTTCGCGCGTCGGGGTTGACACCGATCTCGTTACTAAAGGCGTCGATTTCTAATTTTAACACAACAGCTTAATAGTCCCTAATTCAGGTCGGGGTATTACAAAGACTGAGTTGTAAAGAGTTTGTAATCATCGAACCTCTTCTAGTAGATTCACATCTAGGTTAGCACCCTAGGGTTTTTCAAAACAGATTCAGTTGATCTGTGGCGGTTTTCTTATCAACAAATTCGATGCACCGTCTTTATCTTTTTACTATTACTTTATTTATTATTGCCATAATTTAGTATTGCATGCCACTCAATTTGTTTATTCCCATAGCACTGTGAATTTGAATATAGTTAAACGAATAAATTTTTATTTACTAATAAGACCTATTCACCCCCCTTTAGATCTAATTCTTGACATCTAGACATAGATTGGACCCCTTAAGAATGTCTTCTGTTATCAACAAAGCACTAATAGTTTTCTGTAGATGCAATTGAATTATGAGTTTTCGTAGCAATTTTACAGATCCAATAGTCCTTAATACCATGTGGAGTTGAAATGTATCATCTTCTAAATATTTGACATGAAATTCCTGATTTAAAAAATGATGTTCTTTGTCTTAGTTCTCGAATCTAATCTTCCACATTTGGTTCCCAACTAAACATGTAACATTTTGGTATTGATCTTTCTTATGATACTTCTGTCAAAAAAAAATTGTTAAAACTTTCATAATATAACTTTTTATTCTTTCTCTTTCTTTTTTAATCCAATTTTATTAAAACTGGATTTATACAATTTCTAAATGATCAAAATGACGAAGCAGCGAAACAACAAAAATTTACCATGAAATAATAAAATTTTACTTTCTCAAAGATGGTAAAATTTTATTGTTTCAGAAATGGTGAAATTTCAATCACTATGCTTCAAGTGCTTTTTTTTTTTGAAATTTTTTTTATTACTTTGAGCAGAAAAAAATGTGACTCGAAAGCTGAATAAATTGTAACAAATTGAGAATTTTTTATGTTTTATGAAAAAATAAAATCTTACAATTTCGTAAAATAACAAAATTTTATTATTTTTGTAGTTGACTGAAAATTTACCCTTTTGTAGTGATTTTATTCAAAATTTCATATGCAATAAGAATATTGTTTGATAAATCTTGTTTTTAGAGTCCAAATATATAAATTTTAGGAAAAAAATGATAAAAAGTCCTTCAAATAATTTTTTCAATCCAAAAAGTCCATGATATATTTTTTCTATCTGAAAGATTTCAAAAAGAAACTTTTAATACAAAAAAATCCAATTGTCAACTTCCATCTTAACACTATTAAAAAAATATTATTAATTAGATCAAAATAACCTTCAAGATACAGTTAAAAAAATACTAAATGATAAATGCGACAAATTCTTCAATCCGAAAAAAAACATAACATTTTTATTTATCTAGATTGCCTAAAAAATAAAATTTTATTTTATAAAATGTTATGATTTTTTGAGATTGAAAATTTTATTTTATATATATTTTTTTCTAAGATGTATCTTGAAGACTCTTTTAGTATAATCAGTAATATTTTTTAACAGTGTTAAGATGGAAGTTAACAATTGATTTTTTTGTATTAAAAGTTTATTTTTTAGAATTTTTAGATAGAAAAAATTTATCATGGACTTTTTAGATAGAAAATTTTATTTTAGGGACTTTTTAGTATTTTTTTCTTAAATTTTATTGAAAACGGATTTATATTTTGTGAGTTATTTAATTTTAAAATTTTGAACAACTTTCTTTAAAATGAACTTGGTGGGATAATAAGTTTTGGTCCGTGTTTTTTTGGCTACGCCTTTGAAAGGTATTTTTGTCAAGTGAAATAAAATGAACTTGGTGGGATAATAAGTTTAAACTCGAACTTGTTGATAATATTAAGCATTTTCATAAAGTGTTGGTTCAACCTTCCTAAATTTAATCGCAGTGCCCTAAACTTGTATTTTTTGAAATTACACTAATATCTCATTTGTTATGCTAACAATATATAAATCCCCCTTTTTCATACAACGTTCGTCATTAGCGGTGCTATAATTTCAACCAAAACTTTTATATGACTAAAATATTTTTATATACATATATATTACATTGACCTCTCGTATCTTTACAAAGATCATAAGAAAAGTTCTGTAATTATTAGTTATAACATGAGATGTTAGTGTAATTATTTTTGAGGTTAAAATAGTAAATTCATGCTTTTTGTTAATGTCCTTCTCTCGACAATTATAAAAAAGAAGTTAGCGTAATGATATGATATCACAGAAAAAATTAATGTAATTACCTCTAAAATTTTTACTGTTTGATAAATATCTTTTTTTATAGTATAATATAATATAGTTTACATCTATTATTAAAAAATGCTTAAAATTTGCACAAAATACGACCATATGAGAATTGATATCTTCTTTTTTTTTTTTAGAGAAAAATGAATTCAAATAAGTTAAGTGGAATGATCAAATCTCATCTAGTTTGAAAAATTCCAAACAGTATCTTAAAATTTTTTTTAGCTACACTATGCCGAATAGTACTACACTACTCTCTCTCTCTCTCTCTTTTATATTTAAATAAATAAATAAAATGAAATAATCAATACTCGGGAGGGGAGAGGAGAGGTCTCTCTTTGCCCGCCCGATCATAATGTTGCGTTACGGTCAAATTCTACTACGGAGAGCTTCATCCAGAGTAGCTGTGCCCCCACACACTCACCATCTGCAAACCCTAGATTTCCCTGACCCCGAAAAGCAATGGTTGGTACGCCATATCACTGGCTTGGCCTCCAGACCGAGCTTGTCGATATGGAGACGAAAGAAAGAGATGGGAAAAGAAGGTTTGATCGTGGCCAAAGAGCTCAAAAGACTGCAAGGCAATCCCATCCGATTCGATCGCTACATGAAATCCCACGTTTCTCGCCTCCTCAAGTCCGACCTCGTAGCGGTCCTCGCGGAGTTCCAGAGACAAGATCTCGTTTTTCTCTCCATGAAGGTTCGTCATTTTCTCTTGTGGTTACTGAGAAAATGTAGGAAATAAAACTTATCAAAAAAATTGTAGGAAAGAAAACAAAAATGTCGATTTTGATCCAACTTACGGGATAAAAGTTGATTTTGACCTGTTTTTGGTTACTGAGTAAATGTGGGAAAAAGAAATAATGTAAAATTGGGTACCTACCTCTATTTCCACCCGTTTATTGCTGCATACGATCCATCATTCATGGCGGTGTAATTCATATTATCTCATTGTGTTCAGTGGGTGCCGCAAAAAGTGGAATGAACATGGGGCTACCCTTAATTTTGATTGTTGAACTGTTTTTGGTGTCCTTCTGTTTGGTTTGGGAGGAAATGAAGGAAAGAGATTTATGAAAATTTTCGATTTTGATTGCGGAAGTATATTGTAGCCTCCCTTTGTCTGCGGAGAAAACTAGGAGAAGTAAAGAAGATAAATTTGTAGTTTTGATTGTCCAGGTATCCCAAAACTCTTTTTGCTTGCATTTGATTCTTTTATTTATTTCTCTTTTTTTCTATTATAAACCTTCATTTCCCAATTGTGTGTAAACTGTAAATTTAGTTAATTTGATTAAAATAGCAAATGGAGAATATTTATCACAAAAAACAAGAAGAAGCAAATGGAGTATGTTGAAATCTCCTTTTGGTTTCTGGAAAAATGCAGAAAAGGCCTGGTTCTTCTTTGCACAAAAGTTTGTAATCTTTTTAATTCTACCATCTGGTTGCCAAGAAAAATGTTGGACAATCAAATTAAAAAAAGAAGCAAAATGGGTCCTTTCTCTATGCACTCCAACTTTTGTTGCATTGCCCCATCTTTGTATATATGCAAATTATGATCTCAGAGTATGAAGTGGTATAACAAAAAGTGGAGCGAAAATAGGGATACCCTTAATATTTTTATTGCTAAAGTAGTTGTTTTTCTTTTCACGGAAGTTCGTAATCGTTTGAATTCCACCATTTAGTTAATGAGAATATGTTAGAAAAGAAAAGTAAAATAGACTTCCTTTATATCCATCCCAATTTTTGTTGCATCCACTCCATATTTTATATTTAGGGAGGTTCTAATGTTAGAATGTGAAGTAGATTCAGCAAAAAGTAGAGTGGGAATTGGGTTACCCTCAACGTTTTGAAGGTTCATAATCTTTTTAACCGCTGATTAGTTGATGAGAAAATGTTGGTAAAGAAGAGAAAGTAACATTGGGTAGTGGGTACCTCTATTTCTAACCTAACTTTTGTTGCATTTACTCCATTCTTGGTATTTATGCAAATTGTTTGTAGAGTAGATGCAACTAAAAGAAGTGTGAAAGTAGGGCATCCTTTTATTTTGATTGCTAAAAGAATCTTGAAACCTCCTTTTGGTTGTTGAGAAAATGTAGAAAGAGCTAGAGATTAAATTTTGAATCTTATATTCATGGTTCTCTTGAATTTTGATTCGTCTCCTACATTTAGTCGTAAAAACAAATGGCACTTAAGTTCAATTAATCTAAGGTTATTTTTGTCAACTAGGATTTGGATTTGGGATATGGATCATACATCAGTGGATTTGGAATTATTGTATTCGAAACCCACAAATTTTTGAATCCTTTGTTTGAATGCTATAGATAGCCGCTGAATTTGAAGTTGTATACTTTGAATTTAGGAAAAAAGGTATTAATTAAACATAATTTTCATAACCAAAACTATTTTTTTGTCTTTTTCACAAGTATAATCAACACTAATATAGTGGTTTTGAAGTTTTGAAACTTGTTGCCAAGCAAAAAAGGAAATTCAAAGACAAGTTGCGACGTGTAACAACTAGTACTCTGAACTGAAAAGAAGTGAAATTGGGTTCAAAATAATGCATTCAAAATTATTTTATTAAAAATTAGAAAAATTTAGCAATTTAAATATTTTTCTCGATTAATTGGTATATTAAACATATAGGGATAATGACAGGAGCCTCCCTTCTGACAATTGCAGACAGTACTTCTAAGGTTTCTGAAATGACACTCCCCCTGTTAGTTTTGTCTGTTGGACGTTGTTAATGGTAGATAGAAAGTCACGAAATTGCCTATTAAATATTATACAGTCAAGAGTTGACATTTTTCTAAAATGTCAAAAATACCCCTCTACCTTAAAGAGGAGTCTTTGTCAGATTCAATCTACCTACACCTAATGAAGAGAGAAGAAAGAGTTATAGTTCCTTTCAACTCCAACCCTAGAATCATCAATCCTATTAGCTCAATCTAATTCTCAACATAAACCGATCATATGAAATTGTTTGTCAATCAAAAGCTTTACATTCACTATAAACAATTTAAACTTCGAGGTCAAGTTCATCAGACTTTAAGAGCATGTCAGAGCCAGGGTTCCGGTGGTCTCGCTGTCGACGGCGTGTAGTGTCATGAGAGCAATTGCCTATAAAGCACAGACACTCTATTTTGGCTCACGTGTACGTGTTGGATACCAACACTATCTAGACACATGTCGGACACCTAAAAAAAGTGTCCAAATTTTTTTATTTTCTCTAATTTCGGACACGTTGGTATATGTTTTTTTTTTTCTTTTTGAAATTTTCCCGTCATTTCTCTTCTTCTCTTTTGTTTTCTTGGTTATATATATATACACACACATATATACGTTCTATAGTAGTAGTTAGTAAATTTGTTTTGAAATTTGAATCATGAATGTTGATGATTAAATGAAGAAGTTCTTAAATTTTTATTTAATGATTTTGTTATTTTAATATCTTAATAATATTTTTGTGATTTATGTATTTTTATGCCAATTTTAATTAAAATAATATTAAGTTTTTATTATATGTTTATATAAAAAATATATATTCAACGCGTCCCTAATGTATGTGTCTTAACTTTTTGAGAAATATCGTATTTGCGTGTCCGTGTTGTGTTGTGTCGTATCCATGTGCCTCGTCCGTGCTTCTTAGGCCAGCGCCATCTGGTCCCCCTGGTTGCTTGTTTTCTTTCAAGATCCCCGTGACCATGTACCCGAACTCGTAGACTCCGAGCTATCTGGAACATTGCACTGACCACAGACCACAAATTTGATGTCTATGAAATTTTGAATGCTATAATGGCTTCATAGATCTATTTATATTTTAAAAAAATTCATACTAAGTTTGCTTATATATAGATCCTTGGTTGTAAAAGTTCCCTATAGATCCACGCGTGAGTGAGACTGGTGATCAGCAGAGGGCACTGTTCCTTTTTATTTTTTTGCATTTGTGTTAAATTGCGTCTTGTGGTTGAAAATCACTACATTTGGTGTGACTTTATATCTTATAGATTGGTACATCTTATAGACTAGTATTCTGGAATACATGAATTTTGGATTCTGAATCTTAATTTCATATAAGATTTTTACTTATCAAAAAAAATTTCATATAAGATATCCTTTCCCCGTGAAATCATTATAATAGCATTCAAAATTACTTTTTGAGAGTATTCTACATAAATTTGGAGAAAGATGAATTTTTAGTAATAAGCAAAATCATAGTTTTTGAAAGATTTAATTTAAGAAATATTTTTGAGAGAGAGACGAAGTATATAATCTTAGAGATGTTTTTAGATAATGAAATTAAATTTTTTAGAGAGAATCTAATTTAATAAATATTTTAGATGAATTTTAGAGAGAGACAATTGAGAGACCCACATATTTAGGAGGTATTTTATGTAAGGTTTTAGAGACAGATTTAGATAGATTATTTTTAAAGAGACTAATTTTTAGAGAGACGTAGTATATAGTTTTAGAGAGAAAAATAAATTAAATAAAAAATTTAGATAAGGTTTTAGATATAGATTTGGATAGTATTTTTAAAGAGACCATATATAATATTTAGAGAGTGAAATGAAAAGTTTTAAATACAGAAATTAATTTAAAAAATATTTTAGATAAAGTTTTAGAGGGTATATAGTTTGAGAGACCCATGGATTTATGAGATATTTAATAGGATTTTAAAAGATAGATTTTTGGTGTGAGATTATTTATCAAATTTTGGAAAGATGAATGAATCTTAGAGGAGACAAGTGTATAATTTTGGGAAAAAAACAATTTTAAATAAAAAATTTAGAGAAATTTTTTTATAAAGAAAAGAAGTTTAATCTTCCTTTAGAGGGAAAAAAAATTGGTTTACACATGTATGCATATGAAGAAGGGCATGGTTGTCTTAAAATCAAGGGTAATATTGTAATTTTATGATAGTGTTCGAGGGTAATACTATCCTTTCATTATCTTTATGGATAAAATTGGCACTTGAAAAAAGTTTATTGCTTACATCATCAAATTTCATTAGGTTAACTAATGGATTGGCTGGGGGGGAATTTGATACTGACACTGAAACCAGAAGGGGTGCAGTTTAATTTCATAAAACCTAGGGGTACTGTTTGTAATTGTCAAATACTAGAGGGTGAGTGTAATTATCCCAAAAAAATACTTATAAAAAAATGGTAGGTAAAAAATGTGTCAAAATTTTGACTAAAATGCAAATTTAAAACGTTTTAGGGAATGACCATTCATCTAATTTTATATATGAATTTGAAGCATTGACAGAAAAGTTTGGAAGCAAGTTAACTAGCTAAGAAAATATAAGAGAACTCGAGTTATGATGATTTGACCATGAATCACCAAGTCTCGAAAAGATTGCATTAGTATAAAAAAATGATTGTTAATGCTTAACATTAAAAAAGTAGGCTATTTTATTTTATTATTAATGGAAATTCAATCTGATGTTTTAAATGTAAGAAATTCAGTAAAATGCATCTAAAGATATTTGAAATTTGAAAATAAAGAAGGGTTGTTCATGATAACTTGAGTTGGAAATAGTTGAACCGGTAAAAAGAATAAAATTAGTACATTGACAAGTTCCTTTGAATGAAAAACCATGCTTACCCCTTTTCTTTTCTTTTTTAGAGAGAGAGAGAGAGAGAGAGAGAGAGAGAGAGAGAGAGCAATCACTTGCATACTTAGAACAAACACAGTTATAGTTGTGACATCTAATCTGTATAACATCCTTACTTCTCTTTCATGGATTGGTATATATTTGTTAATTTGTTAGCCTTACAAGTGTTCTTATTTTATGAAATATCTCCTCTTATTTTATCAGTTTGTTTGAATGCTTAACTTTCATGTGATATTCAAATAACTTATTTCTTGACACATTATTTGTAAGATGCTGCATTGTATTTGTACTCATCATGACCTAGGAATTACCTGTGCTTCTAATCTGCTTTATCCCAAGCATCCAAAATACCGACTTCTCACAACCACTCAATAGGAGTTTAGGACCAAATGCTTAAACGGTTACTCAATGTCCAATGAAAGGCTTTTTTCCTCAGGGCAGACTTTGTGCGAATAGATTGAGCTCCCATAGCAAGCCTTTCCCCTCTGCTATGTAGGTAAAGAATCCTAAACCTGCACTGCACTGCACTGTTAGCTTTTGAAGCACCATGAAATATTACAATAATCACATCATGATGTAAACAACTTGGGGATAATGGAACAAGATATATATTTTTAAATAAGTAAAGATAATTTGTATGAAAAGCAGTTAGTGCAAGGGGGTGCACCCGTATACGTACAAAAACCAACTATAATTTAAGGAGTACAGAAAAGAAAAGTAACTATTTATTGACAAGGCTGAGCCTTAACTTGGTGGGCTTCTTTTATTACAGTTAGTGTCTTTCTGTTGCAGCTTAAGCATGTAAATGATTCGGCTCAGTATGATATTTAAACACAATGATGGAGGGACTGTCTTTTGTTTTGTGATTTAAACACAATGACCTGGGATGGACTGTAATTTAAATACAGTGATGAATGGAGGGACTATAATTATCTATCGGAAAAGATAATGAAACAAGATATATATTTTTAAATAAGTAAAGATAATTTGTATGAAAAGCAGTTATGCAAGGGGGTGCACCCATATATGTACAAAAACCAACTATAATTTAAGGAGTACAGAAAAGAAAAGTAACTATTTATTGACAAGGCTGAGCCTTAACTTGGTGGGCTTTTTTTTATTACAGTTGGTGTCTTTCTGTTGCAGCTTAAGCATGTAAATGATTCGGCTCAGTATGATATTTAAACACAATGATGGAGGGACTGTCTTTTGTTTTGTGATTTAAACACAATGACCTGGGATGGACTGTAATTTAAATACAGTGATGAATGGAGGGACTATCATTAACTATAGGAAAAGTTCCCTTATTTTTATTATTTAAAACACATTGATGGAGGGACTGTAAGATGAAATGCTAGTGGAGATATGTTAAGTTGTTTCTTAATGGTGACTTTAACTTACTGGGGCATTAAAAGTTTTGGCAACTAACCCCAAGGGGTTGGCCGAGCAGTAAAGAGTTGAGGATTAAAATTCAAGGTCTCGAGTTTGAGTCTCCCTTGAAGCCACTTGAGGTTTGCCCGGTCGTTAACTTCAGTGCCTCGAGGTTAGTTAAGGTGCGCACAAGCTGGTCTGGACACCCGGTTATACAAAAAATAAAATGGTTTTGGCAACTACAATATTTGACGCATTTACTTGCGAACTACGAAGTTCAATGCTGAATCTGTACTCAATAGATTTGTGTGATGTTGCAGAAAAGTGCTGCTCACGGGAAATTTTGTGTTATGCGGTGGGAAACTTAGTGTTCCAATTTTTACTAATAACATTATTTGTTTTCCCATTTGTAGTGAAGCTAGCTCTTGCCCTTTGCCCCCAAAAGAAAAAAAAAAAGAGGAGGTGGGGAGAGGGGGGAAGGTTGGGTTGGACCCGATTATTCTTATCGGGTCAGGTCCGGAGCATGCCAAGCCCAGTCCAGATCCAAAGTGAAAGCATTCAATTGCTTCATGATTGTCTCCTTGGTGCTTATTGCTTCCCACCACCACAGCTCACCTTAAATTTGTTAGTTACAGCTCTTAATTTTATTTTGATAGGTAATTCACACACACACACACTCTTTGCCCCCAAAAGGGTCTTGAACCCTCAACCTCTCATATGGGGAGGTGAGGAGATACCAACTAAGCTAGAGCTTGTTGGCTTAGTTACAGCTCTTAGATAAAATATAAAATAAAAATCTTAGTTGCAGCCTTCTCTTTTGCGAAGGAACCAGAAGGTCCAGAACTCAAAACCAAACTGAGTGGTGATGAGGCAAACAACAGCTGTACCAATTAGCCAGAGATGGTGGTGTGGTTGTGGAGGCTCGGTTAAGTTGCAATGATTAGCAGCGGCAAAGAGAGATGGCAACCGTCTGTTTCCAGAAATGACCATTGAAGCAGAATTGTAGTTCAACAAAGATAGACAATGGTAAAGTTCAACAAAGAGAGGGTGGTGGTGGTGGTGGTGGTGGCGGTGGCGGCGGCTAGCAATCGTCGCTTGGTGATAGTGGCCATTGCCACTGTGGAGACAGATTCATGTAAAAGTGAGAAAGAGAAAGAGAGAATAGATTTGGGTTGGTTTATATGGTCGCCCCAAAACGACGTAGTTTCATATATATTTTTCTGTGTTCAAGTCTTGACTGATTGGGTCTTAAGAGATATGAAACTCTCTGGTAGCACAATCTCTTATCAGATGGATGGGCATCTCATTGGCAAAACAGAGCTGTTAGATGGACAATCATCTTGCTCTTATTGGGAGTTCGTGAACCTGTTCACATCCATGCCCCCTTCATCTTCTCAGGTCAGGTTAGTGAAAGTTTTCCTTATGATGACTTATGTGGCAGTGGCACCTCCTATCACCGTAGGAAATCAAGTTATAGATAAACCAAACCATGTAGTGCTGTCATCTCATCCCAAAACCTTTCTCCTTGAAAGATCTGGAGAGGAAGCAGACTTATTAACTTTGTTATCCACCTTGGTAGTTGGTACTCCACTCCTTCAAGGGCCTATACATTTACATTAGTTAGAACTGAGAACATATTCCCCACCTTGCTCAAAGGCCATTTGCTTAAACGCAATAATTTTTAGGTGAGCTGTTCCTTCAGAAGCCAAGAAGTTTCATAAATCTTATAAATGATCTAGTAGGCCAGTGGGCAAGCATCTAATCTAAGAAGCACGGATACGGATACGGACACGGGACACAGATACGACACAATATGAACACGCAGACACGTTATTTTTTTAAAAAGTAGGACATGGACACCTTGAATATATACAAATTTTTTATATTTTTATATAGCCATATAATAAAAACCTAATGCTATTTTA
The DNA here is from genome assembly GCA_008638375.1 of Nyssa sinensis. Taxonomy (NCBI): domain Eukaryota; kingdom Viridiplantae; phylum Streptophyta; class Magnoliopsida; order Cornales; family Nyssaceae; genus Nyssa; species Nyssa sinensis. The sequence continues at coordinate 38,562,969 of CM018034.1, forward strand.
ATTAAAATTGACAAAAAAACACACAAATTTAAAAAATATTATTAAGATATTAAAATAACAAAGTCATTAAATAAGAAATAAAGAACTTCTTCATTTTATCATCAATGTTCATGATTCAAGTGTTCGGACACATGTCTGGGAAGTCTCTAAGAGTGTCGGTGTCCGATATGGACACGTGAGCCAAAATAGAGTATCTGTGCTTCATAGTATCGAATGATAAGATGAAGTCTCAGACTTCTGGTTACTTGTGCCCCCCCCCCCCCTCCTCTCCTCTTCAACCTACTTTAATAACCATGTGTGTGTGTGTGTGTGTGTGTGTGTGTGTGTGTGATTAAAAAATACATAATTTGAAATAAAGATCGAATATACATACAAACTATCAAGACAGATGTCACATTTGCATAAAAAAGGAAGAGAAAAAAATGAAGGGACACCAAGACAACAAAGTAGGCATGCAAAACCAAGATAACAAGCAATGCATAGGTAGAGTTAATTCATCAAAAAAAAAAATTTGTTTTAATTTGCAAATTTAGCGCAAAAAATTCATCCTTGTATCATCACATCACATTTTTTTAGTCATTATTTGTGAAAATCCCAATACCCCCAATCCTTTGCTTCTTTAAACAGCAAAAGTTAGCAATAAACTCTACTTTGGTTTATATCTTGTATTGAGAGGCCTAGCAAAGTTAGCAAAACCCCTAACCCCTAAATGATCTGAATTGCCTAGCAGTACTAACTACTAATTTAAATTAGATTACCTCTAGGAGGAAGCCCCTAAAGTTTCAAATACTGCTCTTCATGGGGATGGGAAAGAATGATATTATATTATTTTGGTATAATTTTGTGTTACTATCACCCTGGCACTTCCAAGATCTTACTCCAAGTTGGAGCCTCTTGCACTGGACTAACCCTTTTTTTTCGTTTCCCAATTAAACTTGTTAAAATGATTATCTCAAATCGGTTGTCCCATTTTTAAGTGTTTAGTTCTCTTCCACTAGTTATAATTTGTTTTAGATGTTCCTTACCAGTTGTTTTGTTTTTCTAGTATTTCTAGTGTGTGTTTCTTTTTCCTAGCCAAATTGTTTCATTTTCCTTAAATACAATGACAGTTGTAAGATGCTCCCATTAGATGCTTTGATTGACGCAGAGTATTTAGCTATGATAGATTTGATTCTGGCAGCTTCCTGACATCCTTGATGAACCATGTCATACTATTTTCTATCGTCTTATTAGATCTTTCACAATACAAGCTTGGGCTTTTATTGTTTTTAATATAACATATTATAAGCCCCCACAGGCCTCATTCCCACGCGAGTTCTGTGGCTGATGCATGATAACTATGGACATGAAAACTATCATGCGATATCAATTCAAGAAAGAAAATCTTGATATTTTTGTTTCTTTTTACAGTTGTATGATGTAGTGCGTAAAGAAATATGGTACCGGCCAGATATGTTCTTTTATAGGGATATGCTTGTGATGCTCGCAAGGAACAAGAAGGTGGATGAAGCAAAGCAGGTATGGGAAGATCTGAAGAGAGAAGTTCTTTTTGATCAACATACCTTTGGTGACATTATCAGGGCCTTCTTGGATAGTGGATTGCCCAGAGAGGCAATGGACATATATGATGAAATGAGAGGATCTCCTGAACCCCCTATATCTTTGCCTTATCGAGTCATATTAAAAGGGCTCCTTCCATATCCAGAATTGAGGGAGAAAGTGAAGGACGACTTCTTGGAACTTTTCCCAAATATGATTGTTTATGACCCTCCCGAAGACCTGTTTGAAGATCAGGAATGGAGAAAAGAAAGTGAAGATGATTAGAGATGCTGCTGACTTGCTACCAAATGCTCTGTGATGGACTCTTCTCAGGAAGCTGATATGTCCAGGAGTGGAAAACGTTAGGAAGAGTCATTTGAGTTCCCAATGGAATATCTGCCCCTAACTGTTGTAACTTAAGGAGAATGTTCTAGTTTAGATGGTCGATCCTCAAAAAATGACAGTGCATAAAGATTATTTTTCACTCAAATGACTGGTCAGAGGCCTGTTTTGCAATTACATTGTCGAAGCACATAATATTAGTTGTGGCATTTTCTTGATCAATTTCAATGTATAAATAAGTAGGGAAAGATGGGAATAGCTGTGCTTCATCTATAAATGTTATCGTGCTCATAAACTCATAGATTATGGTGATCTCTTGTTAATCTCAGGGTTGCATGACATGGCCAATTAGGCCATCAATGTATGTGTCCAATTCAATTCAATTGAAATGACAAAAATCCGGTTTGATCATAACATGCATGTAGCAAAAGCTTGAGGTCTTATCTTGTTATCATTTTGATATTCATGTGAATGTCTTCTAGGGACCGGGAATGTGGTGGGGCTGGCTGCTACAACTAAACTTCTTGCTCCGTTTCAGGTTCAGTTATGGGGATGGGTTTACCATTGGAGTGTTGTAGATGATGGGCAGGAAGTAAGCAGGCATAGGCATAGGCATAGGCATAGGCATAGGCATTTGGGTAATCTAGTTAAAAGTTGACCAGGGGTGGAAAAGGTTAGAGCCAGAAGCACCAATTCATGCAAGTTAAAGAGGTTTAGACCGATGGAATGGATTGATTTCAACTTTTTGCTTCTACTGTGATGTCAGCTACTTGGACATAGGAATTACTTGTTTGGAGGAATATTTCTGATCACAAGGAGATTGAAGCTCTTCCTCGAGCAAAGTTTCACAACACATGGAATTAGTAATTTGGACTTTGCTCCCATAGATACTTGTCTTTCTATGGGACAAACTGTCACATCCTAAAACTCATTTTATGTGGATTAAGGAATGTGACCGCAAGGCCTCCGATTTGATTTTAAGTTAATTGCATTCTCTAAAACACTAGTCAACAACGGAATTTCATATATATATATATATGTATATTATTTTTTTAATGCAATCACACTTGGCACAATAATACTATTTCATAACTATACATTGTATAAGTTGTTCAGAGTTTACAATATTGTGGACCCAATGCATATACAATTAATGACTAACAAGTTCTGCAACTCTACTAGCCAATTCCTTACATTATTACTCACTTTTAAGTTGTCACTCAACTTTTGGAGCATATCATCTCTTAAGATATTGGGACATCTTTGGCGGCTCCTCACGTATCATCTAAGCTTAAAGTCTTTTAATTGCATCTTATTGTCTTTTCTTCTCTACAATACACCTGAAATATGAATGGATAAACCTATGTGAGTTTTGTGAAAAACTCGTAAGTAATTCCAATACCTTGTCATGGGTTATCAATCGATAGTGTTTTGAAGCATAAGAAGGTTCATAATGTAATCATTATCGATTGTTCACAATTCAAATACAGGATACAAGATACGGGATACTTGAATCATAACATTTAGACATGAAGTGTTACATCCCAAACCCTACCCTATATGGATTAAGGACTACGACCGGTTAGTCAGTTACATCGCCTGCATCTGCCTTATGCAAACTGCAAGTAATACAACCAACCGAAAATCATTTCTAACTTGTTCCTAGTTTTTTTTTTTTTTTGTGTGTGTGTGAATGCAATACAAACTTGGCAGAACTTTACTAATTCATTACTTATACATTATACAAGTTTACAACATAGCGAGCCCATTACATACATACATCTTAAGACTAACAAATATTACCACAAGTCTGCTACTCTATCTTACTATTTTTATGAATATAATCACCTAACCAAGATCGATAAGACACGAAAGCAAATAAGAAAACGAATCTAAAATCACACGCACACACAAAAACACAAAGATTTACGTGGTTCACCCCAGAATAGGGCTATGTCTATGGCTGCTGTGATTTCACTATGATTTGAAAGAGTTACAAGTTACAATGAGTTGTGGCTCCTTAACTATAAATACATAGAATTAGATGGGAAAATAATGTGAAATACCAAGAATACCCTAAAAAAAATTTGCCTTGGGGCCACGCCCCTTGTCACGACCCGAAACCCGGCTTATGCAGATTAGGGGTTCGTGATCGGCCACCGAGGCCTATTTCAATAATCACAATACTTTTCTAAATACCATTTATGCAGTGGAATAAATATTTTTTTTTTCTTTTTCTTATCATCCACAAAATAAGCTACATCACTTAATTGGTCAATTCAAATACCATCATCAAAAATCATAGTTTCTAAGTCAAAGGGTAGCATAATATTACAAAACTTAATACATAAGTTCCCAAAAATCTAATCTATCCTCGGACAAGGACTCATCAAAAGAACTCGCTTCGTCACTTAAACACTCATCCTGTATCACCTAAAGGCAAATTGTCTAGTCCTTACCTGAAAAATGTTAATAGAATGGGGTGAGCTTCAACAAGCCCAATGAGTACTTCCATAACATGCCAAGGGTTTCAAAACTACTATGTAATACAGTCTGAAATGTCTATACTCATATGGAATTAAAATATATCATATCAAGTATAACAGATCAGAGAATAATATCAAAATCATTTCAATAATCTCAGTTCAATCACATTCGTAAATCAAAGTCGATAACATAACACAATCAAAATAATGATCCAATAACATAGTTGGTAACAATAATTTGTATTGTAATTCAAACATGGTTCAAAGTCGTTTTCAATATCAATAGTCACAGTCAAATCAACATTATAGTTCAATTTTTGTAACTCAATCATAGTTATGGTTCAAAGTCGTTTTCAATATCAATAGTCATAATCAAATCAACATCGTAGTATAATATTGTAACTCTATCATAGTTACGGTTCAAAGTCGTTTTCAAATTCAATAGTCATAGTTTAAAATCAACCTCATGGTTCGGTAACATAGTTCGATAACAATTTCATAGTTTGATAATCAAAATCATAGTTCAATAGTTCTCAATTCAAAGATTCAAGGTTCAATCATAGTTCACATTCGATATTCATAAAAGTTCAAATCAATAAAATTCATCTTCTATGGCCAGCAAATTAGCACCTCGCTGACTGAGATCACATTCAATAATACCACCAATATACCCCGTGATTAGGGTTCAAATGCCAGCAAATTAGAACCTCGTTGATTGAGATCAAATTCAATAGTACCACTCGTATACCCCGTGGTTAGGGTTCGATAAAGTCACAATCTATTCGATAATGACAGATCATAGAAGATTCAATTATTCAAAGCATCAAAATCATTTCCAAAATCAATAACATCAATAACAATCTCAATCATTCAATTAAGAATATCATATTTAGCCTTTAATCAAAACAGTTCAAAGATTGGTGAGAAAAACTATTATAGTGTCATGAGCATTTTACAAACTATCAGAATGGCAATGTCAATAAGTCATTCAAATCGATTTCAAACAAAAGGAGCTATTTTCAAATTATACAAGAGTTCGATATTTATATATATAATAAAAATCCACCTCAACATGGTATGAAAATACTCACCTGAAGTCCCAAAAGCAATTTCCAAAAATCCTTCCGTAACGAGGGTCCCTATTGTAACACCCCGACTTTGCGTAATTAATAATTAGTTATTAATTATTAATTAATACCGGCTTATAGAATGATCTAGGGAATTAATCATAATCCCGGCGGTCATGATAGACCGATAAAATAATTAAATATGTCTGGAGGAAAAGGGTAAAATACCCGAACCCAATTACTGATTAATTCGGCGAAATAACACCGCTTTAACACTAACGAAATCCGAGTTAGCTAACCCGGAAAATCCTGAATGTTTAATAAATGACACGGAACCTCTGACACTGAAGATAACTGAAATATGAAACTCCCGGAACAAACCGTGTCGAAAAAGGAGTTACGGAATGAAAGCTATGAAGGAAATACTGAAACTGAATTTCTGCGCAACCAAACGTGGCCTTAACTGAAAATATGGAAAAAATGGCCAAATGGGAGGCCAAGGGAATTGAACCCTTGACCTTTGAGTGGAAAGTAATTTTATCCAAAAAATGACCAACTGGGCTACTACTGTCTTTGTGTACAAATATACAATGAAAGGTATATAACCCAGAATTCTGGTGGGGCCACCTCCCAAACTGACCAATGAGGTTACATGCAAAACCTCCATCATGACCTAAACCCCTACACTTCAGCCTCATCATCACATCTCAAGTGTCTACAATTAGACCTAGGCCCTACATGTATGATTATGTATGTGTATAAGTGTGCACTAATATACACATGAGCTTGGAGATCTCTATAACACCAAGTGTGTGAGCTGAATATTCAAAAATCAGAAAACTGTGTGAGAATTGATCTGTTAAGAGAGAGAGACCATGTGAGATCAAGTGAGCTTATATGTGAGAAACCATTGTGAGAAAGCTGTGTATGTCCATGGTCTATACATGATGGTGTTCTATAAAGATGTACCAAGAGGAAGGAACTGAGGACCGAGGTGCCAAGGTCTGAACTGAGCCATGGATGAGCAAGGAAGGCTAACTGCTTGAGAGGTAAACACCAAATTTTTCTGAAATTTTTCCCTCAAGCATGCCTACTGTTTTCAGTTGTTTTGATCTATATAACTGAGTATATAGACGACTGTGAGGCCTAAGAACCGTAGCGAACTAACTGAGAGGTTCAGATAGGCCTAGAAACCTACGAACCGTAGGAACCGCCATTGATGACCACCTCCAAAACTGGGTCTGATTTGACGCAAGCTAAACTGAATTTGGTTGGTCAAGACCTAATCTAGAGGTCACAAGGATCCCAAATACACCAACCCGCGACCCAAAATCGCATGGTAAGGCCCTCGAATCTAAAATTATTCCTTTCGGCCAAGAAACCCAAAATCTAAAACGAACACCTAAACTGAAATTTGTTGATGGTGACTTGAAGCCCCTAATGCAAGGGTCACTAAAGCAACTGATTTCAGAGAAAACGGACCAAAACCGAGAGCCCTAGGGCCAGTTGCAGACCAAATTATCGTTTTCAAAACAGACCTGCCTAGAGCTCGATTCGAAGCTCAAAATGGATGTTAAAGGATGGATATGAAGTGCAGAAACCCATCGGGACTGAAATAAGCAAGAAATCGTGTCTAAATTGCCACGAAATTGAAAGAGAAATTCTCTGTAAATTAGGGCAACAGTACACTGGTTGGTGAAGAAGACGACGAGTCGACCGAGTCGACTCGTCCAACACGTCCAAACCCACCGAACTAACTCACACACGTGTCGACGTATGAACTGGCCACCGCATTAATGAAACGGCACAGTTTTGGTTTTAGTGTTTTAAAATTCTGGAATTCCGACCTGTTTGGTAACACAGAAATAAAATTAGAAATTGAATTGGGGCATGACATAAACACGGATAGGGACTGAAATTGGAATATGAGGGATATGTTATCCCGATTTTCTGAAGAAAGGTGAACCGGCTGGTTCACCAAGGGTTTGGACCGGTCTAGGGTTTGGCTTGGTAAACCTAACGGTCCAGGGGCTTAATTGAAAGAAAATTAAAACCAGAACTTTTATAAATTGCACTGTGACCCCAAAACCTTCTGAATATCCGGTTCTGGCCCAGTTTATGAAAATCTTGTACATTTAAGCCCCTGCTAAAGAAATTAAATAATAAAATAATTATTTAATTATTTTATTAAATAGGTAAAATTACGATTTTACCCCTGGGCATTAATTATGTCAAACGGAGTCCAAATAAAGCAAATAAATAGTGTATTTTCACTATTTCAAACATTCTGGACTCAATGGTACAGTCCGATTTTGGAAATACAGTACCGAAAAATACAGACTTGTGAGTGATAAATTACTGTACTGCCCCTGATGGCACCAGACCCAAATAAAAATAAAAGACAGTCTATTCTGACTATGTCGGGCGTTCTGAACTCAACGGTGAGGTCCGTTTAACGAACTGAAGTCCCGAAAAATACAGACACATAAAGTGTAAATGACCATACTGCCCCTGATGCTTCCCAGGGTCAATTGAACATAACAGATAGTCCAACTTAATTATGTCGAACACTCTGGACCCAATGGTGAGGTCCATTTTATGAACTGACGTGCCGAAAAATATGACACGTGAAATTACCAAATTACCCCTGATACTGTACGAAGCCCAAATGAAGTCCGATTGGGACGAAATTGATAGCGATAGAAGCCCAGATACTGGTGAGACTGTAAACATGATTAAATAATGATTCGGAGTCGGAATCTTACAAAACGTAAAATTACCAAAATACCCCTAAGCACAGTAAGTGCAAGGTAGAGGTCAAATAAAGGTCAAACTGATCTGATAAATTATCATAGGGATAATTATGAACACTGAAGGGCTAAATAAGACTCCGGGACAGTAATGCGTAAAACGAGAAATGATCGATGTGTCCCGATGATCAAAAGCAGATACCAAACGAAGTCCAAAGGACTTAAGAATTTACATATGAGATATATGGGACATTCTGAGGACCACGACAGGGTCCGGGGTAAGAATGACAAATTACCATTTTGCCCCTAAGGCTAAGTAAGCCCTTAACTGATAGCGATTCAAGTCTAAAAGACTTAGAACTTCATGTATACGATATATGGGATATTCTAAGAACCACGACTGGGTCCGGGGCAAGAATGACAAAATTACCATTTTGCCCCTATGGTTAAAATAAGAACCTAACTGATACCGATTAGAGTCTAAAAGACGTAGAACTTTATATTTAAGAAATAAAGACTATTCGGAGGGCCTTGACAGGGCCCGGGTCAAGAGTGATAAAATGACCGTTTTGCCCCTAAGGCTGAAGAAGTGACTGACTGATAACGATTGAAGTCTAAATGACCTGGGTTATAATCCTGATGACTGCTGAGCCTAATTTAAGAATAAAATAGCCCCGGGTGAAACCCGATGAGAGGGCGATAGGCTACTAGGCTATCTTAGATAAACCGATAGATACCTAAGATGACAAATGAGACCTGAATGGATGAGTTCTGATCTGTATATGATTGATGATTATTGTTCAGGATATACATGGAGATGCCTGACGTATCTGGAGGTTATCGGATTGTTTGCGCAAGGAGATAACCGTAACAGTTTGTGAGTAACCTGGAACTTCTGACTTGGTGTATAAGTACACCGTCTAGTTACTGTATTTTGATTTACTGTACTGTTTTGTATACTGTACTGTCTGAATGCATACTTTTTATACTGCATTACACGTAACATGATTTTGTACTGTCCTGCTCTCCTGTTCAGTTCGGGTCTGTCTTGTTCTGTTGTATGGTCTGTCCTGGTTTTATTCTGTACTGTTGCGTCTCGTGAGTAAACCTGACTCCTGAATTGGTGTATAAGTTCTGTCTAGATACTGTACTTTGAAGCACTGTACTGTTTTGAACGTTATACTGTTTAAAAGAAAAAGCATATATTTAAAGTAGCATATGCCTTGTCCTGATTGATATTGTACCAGTTTGTTCTGTCCTGTTTAGTTCCGATATGTCTTGTTCTGATAGATGTATTGTTTCGTTTGTTTTCGTCATATTCAGTTCCGATATGACTTGTCCTGATTGATATTGTACCAGTTTGTTCCGTCCTGTTCAGTTCCGATATGTCTTGTTCTGATAGATGTATTGTTTCGCTTGTTTCCGTCATGTTCAGTTCCGATATGACTTGTCCTGATTGATATTGTTTCGTTTTGTTCCGTCCTGTTCAATTCCGATATGTCTTGTTCTGATAGATGTATTGTTCCGTTTTGTTCCGACATGTTCAGTTTCGATATGTCTTGATCTGATTGATGTATTGTTTCGTTTTGTTTTCGTCATGTTCAGTTCCGATATGACTTGTCCTGATTGATATTGTTTCGTTTTGTTCCGTCCTGTTCAATTCTGATATGTCTTGTTCTGATAGATGTATTGTTCCGTTTTGTTCCGACCTGTTCAGTTCCGATATGTCTTGTTCTGATAGATGTATTGTTTCGCTTGTTTCCGTCATGTTCAGTTCCGATATGACTTGTCCTAATTGATATTGTTTCGTTTTGTTCCGTCCTGTTCAATTCCGATATGTCTTGTTCTGATAGATGTATTGTTCCGTTTTGTTCCGACATGTTCAGTTTCGATATGTCTTGATCTGATTGATGTATTGTTTCGTTTTGTTTCCGTCATGTTCAGTTCCGATATGACTTGTCCTGATTGATATTGTACCGTTTTGATCCGCCATGTTCAGTTCCGATATGTCTTGTTCTGATTGATGTATTGCTCTGTTTTGTCCCGTTATGATCCGTCCTGTTATGCCTCTGTCCTTGATTATGCCTGTGACTTGATCTGGTGTTTTGTTCCGTCTGATCCCGTTATGTACCGTCCGTCAATAATCTGTCTGTCTTGATTGATATGTGGTCCAGTTCCGTTATGATCTGTCTGAATTCTTGACTTGGTTTATAAGTTACTGCATAGATACTGTATTTTGATGCACTGTACAGTTTTAAAAGTTAAACTGTCTGAATGCATGTTTTTAAATGCAAACTTTATACTGTATTGTACGCGGCATGATTTTGTCCCGTCCTACTATTATTTTGTTCGGTCTGTCTTGTTCCGTTTTATGGTCTATCTGATTTTGTTCTGCAATGATGTGTCTGACTCTGGGTACCATTCTGATTATGAGCGGTCTGGCATAAGTAGGCTTGATTACGCGCCTAACTGATATATTATTGTTATGCCCTGTTATGTTCCGCCCAGTACTGATCTGTTCTAATATTTGAATTAATTGCCTACACTCTCATTGATATTGGCATCATGCACTGTTCCGTCTGTTCTGATTTGTTGTTCCGTTTAGTTTAGTCCTGTTTTATTCTACTGAAACTGCATTTAAAGTAGATTTATAAAACTGCTATTTCAGAAACAACTGAACTACCCTTGTGCTTTGTAAACAAGAAATGGTTTTGAAACCCTTGACAGGGAACCTGTGTTACTCATTGGGCTTTTCGAAGCTCACCCCATTCCCTAACATTTTTCAGGAATGATATCTGTTGGATCTGATGGCACTGATCTGTGGAGACTAGATTACTGAGGATTGAATCTGTTTAATCAGGTGAGTGATGTAATACGACTGACTTGACTGATATGTACTAGATATAGACATGGCTCATGGATTTAAACGGTACTCTAAAGATTATAGTTCTGCTCTGTTGTTATATGTCGGATTATAGATATGCTCTGAGGTTAGAATTGTTAGCTGTTGGATTTTAGACTTGCTCTGTGTGATACATATCCTACGGTGGATACATGAGTTGCATTCCCTTGACAAAAAGTTTTTAAATTCCGCTGCATCTGACCCTACAGTCGGAGTGCAATTCACTGAAAAGTTCAGAAATTGCCTTCGGTTGGTCGCGTGGCGGCTGACTGGCATCACGTCCTCGACATCCGCGTAGGGTGGGGTTCGGGATGTGACACCTATAATCACAATTCAAAACCTTATTACTTTCTTGTTCAAAGTATCACATAATTTAACTGTCAACTGAGAGCCCTCTCTATTCCAATTTCCTCACAAGGATGTCTCCGTTAGGTTCAAAGTGTCGAAGATAATTGGTTTAGGTTTTTCTAGATCTAAATTCGCGTATTTATAGTTTATTTTAAGCCTAGTGTGTTTTCATGATTTTATGTTTCCACGTGTCATATTTTTCGGTACTTCGTTTACCAAAATGGACTCTATCGTTGAGTCCGGATTACCCAAAATAGTCAAAATGGACTACCTTTTATATTCAATTGGCCTTGGGTGTCATTAGGGGTAAAATGGTAATTTTTCATTTCACGTGTCTAAATTTTTGGAACTTAATTTCATAAATCGGGCTCCCCCGTTGAGTCCGGAATGCCCAAAAACATTGGGTTACACTATTCTTTTATTTTATTTAGGACTTCGTTTGACTAATTTTTGGCTTAGGGGTGTTTTGGTAATTTCCTAAATTTAAAAGGATTTTAAATTAATTTTTATTTAATTTTCAGGGTGATTTTATAATTATCCGAAACCTGGGGGTCAAAGTGAAATTTCAGAAAGTTTCATAATAAACCAACCGGCTCAGTTAAGTTCCAACTGAACCGGCACTGTTTGGTCCTAAACCGACCGGTTCAACTGGACCGTGACGTCATCATGACGTCTGATGACGTCACGGTGATGTCAGCAGCCACTTATTTAAAACGGCACCGTTCAGCTTGTTTCAAGGATCCATTTTAAACGGGTCAAAATCCGACCCGCGATCCAACCCATGACCCGACCCATGAACAGGGTCGTCTTCCTCACTGCGACGGCCATTGTTCGACTGAAAACCCTAGAGTTTTCTTCTTCATTTTCGTAGGTTTTTGGCCATCAATACTCACTGTTATCCATTCTAATCTACTTCTGGAAGTCATACGAACATTCTAACATCAATTTAGAGCATTGAATCGAGCTCCAATGGCTCTGTTTCAAAACAATATTTGAAACCTACAACTGGTTCTAAAATGCCCATTTCTCAACCATTTTCAACGTGGTTTGAAGCTATATGATCCTTATGATGTATAGTATCCTCCCCCAATCAAGAAAATCGATTTAAAACATCCAAATCAAAAATGGTATTTTACACCCGAACCTACAACTAACTTATTGAGGGTGTTACATGGGGTTTTAGGGTTGCGTGTCCATGTTTTCGAGACCCCCTTGAGGTCTATTTTAAGTCTAAATAACTCAAACCAAGTTTGGTGAAGGTCGAATCAGACCCACCTCGGTCCAGGTCCTCTAATGGCAGATTACACTAATTTTTTTGTGTTTTGGGCTGTTCTAATGGTTTAAAATGCAAGGATACAACCCAGGTTTTCAATCTAGCTAACATGCATGCAGCCTATACTCTCAATAATTCATCAAAACAGTTCTAAAATCCAAACCAAGAAATGAAGGAAAGTTTGAATTCTACCTTCAACAGTGACCCTCTCTCAGCTATAAGCCGATTCAGAGTTCCCTCGGTTGCTTCAGGTATGCCCAGGGCCTCCTTCACGTACACACAGTGCACACACTCACAGATATACACACTTTTCTCTTTGAATATCAAGTTTTTCACTACCTCTCTCTCTAAAATTTCTCCCAAGGTTCACCAATCTGATTTATATATGTGTATGACAGTACACAGTTTGCTTAAGTTGGTTGTCTTTAAAACCATGGTTTGGGGCTTGCATGAAAGCTAGTTGGTGGATGGGGGTGTAATGAAATCATGTTGTCTCCCCATATATATCTCCATGTATACATATAATAGTGGAGGTTCGGCTGATTGATAGACTGAAGAGAGAGGAGATGAGGTAAGTCAATGATATGGGATTTGCATGTAAGGCCATTGGCCAATTTGGGAGGTGGCCTTGGCTAATTTGGGTTTAAATAAAAATTGGTTGCATATATAAGCACAAAAATGCCAACAGCCCACTTGGTAATTTTTTGGACAACAAGAATCATGCCCACTTGGTCAAGGGTTCAAATCCCCTTGGCCTCAATCTTTGGCTTCCTTTTTGTTATTTTTCCTTTAGGCCTTAATTGGCCAAATAAATTATGTGTTTTTGTTTTATTTTCTTTCGCTTTCTTTTCATTTATTTATTCATTCACTTATTATTGCTATTATTATTATTTTTTTTCTCATGTTTAATTTCTCGTAACTCCTTATTTTACTCTCGTCAAATTTTTAATACCAAATTACTAACTTAATTTCCCGGTAAACAGGCCGGGGCGTTACACCCCTGAATCCCCACCTTCAGGTAAGAGGGCTCCCGCCCCCCAACCAACTTATCGCGAAGTTGGATTTGCAGAGGGAAGGGCTAGTGTTCAATACTTATCAGGATCCATACTACCTAACAACTACTTGCTCTAAGTTGTCAGTCTACTATTGACATGTCATCCTCATGATAATTAGAACACTTTATGTTGTACTTTTGTAGGTTCCATCTAGGCTTAGAGTTATTCTCTATCATACCTTATTATCGTCCCCTTTTCTGGAATACACATGAAATGTGCATGGATCAACCTATGTAAGCTTTGTGAAAATCTCGTGAGTAACATCAGTGCCCTGTCATGGGTTTTAGAAAAACCCGAAGTATATTTTTCATGGATAACATATAAAAGCATTTCATAAAGCTACAGGCATTCTTTATAACATACTTGTAAATTGGGTTATTGCAAAGATATAATAAATCATGCAATGATATGCCAGTAAGTTTTGCTACATAAAACTGTGCTAAATAACTTTAAACTTGTTGCTATTAAATCATGTATAAAATGATTTCATGCCAAATGGCTAGTTATACGAGACACAGGTTGTCACATAATGACTTGGGTTACACAGCAACACTTAGTAATTTAGAGCTCTTGGCTTAAATGGTCCTACCGGCTGAAGCCTCTGGCAAGATATACTGGGTGTCAAGTAGCAGTGCGTTATATATATGGCATATAAAAATTTTATGCTAAAATCTTGAATCAAGTAAAAGATTCTAGTTAGCTATGCTTCTAGAGTCATGTGTACCCTTGCTTATTGATGTAGGACATAGAGGCCTTGTGCCTTCAAAAGGCTTCTCACATCCTGTTTGTTGCAGAGCGAACACCTAGATTCCTTAATATAACTTTAAACATGCTTGGTAAAACTTTACTTTAGCTATCCAGGTTTATAGAACATTTAATATGTAATAAAGAGCATGTTGATATTCAAAACTAAAATCATAACTTTTACTAGAATTTGAGTAAGACAGTAACAAAAATGCACTTTAATAAAAGGCACTAGCTCAAGGTACAGGGTTACTCACCTGTGGTGTAGAGCCCACAGTTACTTGTTAATTGACTTGCCTCTACAGTCATCTTGTCTCATTTTCTCTTCTAGTGATCCTATATCATGGATCATAATACATCAATACTAGATTAGTACATATCTTAGCTTAAAATTTACTCTATGATCTTAGTCTCTTTTATACTTAATTTTACTCTTTAGGATTCCCATAGGGTTTCTAATTAGGGTTCCTAATGTTTTGTGGTCCATCTCGCGGCTTACTTTAGCTTTTAGGGATATTTTGATAATTTTGCCCCTTTTTATCTCTTTTATTGTTCGACATGTCATTTGCCTAAATGAACTTCATTTTTTAGTCTAGAGGGTTTTTAAAATATTGGTATGGGCCCCTTTATACTTTTTATACTCGTTTGGTAGCTTAATTAAATCTTAGAGACGTGTTCGTCATTTTATAATTTGTTTTAGAGTTCTTTTTTTCTCAAACGGACATCGCTGTTGGGTCCAACGTCAAAGATACTAAAAATTGTTGGGTTCGACGTCAAAGATACTAGACTTAGCCTCTTCCAGATCTTAATTAGCCTTCTTGTGGCTTATTTTAGGTTTAAGGGCATTTTCATAATTTTACACTTTCAATGGGACCACATTTTGGGTTTTTGGATGCTCAACTAGACCTCACCATTAGGTCTAGAGCAGAGCGTCCAACAATGTTGGTTATGCCCCTTTTTATTCTTTCCTAGTCTATCACTAAGGACAGTTTGGGAATTATCCATTTTTTTTGTATCTATATTTTTCGCACCACGTTTGAAGAAACATACTTCACCATTGAGTTTGGAATATTGAAAAACATTAGGGTAGGTATCCTCGTGGTCATTGGGGGTTCATTTGATATCTTATTTAACTCATTATGACTTAATTGAAATTAGTCTATTTTATCCATTTGTATATTTTAGGGTCTAATTTGCCCAATCGAACTCCATCATTGAGTCTAGAATGCCCAAAAATATTAAAAATGTCTCTTCTTGCATTTCAATTGGCATTTATTACATCAATTTTAGGCCCAAGGCTAAAATAGTAATTTTATCCAATTATTAAGGGCATTAAAATAATTATTAATTATTTTTATAGGGCCTTTCATAATTTCTAAAAAATTCTGAGGTCAAAATGTAATTAGGAAAAGTTTTGGTTGAGTCACTATTAGGCCGAACCCATTAGTTCAGAGGTTTAAACCCTAAAAACCCGATCTATCCAACTGGTTCTATGAGTGAACCGATCCTTTAACCCTAAAATCCGATCAGTTTGGACCCCGTTCACCACGTCAGCATCTTAACTTATCCAAAACGACGTCGTATCACGTAAATGATGGTCCATTTTACGCGCGAGTTAGCCCGAACCCGCTTTTGGCCCGACCTATACCCTTGGGTCTACTATTCATCATCGGTTATTGTTCACATGAGAGCCCTAATTTTCCTCTTCCTATTTCAAGTAATTCCAGAGCCCAATTTAAGTTCTTCTCAATCCCATTCACTTTATGGGACCCTTAGCTTTAATTTGGTATTGGTTTCATGGCTTAAATCAAGCCGTAGAGCCCCACTATTGTGAAACCTACAACTCTTAACCATACGTGCCCATTACTGGACCATTTTACTTGGTTCTTGGTCGGTTGTGATCCTTATTCAACGGGGTTTCACCGTCCGTTCTTGGAGCATCAGTTTCTTAGTGCATTCCACTTGTTTATGATATTGCATACATGATTAGGCCATAAGTCAACAGTAAGGTTTACGTTATTTCTCTAGATTGAGAAAAATTTGAGGTTTTGGGTTACCTTTAATGATAGTCCTTCCTTAGCTTCTTGAGCTTGTTTCTAGGTCTTTAATTGCTTCTGAATTGTTCTTCTTGGTCCTTTGGGTCTTGCATGTAGCATGCAAGATTTCCTCTTCTTTTCTGTCTTTCTGTCTTTCTCTTTTCTCTCCCCCCTCTATCTCTCTCATTCTCTTTACATGGTTGTATTAGCTGAAGCATTCAGACTTCATATCATATGCAAGTGATGTATTAGTTTGTATATATGTGGGAGAGTCAAGCGATAGCTTGACTTTGACAAGTGGCCCATGAAATCCAAATTGGCCAATGTTCATCACCTAGACTATGCCTCTAATTATCCCTTTTTCCTACTACATTATCTTCAAATTTCAGCCCTATTTTTTGAATTTTGGTGGTGGAATGTAGTGGAACATTCCACTAGCCATTTTTATGTGTGTATATTCATGTGATCTAATGTAGGTGTGATGTTGGTGCACCACGTTTGATCTATTCTTTTTTAACCATACATACTTGATGATGTCTCCCAATATTAATTTTTCATTATTTACAATTACCCATAATTACTGGGTCGGGGTGTTACAACAACTGACTGCAAGTTCTGATGTTTTGGAAGACACCGACTCTTAACAATTACAAAGGAAATTTCAAGGGGACGATGGCTTTTCAAGAGTGGAGGCAACTAGCCCAAAGTGGTTCTAGCTCCCACGATAAAGGTAATTTCTTGGAACTATCAGGGGGAGGGGAAATACCTAACATTCCATGCTTTGAAGGAGCTTGAAAAGTTGTTTTCCCTACAGATGATTGTTTTGTATGAAATTGGGAATAAATCGAATTTCTTAATTTGAATTGCTTATTCTTTACGGTATCCAAATTGTTATTTGGTGAGTCTAGCAAACAAGTTTGGAGGTTTGGCTTTGTTATGGGTTGATGATTATGATGTTTGGAGAATGGTGGTTGAGAAGTTTCGAAACTTTTATTTCTGAGGGTGGTTTGCATGATCTGGGTTATATCGGTTATTCATTTATATGGAGTAATAACAAAGATGGTTGTCAAAATGTTAGAGAAAGGCTTGATAATACAAACTAGCAATAGTAAATAGAGATTGAAATTCAAAAATGTTGGAATTTTTTACTTAAAGCCTTTTGGTTTATATCACCATCCTTTGTTGTTGCAAACTAACCTTTGAGACTGATCCTATAAAACTCATTTTCGCTTTGATATTCGTTGGACCCATAATCAACAATGTGAGCAAGTAGTTAAGGCTTGGTAGGTTAATTATCAAGGTTCTAGATGGTTTAAAATTCATTCTAAATTGAAAGATTATCGATAGAAGTTGATACAATGTCGTAAGTCTACAATTTGCAATTCATGGCCGAATATTAATTATCTATAAGAGGATATCTGCTAGTTGAAAGAGAGTACACTGTACGATTCTAGGAAAATTCAAGATCTAGAAGGGAAACTAGCAAAGGAGTGGAGATTGGAAGAGGAGTTTTGGAAACAAAGATCAAGGGTTTGGTGGTTACAAGTTGGTGATAAGAACACAACTTTCTTTCATGCTACCACTATATAACATAGACAACATAATAGAATAGTTAGTTTAAAGACGATTATGAGGAATGGTTTGAGAATGAATCTGAAGTCCAATGAATTATTCTTGATTATTTTAAATGTATTTAAATATCCTCATCTATAAATAGTTTTCAGCCTATTATAGACTATGTTGAAAGGAAAGTACAAAGTTTATGAATAATGACTTAACATCTATGCCTTCGATAGAGGAGATAAGAATTGTAGTTTTTCAATTCTATGCATCAAAAGCTCCTAGGACAGATGGCATGATTGAAGGCTTCTATCAATCTTATTGGCATTTAGTGGGCTCAAGAAATTGTTAGGGCAGTGCAAGGATTTTTCCACTCAGGTTCTTTGCTTAGAAGTATTAATTTTACAAGTATTGCTTTGGTTATGAAAATTGTGTTCAATGAATATGGGCCATTCACGCATAATTAGTTTATGTTACTTATAAAATCATATCAAAGGTGATGGCTAATATGTTGTGTATGGTTTTATCGGATAGTATTAGTGTCAACCAATCTGCTTTTGTTCCAGGTCATCAAATTGTGGATAATGTGATTGTTGCACAACATCTTTTGATAGAGATTATGGAAATCGCAGATGATCTTTGTCAAGTACTACAAGTGCAACTCTCAAGATGTATTGAATGCATTGCATCTAGTATCAACACAAAAGTTCTAATTCAAAAATTGAGAGATGGTGGATGCGAACCTCTTTTTGAGAAGGTTAAATCATTTGTTGAAAAATGTATGATTGATATCTCTGATATGAGTGCTCCATATATAGCAGGTCGAGACCGATTTCATCATTTAAAATATCAAGTTACATTAGAGCATCATTTTCGAGTTGATGTATTTATAGTTACAATAGAATCAAAATTGCAAGAATTGAACAATTGATTTAAGGAAGACATTATGAAGTTTCTCATTCTTAGTTCATCTTTGGATCCTAGAGATGCCAATAGATTATTCAAAATTGATGATATTTGCAAGCTTGCAAATAAATCTTATCCTAAGGATTTCACAGAGCAATAAAAGTTGCATTTGAAATTTCAATTGGAACATTTTGAGCTCGATGTTTGCAAACGTCCTGAGTTACAAAAGGTGTCAACAATTTCAGAGTTATGTCAAGAGTTGGTGAAAATAAGAAAACCAATAGTTTACCCTCTTGTTGATAGATTGATTCGACTTGTATCAACTATTCCAGTTTCTACAGCAACAACGGAGCGTGCATTTTCAGCCACGAGTCTTGTCAAAACTAAGCTCCGCAACAAAATGGAAGATGATTTTCTTGAAAATTATTTGATCACATACATTGAGAAGGAGATTGCTCAAAAGTTTGATATTGATTCGATAATAGATGATTTTGATTGTATGAAAGAGCGTCGAGCGTAGTTTAAGATGCCTAACTTTGGTAAATAAATAGGGCGAATGTGGTTGTTTTTTGTGCAAAATGTAAATCTTGAAAAAGATACTAATATAATTGTATTTAATGTGTCTTTTTTGCCAATTATCTAAAAAAAAAAAGTGTATCTTTTTGTTAATTATCAATATTAGTATCTTTGTAAAATTTGTTGATTTATATAGTTTGGCCCCCTACTTGTAATTTATGGATTTTCCACTCTCTATATGTGTTATTCATGCTTATATGAACATTTTGAAGAGTTTGGGTGTGCTCTACATGTTTCGGCTAGTGCTAGTAGACTATAACCTTGATATATTTTGTGTTTATCGTTATTACTTCATCTCTCATGACCATATCTTGTGTTTGAATCAAGTTTAAGATGCATAAGGTAGGGTATATGGTAATCTTCATATGTATAGTGATGATATGAGTATGAATAATGAAACTTGCCTATGATGTGTTTGTCAAAATGCCAACATGGACACTTTTTGGTAAGTTTGGTTGTTTAATTATTTAACTCTAAATGATGTATATGACATAAGTATCTTGTAGTGACTCTTGAGTGTGATTGTGTGTTGGAGAATCCGGGTTTGGAATTGATATATTCGTGGCTTGGCATGCCAATGTGACTTGTAATTGGATCAGTCTCTAAACCCTCACAGGAGGTTAACTTGTTCATTTGCGTTAGTAGCTGAAGAACGACCGAATGAGCACTACAGTGTATGTTGTGTTGATCATGGATTTGATTTTGAGTTTGTTGGTGAGATGTTAGAAATTGGCATGGACTTAGGTTGGGAATTGATGAGTGTTGGTGAATCTTTGTGAAATATTGTGATATTGCATATGAAATACTTTCATTATTGTCCTTGAATCTTGTTCATGATAGAATTTTCATATGCTCACCACCATACTAGCACAAGCATACACCGTCACCATCACTTCTTTTCCTTTGTTAGATGCTCGTATGGGATGTTGTTTTAACCCTACTAGATGTAGGAAATGGAAAGGAATCAACGATGGGATGATAACATGAATGAATTTTTCTTTGGATTCATGCTTTTGAAGGCCATGGCTTAGTTACTTTTTGTTTTGGATATAAAGTGTTCTTATGGTCCATGTTTTACATTTTTGAAAAATGGCATTGTTTTCCCAACTTGTATATGTTTATGACTTTTTTTTTTTTTTTTTGTATAATTCTAGAAATAAACCTTGCATATGAGGTGTTTCAAAAGCTTAGAACTATGGTATGTTGAATTAGTGGAGTTTGGACTATGTATGGAATTGAGCATGAATACTTTTGTAGGAGAAAATTGGTGAAATATTGATATTTTTTATCTTTTTCAAACAGGCTTGATGCATGACATATTATGAAATGATGCATTTAAATATTATAAAATGCGTTGCTTATATTGCGTGAATGTTTTAATGAGGAAAGAAGTTGAAAAGTGGATGAAAATGGCATAAAATAGTACGGTTTTCAGTGTTGGACGAGTAAGTCGATCAACTAATAAGGTTTTAAGTCGACCAAAATCTATAGAGGTTGAATAAACAGGAATTCTTGGACACTCAATCGACTTAAATAAAGTTTTAGTCAACTAAAAGTGAGGTTTAATCGACAAAAATGGCGAAGTAAGTCGATTGAATTAAATAAAAGATAAAGTTCCTGAAAGTCCAGGACTTTCAATTGATTGATAATGAGTCAATCGATTGAAAGTTGAGTTCAGCCGACTTAATTCAATAGTTTGTTTGCACTACTTTGCACTCCGCTATTCAACAACACTACTATTAGTATGCCTTATTTGCATTGAATGTCATTTAAGTAAATGTCATAATTTAATTTCTATTTTTCATTTACTTAAGAAATTACAATTATGACATTTACTTAAATGACATTCAATGTAAATAAGGAAGTACCCCCTATTTGGATTCAATAAAAATAGTTCCAAAGGCTAGTTCTTTAAGAATAAAAAGACAACTTCCCCTTCCAAGGACAAATTTTCAAATTTCCTGAAAATTCAATTGTGGGTTATAGCTAATTGGGTGTAGGAGTGCAACTCAGGCCGTGTCATGTCCAAACCCAACCCAAGTTCTAAAACAATTAGCCCGAACCCGACCTTGAACCTGAACAATCTAGCCCACACGTAACCCAAATTAAAATGTATTAGTATCGGGTTCAACCAAGCTTGATTATTAATTTCAATTTTAAGATTTTATTCATAATTTTTTAAATAAATTATTTTCTTTTTCTATTTTGTTTATACACTAAAAGCTCCAATAATTTATCTCAATTTTTCATTCTAAAAGAAAACAAAAAATATTAAAATAATTACTTTAACATAATTTAATTTTGAAAAAATGGTAAAGGTCAACTAGTTTTTGAAATTATAAGATGTAAATAGTAATGCTTGTAAGGAATTCTTACTAATCTAATGGTGGATAAGTAAAGTATAAAAAATATTAAATTAAGGCTTAGGTTGAGCTCGAATTTTCAAAATTTCAACGAAAGCCCAACCCTAATTTAGACTGGGCTTGATTTCTTTTGCCCAAGCGCATTCCAAAATATAAAAAATGAAGCCCAAACCCTAAAAAATTTGGGTTGAGCTTGAGTTAGCCTGCTCAAGTTACACCACTAGTTGGGTGGGTTATCTTTTAACTAAAATCTATTAAAAATTATTTTTAGACTATTTCATACACAGGGAACAATAATTGGGACTTTTCCAAGAAAAATTTTAAGTATTTAAAATGTCTATTTTGTGAGCCTTGGCGTGGCAGTGCCTTAATCAAACCTAAGTATTTCGAAAGTTCAATTCATTGGTTTGACCACTCTTAGAAGACTATGATATTCCTTGGTAACTTTTCATCGCTTATCGAGTCTTTGGGGCTTGGGACATGACAATAAATGTTGTTGTCAAATTCTGACCGATGAGATCGACAGTTTAGATCCTCTGCTTGATAACCAGGTAAAACAAATAGGTCAAAAGATCACTGGTGAGGGTCCCTTGATGAACTTTCCAATGGCTAAGTTAGGGGCTTCTGAGAATGGATTATAACTTTTAGCCAAGAATTAAGGCATACCTTGAGTCGTGATCATGTTATTCTTTTATAGGTGACTTACCATTCATGTTAGGATTCGAATGGAGGAAAAATAGGCATTGTGTTTATTACTTTATGACAGTTTCCTAATTGAACTCTACTAGCGAGCTCTGTATCACAATAGGTCTCTATGGTACTACCTGGTGCTCAATATCACAAGATACCCTTCCAATCACCTCCTCTGGAGTGCTGGGATTGGGAAGCTCCCATAGTGACTTAATCTGGTCCACGTGTTAACATCTCTATGTTTGGGCTATTTTGGGCACACCAATAGAGAATGGGGAATCCTCTTTTACGGCTACTACTTGTAAATATTGGCCCCTCTTATGGAGTTTGAAAGTCTCAAGGAAGCTTCAAATGTTCTTATGAAAGTGCTCTCATGAGATAGTAAGTGTGGGTTCTGTCACATCCCAAACCCCACCCTATGCAGATCAGGATAATGACCGACCAGTTAGGCACCTCACTAACATACTAACTATTTTGTATCATATTGATGACGTGTTTGACCAAAGACTTCTTGATTGCTACATAAATCCATGCATTCATAATTATGCAAAGAAACAAAAATAAAGCATAGTAGAGCATAAACTAAATTTTGAGTCATTATAGCATATTGATGTTCAAATATTACAACTTTTAAAAACTTTTCTTGGCATTCTTAATACAAAACGACTACGTTAGTCAAAACCCAAGATCTCCTCCAAAATGGCTGTAATCTCCATCTTCTGATGCTGAATTATCTAGGCTATCACCTAAAACCTTGTGAGCTTTATGAAAAGCTCGTGAGTAACTCAAGTTCCCTATCATGAGTTTTCAAAAAAAAACCCTTTTCATAACTTTCAAACTTTTATGGATAGCAGTTAAAAAAGCTATTGACATTTCTTAAACATAAACATGTAGCTGAGAGTTGCAAGATATTCACTAAAATCATGCGGGAACTTAAGCCAGATAGTTTTGCCAGATAAATTATGGTAATCATAAATCTGATGATGTAAAAGCGAGTAGTAAAGTAATACATGCCAAACATCTTATAAACTTCGTCCCTTGTGGACCTTGAGTAGTCAATTGGGCGAACGCTATATAATTTAGAGCTCTAGGCTTACATGGGCTAATGGCTAAACCCCCCCAATCGAGCATGATTGTGTGTTATGAACTATTCATGTATGTAGGACATGTAAAGTTACACTAAAACATGCTTGCAATACATTCTTTAAGTTATCCATATCATATAAAACATTTAATGAAATGCTAATAAAGACAATGTAGTTAAAACATTTGACATAGTAGTCTAAAAATATCATAAAGCTTTAAAAAACTGCATGTAATGTTATAAAGCTATACAAAACTACATTTAAATGTACAAATTTCCATTTCAAGGTTTCGGGTTACTCACCTTAGCTTGCTTTTTAACTATTTATCATTTCCTTGATTGCCCCCCTTGAGTCCTTAGGTCCTATAGAAGTAATTAACATTTATTAAATACTACTTTAGGGGTACATTTCTTAAGGACATATACTTTTTGAGTTCATTTAGTTAAACGAATTCCACCACCGAGTTTAGAACAATCACAAATGCTTAAGTATGAAGTTTCGTAATCTTTTCTATTTGTTTGACTGCTTAATTAAAGTTGTCAAGTTACACTAATTGTACCTACCAATCTTTGTTTATATATTTAAAAAATCCATTTCCTTTATAGGATCTTAATTTAGTCATATATAGCATTAATTATGTTAAATGCAATTTCTAGGAACATATGCCATTTTTGCACTTTTTTTAGGGGTAAAATTGTCATTTTGACAACTTTAGGAGCACTTTTGTAATTTACCAAAAATTTCGGACTTAGGTGTAATTTCTAGAATTTACTATTTTAAATAATCATTTTTTTTTTTTTACTTAAGAGAGTTTTTTAAAATTAATTTTTATATTATTTGGGCTCCAATATAAATTAATTAAACTTTTGGGGGTCCAAATATAATTACAAAAAGTTATTTTCTGAAAATATTAATTTTCTATTTTAGAGGGGTATTTTTGAATTTTAAAGATTCTGGTATGGGCCTTAGTGACATTTCTAGAAACTCTTAGGGTCAAATTCTAATAATTAAAAGTTTATTTTAGTCCCTAGTATAGCCAAATTGTGGAAAATCTTATCCACATTTAGGTTAAATTTAAGTTGGTTTAATTGGGTTGCCCAACAATCCTTATCCTTAAAATTGGTGGCCTATCCAAGTCTGGGATAATGTTAATTCCAATTTGGTACTTAGCCTTGTAACCAAACAAGGCTGATTAAGTCTTATCCCTAATTGAGATACCTTATTCTTGGTTTTATGGGCTATCAGGTTCTCAACCAAATGGTGTATAGGCTAGGGTTTTTAGGCGGTTTCAAGGGTTCAAAACTACACCGTCCCAGTAATGCGGTGGTCCAACCAGGTTATGACACATGGTCGAGTCAACTCAATCATTGGTTTGACTCGCTTCTGCTCGATTAACTCGGTCAAGTCAACTCACGACTTGACTTAACGTGGTCGTCTTCCCCATCTGAACCTAGTTACTATAACACTGTAACCCTTAAATTGTATCTCCTATTTCGTAGTGTTCTGGATTCATTCAAAACCCTAAATTGGTTTCATTCTCCTCATAAACTTCCTAATTAGAGATTCTTATTGGTTTTAGGCTTCAAATTGACTAAAAGTAAGGTTTCCAAGCTAGATACTGCGATTGTTATTTGGTTTTATTCTTAGTGGTTTCTTAATCAAACAAGCTTGTTCTTATGTCTATGGAACCCTCTTGGTGAGTAGTTTATGTTTCTAACCCCATTGAGTAACTCCTCTATCCTTACAAAGGAACCCCCTCATTGGATCATTCTCATCACCCTGAAACTTCTATCTCCATGAAAAACCCTTTCAAACGGCCTTCCTTCCTTCTGCTGATGTCATCTAAAATGTCCACAAAGCCAACAAAAACCTTCTTCATTTGGTCGAATCTTTCAAAACACCCCGGTACCCCTCCTCATCAGCTGTAGCAATCTTCGTAATTGATCTGTTATCTCCTTCACCTTGTAGGCATTGTATTGCACTATTCATAAATGACGTGTTTCCAAGATTCAACAATCCACTCATACCACCACAAGACACGCTTGTACTAACACCACTAATCCCATATGTGCTATCCAATTTTGCAATAACCCGTAAATTTTAGGAATATTTTAAACTTTTATTTATTTAATGAATAGTGAATTGTGCCACTTAATTAAATTAACGATGCATGATTAACCTAGATGGGGACGTAATTGAAATTTTATAAAATGTAATTAAATTCAATGATATTAAATAAGTGTATGTACAACAAATAACAAAAGAGAAAATGACAATTTTACCCTTAATGAATTCAAATGAAAGAAATGGCTAGTGAGAGTAAATTAGTAAAATAGCTTGAATTCTATATTTTCTAAATGATGCTTTGGGGTGTTTGGCTACAAGGACAGTCAACTTACTTTACTAATTTGGTTACAAAGATAGGAACTTAACATGTTTGGTACCTAGTGTAGTGACTTTGTGTGTTTGGTGACAAGAGGAGGATTTAGAGTGTTTGGTTAGGAAGATTACCATGCAAAACACTTGTTATATACAAAATTGGTGTTCTACACCACAAACACACACACACACAAACCGTGAGGTAGAGAAAAAGAGAGAAATAGGAAGAAAGAAGAAGAAGGGAAGAGAGAAGAATAGATTTTTGGCGATCCGACTTCGGTTTCTTAATACCGGGAGGTACATACACACTTGTACACACATTTGCGAGAATCAATCAGAGGAAATCAAAGGAAACAACTTAGGGTTTTCTCAATCTCTTCACTTTTCTACATTGAATTGAGGTAGGGGTTCAAAAACTTCAGAAATGGAGATGAATAGGGTGCTAGAGTCGCATCATTCATGAAAGCATATTAGGGTTGCCACGAAAGCATGCTGGAATTTCGTTTACTATGTTGTTATAAATGTTGAGCATGCTCATTCATATTCGTATTGATTTATACGTTGATACTGTGGTTATTGGAACCCTAAGCATGTTGAATAATGAATAAAATTGTAACCACTCACACTTGTGTAAAGTGTGTAGTGAGAATGTGATAGAAACCATAAGTTTGATTATGGTGAATTGGAAAAAATCTTGAAAATGATGAATTGATGAGTGAGAATGAAAAGAACCAAGAGAGATGATTTAGAATTCGTTTTGTGTGCTTTTGAGATGATGCTAGTACGCGAAATGGCTATGTGTGAACTCGAGTTGTGAGTGTGCGAATCCGGGCTTATGTTGTGTTATGGGGAAGCGAGACTCCCCCTTAACTACAAGTTGTAAACCACGTGAGGTATTTGGTTGTGGTTGCCTTTGGGTCAGTAGCCCATAAAACCCTTATTGCTTGCCGGAGGCAGAATGATCATTTAAATGATGAATTAGGATGTGGTATTTTGCGTTTTAATGAAACCTAGAGATTAGGAAATCAAAGAGGTTTGTGAATGAAGTCAAGTGAAAAAGAAAGAGAACGCCATAAAATGTAATCAGAGTTGAGTTACATTGTATATTGATGCTTGCTTATGAATTGTCATTGCATACCACGCACTAACACAAGTATGCATTATTGCAACGTTTGTGTTTCTTTTGGTTTAGTTATCCTACTGGTGTGCTGACCCTACTAGATGCAAGTACCGAAAAAAGATTCCGCAGCTTGATGAACTTAATGATGTGAATTTTGGGCTCGATGTTATGTGTGAAGATCATGTATTTTGATGACATGAAGACTGTTGTTTGGGTGTTGGATGAAGTGTTAACTTCACTCCCTTTTTTGTATATGAATATGCATATGCGACACTTGATTATTTGATTATGTTAAAGTATGGAAATAGGTTTGACATGATAGCCTACTACTTTCAGAGGTTGTATGAATGAATGGATGTGTTCTTGAGTATGTGAATGTATGAAAATGTGTAATGGTAGATGAAATGCATAAGTGTAAATGCATGATTTTGAAGTTATGAAATGCATATGTTAGAATGCATGATCATGAAAAATGATGAAATGAAGCACGCATTGAGATAGGAAACAATATGTAAAATTGGACTATTAGGTTGGCAAAATGACTTAGAAGTGGGAAGAAAAACTTGCCCAAGTACTCGATTGGCAAAATTGGCCAACATGTGAGTTTTTGTTTTAGTTTCCAAACATTTTTCTCTGTAAAACAAAGATACTTCTTTTTAAACCTAAATGAGACCCACTATACTTATATTACAATGAATGATTAAGTAGACTAAATTGGATGAATATTGAGGCATGGATTCACCTAGGGTTTTGTGTAACCCGAACAAGCAAAATTATTTATTTAATTTAATTTGAACTTCATACTCGGGTTTTGTGATCCGGGTCATGACAAATTCTCTAGCCGGTGAAGTAAGGTTCTGAAATTATGATATTTTCAGTAATATGGTAACCTGAAAAATCAAACTCACATGAACTTTAGCATAACATAAAAATGAAAAGAAAAGAAAAAAAAAAAAAAAAAGGAAAGAAAAGTGCTCACTGAAGCACTTATTTCCATATGCAATGTAATTTGCAATCTCATATTTTTTTTTCCCATCATAATACGTGTGTACCTTTCCCTGGTGGGTAATCAATTTCGAATTTGATGGGAAATTGGGGATAACCAAAAAGGAGCACCTAGAGATTGTGGGTTGAGGGGGCATTTATACCCAAAACTAACAATATGGTGGCTACCTTTGACATTGATGAAGAAAACCACCATCCACTTCTGGGGACCCAAAACCAATTGATTGTCCTGCCCGAAGCCTCCATTTTTCTTGATTCACGGCCATGTTTGAGGCTGCGGCAGCTGTTTGGGCATAAATGTAGCCACAAACTGTGCTGAACTTTTTCTTGCTCTCGACAGAATGGCCTATTAATTCACAATACTAAAAAAATATAAATAAGTAAGTTTGAGTAATCAGATTTTGCAATGATTTTATCACATTATTCTTAAAGCCAGCATTATGTTCTTTCTAGTAATCTTTACCTAAATGCTATTTGGCACTTTTGTCCTCATCATGTCATAGATTCAAACCATATTACAAGTTCAACCAGAGGCCTTCGTTCCACAAAATCAAACATCTTCAATCTATTTTCTTTCATGCTGTCTTCCAAAGAGAGCAATTTCTCTGAGAGTTTATGAATCTTATGATGAGCATGAGGCACTGGCACGATGCCTTGGCTGCCATCAAGCTACTGAAAGCTTCCGGTCCTAACAGAGAAAGTCCCATTGCAGTCTGTACCACTTTCTCGTTTGGAGGACCAGCCGCGAGAGACAGAAATAGAGGAGGAGAGAGATGACACAAAGATTTTGGGTCCAGATGGCGTGAATATTTGTTTCAAGGGGCAAAATTGTCATTGAAAAAGATACACTAATGACACATAAACAAATGTGTCCTTGGTCTAAAAAAAAACCTTAAAAATGTTGAACTGTTTGTGCGAAGCACTTATAATGGGGAACCTAACAATAATTAACCCTATAAATAAAGCATGCTCCCATACAATTAAATCAATGTTTAATGAATATTAGACTTGCTCAAGAGTGCAGCACACATAAGACTCTGGATATGCGAGCATTTCTCACGATGAAACATATCAAGCAGCAAATAACTGGAGCTCGGGATGGGACTTATGAAGTTTCATCAACAATTCATTGCAAGAAATACCCAATCCTTCTTTAGTTTCCTGGGAAAATCTTGGTAAAAGCTTCACAGCATTGAGATCATCAGAGATATGACAGAGACACATCACGATAGTAGAAGTTATTTCTGAGTCAAGAATAACACCTGCAGCTGCCATTTGATGAAGCAAATTAATGATTTCTTTTGTCTCACCCTTCAAACTAAAACCTTTCAGTAAAGAATCATATACAAAGGCATTTGGCGTGAAGCCAGAAGCAATCATTCTCTCAAAAATGATTTTAGCCTCATCCAACTGTCCTAGTTTTGAAAATCTATTAATTAATACTGAAAAGGTCAGAGCATCAGGTGCCAAATCCATTTGAAGCATGTCCGTGAGTAATTTTTTAGCAGATTGAATATCCCCTGCTTTGAGCGTTCCATCAATTATAATATTAAATGAGATGACATCTGGTTCACAGTTGGCAGTCCTCATTTCTTGAAACAACCTCCTTGCTTGATCCAGACTACCTTCTTTGCACAGGGTCGCCATCAATGTATTGTAGTCGAACAGGGTAGGACAAAGCCCACGATTTCTTATTTGACAAAAAAAACCTTTCGCAATATTAATCATATTCAATTTGCAGAATCCATTAATTATAACACTATGGGTAAATGAGTCCGGAACCAATCCCAACTCAAGAACTTGCTTCCAGAGTCCTACAGCCTCCTCAACATTCCCTGCCTTTAGATAAGCCCCAATCAGCATATTAAAAGTTACCATATTACCAAAATTCTTGTTCTCGGCCATCCTGTGATGAATTTCTGCAGCCTCATCAATACGACCCTCTTTGCAGAGCCCTTGGATTAGCACATTAACTGTCATAACATCTGGCTCAAGATAGTTATTGTCTTTCAACATCGAATCAAAAAGTACCACGGCATCGTGAATTTTCCCATTTTCACAAAGTCCCTTCGCTAATGTATTGTAAGTAACCACATCAGGCTTCTTCCCCTTCGCCATCATCATTTCCAAAATTCTAAGAGCATCAATCACCAATCCTTCTTTGCATAGTCCATTGATTAGAGCATTATATGTTATGTTGCTTGGCTCCTCACTCTTTTCTATCATCAAATTCAATAACTCCATGGCTTTTGTGGCCCTCCCATCTTTGCAAAGCCCATCAATTAAACCCGTATAAGTAACAACATCAGGACGGATCCCGCAGTCTGTCATAGCATTTAACATTGCAGTGGCTTCTTTCCATTTCCCCATCTTACAAAGACCATTCATTACACAAGTATATGTAACTACATTAGGGGAAATTCCTTTTCCCAACATCTCATTGAAAAGTTTTATCCCTCTGTCAACATCTCCATTACGGCAGAAACCACTTATAAGTGCACCATAGGCAACAACATCCACATCCAAACCCTTCATCCTCATTTCATCCAACAGACCCATTGCTTCATCCACTCTACCCTCCTTACAAAGACCATCCATTAAAATAGTATACGTCACCACATTAGGACAGCAATTTGCTGAATCCATCTCAAACCTCAAATTCAAAGCTTCTTCCAATTTCTTTGCCTTGCAAAGTCCCTTTATAAGAGTATTAAAACTAACTGTATCTAGCAACACAACATTTCTGTCCAAATCATGTAAAAGCTCCATGGCTTTAAAAACCTCACCAATTTGACATAAACTCTTCAATATGACATTGACAATATATACACTAACACTATAACCGCGCTTTAATATCAACCCCACAACCCCAAATGCAAATTGAGGTTTATGTGTATGCACAAAACAATCAACTAAAGCACTAAGTGAGAGAAAAGTTGGCAAAATTGCAAGATGGGTCATCCTGTTATAAACTTTGAAAGTCAACTCATACTTTTGAGACTTTGCAAGGGCTTGGACAAGGAAATTGCAGCTCGATCCAGAAGGGATGAAACCCAAATTGACGACATGATCAAAAAGCAAAGCAGCATCCACTAACCGGGAATTGGGATTTTCGCAAAGCTGTCTTAGTTGGGTTTCCAATTGATGTACGTTGAAGTTGGCAGGAAAATAGATATCTGGGATTGAAGAAAAGAGGTTGAAGAAGGCACGGTGGCGGGATTGGGGGGGTAAGAAATGGAGGCAAGGATTGAACGGTGGCTTTATAATCATCTCAACTATATATTATCAATGCATAAAGATAAGGAAGAATGGGTTACCTTGAGTGTAGACGTGGCTGTGAGAAATTGCAGGAGAGCTGTGTGTGGAGGAGTGATTGAGGTCGAGGGTCGAGAGGTTGCTTGCTGTTAAAAAGGTGAGTTGCTGCTTTGCTAGTAGTAGTAGGGCCGTCCCGGATTGCTGAAAAATACGAGAAGGGTTCCCAACACTTGCTACACTAGCCCCACTTTTACCTGAGCGCCTTCAATATAAAAGTATCTCTATTTATTTATTTTTTTTGTTTCAGTATATGCAGGAAATTTGATGGTTGTTAAAATAAACTAACGGAAAAATTATTTAAAAAGTCTTGAAAATAAAATTTTCAAATCCAAAAATTCAAGATAATTTTTTTATATTTAAAAGACTCATAGAATAAATTTTTATTACTAAAAAATTTAATTATAAAATTTTATCTTAAAACTGCTAAAAAAATACTAATGATTAGACAAAAATAACCTTCAATATATATTTTTAAAAATATTAAATTGTTCATAAAATAAATTATTTAATAAAAAAAACATAGTGTTTTTTATTTATCTAGAAGGTCTAAAAGAGAAATTTTCACTTCATTAAATATTATGACTTTTTTTATTCAAAAAAATTATCTTATATATTTATTAGTATTTTTTAAAAAAAAATGTATTTTGAAGGCTATTTTAGTTTAATCAATAATATTTTTTAACGGTATTAAGATTTAAGTTAGCAATTGAATTTTTTTTGTATTAAAAATTTCTTTGGAATTTTTTTAAATACAAAAAATATATCATGAACTTTTTAATTTGAAAATTTTATTTTACAGACTTTTTAATATTTTTCTCAAATATTTATAGTATAATATCTCTACACTTTCTTCAAAAAAAAAAAAAAAAAATTGTCCACAAGCTTGCTTGGCATATCAAACATTACACACACTTACCAAACACAGTGCCCTTCTTGTCTTCAAACCCTTGCACTAAGGATCTAAACCCTAAACAATGTACAACACATCCTTATGCAATGTATTAATGAAAACGGTACAAAATGCTCATACAACCAACCATGTTTTGAGACAAAATTAATAAAAGCTAATACCAAACAATGGAATTCCAAAGTCCAATCACAATTATTCTTTGTTTTTTAGGGTCATCAATTTCATTTTATGTTTTGAATTCCCTTATCACCTCGTATTGACTTGACTGTTAGAGAGTCCTTAGTTGACATCGCACTAGTGCCCTAGGCTCTTCTCACTTCTTTTCTTATAGAAAAAACACTTCATCTCTATAGTTTATCAGATTTTTGCATCAACAACTTGATGTCGTCTATGAGAAACGATTAGAAGTTGTTTTCCATTTGTTTGATTTTAACTTTTCAATGGTCAAGCAAAGTTATGATGGTGATATTATAAACCAGCAAATATATTAAGAATCGAGATGACACATATCATGTCACATCCTGAACTCCACCATATGCGAATTCGAGACATGACCGACCTGCCAATCAGAAAATCCATACAAAATCAAATGAGTCATACCTGAAATTATAATTAATCTAAAAAAGTAAACAAAAGCACAACTGTGCAACTCATCCGATACATCGATCTATCACAAACAGACATCAAGCATACATCAAATCATGCTTTCTGTAATAACATTCTATGAAAACCTCAAATTCCTAACAGATGTCATCTTTTAACAAAAAGGTAGTCTTCACATTCCAAGTTATAATTGTATTTACATGTCCTTATATGTCACTCATAATAATACACATCCACTGCATAACCTTATTATTTCCACGTAACTTGTAAGTCTAACTTATTAAGTTTCTACAAAGTCCTTCATTGTTCTATGTCTGATTGTTTTGCATCTTATTAGGATCCTTGCCTTAGCTTTTCTCTCTCCTATTGTATAGCTAAAAAATGTTGGGGGGACTAGGGTGAGCTAAACGAAGCTCATTGTGTAATATTAACACTTTGTCATTGATTTTCAACCGATAGAGGTTTTGAAGTAAATATCACGATAAATAAATCTCCATCGATTGTCATATTTTTAAGCACAAGATATAGAACACTTGAACAATAACAATGATGTTGCACATTTCGTCCACACACCGTAGGCTCCTGTGCGAGGTATTGTCCGCTTTGCCCGTAGGCTCACGGCTTTGTCTTTGTAAAAAGGGCCCTCACAGGGGAGAGAGAGACTAGGTGCTTATGTGCTGCCGTAGTTCTCGACTCCTAGTCGATATGGGATTCATGATCACATCAGTGCCCCCCAGTCGAGGACTGAAGAGCAGAGGAGATGGCAGGTACACGGCCTATCGTTCCCACAGACGGCGCCAAACTGATGCTGCACTTTTTGGTCGGTAGGGGCTCCGATCTCCACTACTTGTTAAACATTCAAAGAAAAGAATCAGAGGGCCACCGGGTTGGCTCTGGCAATAGCCACTCCGATGATAAAGTCAATAAAACTGAATTGAAAGACTGAAAGTAATAATAATTGAATGAGCATGCCTGAAAAGCGTACCTTAGGGCTTTATTTATAGGTTGTGGATCTCCTAAGTTGATTAGGATTTGGAGTCGTGAAAGTAGGGATTTGATCACCAGAAAATGGCAGTTACCATGTTGGACATTGCGCTTGAACAATATCTGAAAGTGGCAGTTTCCTTGTTGAATTCTGTTTCCTTATTCTTAGCTCGGTAGGGTTCTCAAGGTGGCGATAAGTTCAGAACCCTCTTATGAGTGTTCGTAGTGCCTTCCGAGCTAGGAATGGGTCTGAGGGTTGCACGGTCTTTCAATCCATAAGCTCTAAAGGCCTTGCACCTAGTCTTGCTCTAAACGGATGACCTTCGGTTGTTCTGTAGGTACACGTATCACGTGGGAATTTGTCTGTCATTTTATGGCATATCAGCTACCCCCGAGCCTTAGTTTAACAAAGCGCTTAACTAGGGCTGAGGGTTTCCGCACTATCACGCGTCTTGTCTTTCTATTTCCTCAAACGACCGTTGATGTGGTATTTACTGCGCCATCCGTCGTTTGGTCTTTCGAGGCCATGATTGCCCCTAACCGCTACGACGGTTCATACCTTTTGAAAGCCTATATAAAGAGGGGAAGAGGTTTGTGTACGCCTTTTCCCTTCATCATTTTCACTCCAAATATTCTGTCGCCGTTGAGTCAAAGCAACCTAGAGAACTTCCGAAAAGATCTCCGTCGCCCAAAACTTTCATCTCCGGTCATCCTCAGGTTTGATTCATCCTTTCTTTTCTCGTTTTCTTTATTATTTACCTCATGTTTCTCTTCCTTTTCTGTTTTTCCTTTGTGTATGCTAATGTCAATCTCGACTGCTTTTTTCGGTGTTGGTGATGGCACAAGAACCTCCTCGGAAATGACTGTGTCATCCCAAGCTGGTACTGTAGATAGTACTTCTTCCGGTGGTTCCAGAAATAGGTCAATAGGGTCCCTTTCTAGCCCCGAAGTTAGGATTGTAGATGCATTCATAGAACCTAGGAATAGGAAGAAGGAGGCCTCTAGCAGGCCTTTCTATAGAGAGGAGGGCCAGAGTTCTGTGACTCCGACAATCTTAGATGGCCTGAAGGCCTTTTTCAATTTCCCTGCGAACATAACTTGTAGGGCCCCAAGTTCCTTAGATTGCCCCTCTAATGTTCGAGCAGACGAGATTTGTGTCTATCTCGCTTGGTTCGAGATGAGGCTGAGACTTCCCCTGCCTTCTTTAGTTCCTCAGTTCTTTAAGTGGTTTAACATCTGCCCTGCCGACCTCAACCTCAATAGTTGGAGGCATTTGTTAAGGTTCATAGTACTAGGTCATCAGAACGAGGTCGAGGTGACCCTTGACTTGATCCGTAGCAATACGGATCTTAAGTATATGAGGTCGGAAGGCTTCTTCTATATGTCTTTTGCTAAGGGGTTCAGTCCCCTCTCCTTAGTACCAACTTCCTAACAAAACTTGGAAGAAGTGATACTTTTTCGTAGGAAGAGGATGGGAGATAGAGGACTTCAAAGACAAGATATCGACATTCCCCCGGAGTACTGGGATTAAGGGTGAGATCCCCTTATTCTGTAACAGTTCTACTTTTATTTTTGCTTTTACTTCTGAACTGTTTATCTAACCACTGTGTTCACATTTCTTGTGCAGACAAAAGTGCTTAGAAGAGGTTAGTCTTTACAGTTGTCCTTTAGAAGCAATACCATAAGCTCCTCCAAACTAGCAACCGAGATCACAGAGCCATCCTTACACTAGAGAACCTAATGGCAAGGGACCAGAAAAGGGTCAAGTAGAGGACTTGAAGAAGTCTCTGCTCACAAAGTGGGCCCCGAAGAAGAAGGCGGGGCAGACCTCTTCCCTTACCGATCTTCCTCAAGCGAAAAGGAAGAAGCTCCACTCTGACCCCCTTGCCCCTGCCCCAGCTAAAAAAGGCATAGTCATCTGCGAGCCTGCCTTCACACCAGCGCTTACTCTTGCCCCTGAAGTTTCGAAAAAGAGGAAGGAGAGGGCAGCTATTGATCCTACCCAGATGCCAGATGGGTATATGTTTGCCAAGCAAGCATTTGACGAATTCTGGATAGCTAGTCCCCAGAGGTACAAGGGGCAAAAGGTGGAGCAGACCATCACAGAGCTGATGGGCATTCAACTGAAGGTAACTGTCGAAATCCTTTTCTTCGATTTTTTATGTTTTATTAGCCTTTTCTGTTCTGACCTGTCTGTTTCTTATCTTGTAGACCATGCATGGCCTGGCCGTCCTCATGGACTCCACGATTGATCCGAAGGTAGTAAAAGACCTTTAAGATGAGCTTGATAAGGCCAGGCTTCAGCTCAGCACTGCTCAATCGAACGCTTCTGCTGCAGAGGAAAAGCTAAAGGAGGCGAACAACTCCATCTCCATCATAGAATCTGAGAGGGACTCTCTTGCTCGACAATTGGATGAGCTGTAGAAGAAGCATAATGATCTCCGAGCTGCCACTGCCCAAAAGATCAAGGAGGCCATCAAATCTGCTAAGGCTCAAACAGAAGCAAAGATGAAGGCTAAGGTCGAAGGGATGGGTAAGGAGTTAATCCAACATGGGTATGACACATGCATATCCAAGTTCCTCGTGAAGTATCCGGACCTTGACTTGTCAGGGCTTGATGATGTTGAGGTCCTTGCAATTAAGGTTGAGGTCCTGAAAAAAGGTGGTGAAGGAGTGCCTGCCTTAGTTAACCCTGTAACAGAAGCGTCTAATCATTAGTTTAGGATTTTTGTTTATATTATTTTTCCTTTTATGTTCTTGAGCTGGTGTACTTCTGATATTTATTAATGAAAATCATTTTTTCCCAAAACTTGTCTATCTTTCATCCTTCGAAGTAGTTTTGTGAATTGTTTCTTCAGAGATAATACACTTGTATTTTTTGCAAACTGTTAATAATATATCAAGCAGACTTCAGTACTATTCTAGTTTATAACTGCTCTGAAGTGAGAGCTTGGGCTCCAGCCCTTTAATTTCATAAAGACAAAATGTTCAGGAGTTGAGTGTACTTTAGATCTCTACTTCAATCCTTCAAATGAGCATGAGCTAAGCGACGTCTTTCGAGCATAAAAACTTCTGTAAACCAGACTGATTATAACTGAGCAGGAAGACTTGTAGGGATATTTGAACCAAAACAGCTTCTTGTAATAGGGCTAATTGAATTAGAACCGGTAATAATTAAACCAGAACTAAATACGAAGACTTGCGATAATGATTGAACAAATCCACCATAGTGTAGTGGAATAATTAAGCAAGTCTTCTATCCTTAGCACTGGAGATAATCGAATAACTGAACCAATACTGGTAATAACTTGAGCAACGTTAATCTGAACCCTAAGAGTCAATACTGATCAATCTCCTATGTAAGATACTCTAATCCCTCATTGCTTGTGATGGGCGTAAGATTCCCCTCTAGAGGTAGCTGATCTGTAATACTTGAGACAGTTTCCACGGATTGTGATGGTCAATATGCTGAGAGGGATTAAACCTATAACTCTTGCCTAGGCTACAAGGCTTTCAGGGGTCTACTTATTGAGATGGACCAGACCTATAACTCTTGCATAGGCTGCAAGGTTTTTAGAGGTCTATACATTGAGATGGACCAGACCTGTAACTCTTGCACAGGCTGCAAGGTTTTTAAGGGTCTGTTCATTGATATAGACCAGACCTATAACTCTTGCACAGGCTGCAAGGTTTTTAGGGGTTTGTACATTGAGATGGACCAGACCTATAACTCTTGCACAGGCTGCAAGGTTTTTAGGGGTCTGTACATTGAGATGGACCAAACCTATAACTCTTGCACAGGCTGCCAGGTTTTTAGGAGTCTGTTCATTGAGATGAGAACACTTGCTGGAGGTATTTAAGAAAAAAAGGATCTTTATTGATAATATTTCCGTAAGTGTTCTACATTCCATGGCCTGTGTAACACCCTAACTATGTAACCGGCCCATTTTGTGTACTAAAGCT
The DNA here is from genome assembly GCA_008638375.1 of Nyssa sinensis. Classification (NCBI taxonomy): domain Eukaryota; kingdom Viridiplantae; phylum Streptophyta; class Magnoliopsida; order Cornales; family Nyssaceae; genus Nyssa; species Nyssa sinensis. Next base: position 38,600,970 of record CM018034.1, read on the forward strand.
ATTTTTGGGAATTTAATGTAGTATTTAGCTAATTAAAAACCTATTTTTAATGTTAATGGAACTCGAATTAGCTAACTACGAAAAACCCAAGAAAATAAAAACCGACACTAGACCTTGGACAAGGAAGATAATCCAAATAGAAAGTGACCAGAAGAAACTGCGTCAAAAAAAGAGCAACAGAAAGGAAGTTAGAGCAGAAACGGTGAAACTAAATTACCGCGCTAACCAAACAAGGCCTTAACCTAAAATGGTAGAAAATAGCCACACATGGGGCCAAGGGGAATTGAACCCTTGACCTATGGTGGGAAAGGAATTTGTCTCAAAAAGTTACCAAGTGGGCTGCAACCCACTTTTTATACAAGCATACAAAGAAATGTATATAACCCAAAATCTGGTTGGGCCACTTCCCAAATTGGCCAATGGCCAAGCATGCAACACATCATCTCTACATCACCCTACACACTTAGGCCATCATGCCTATACATGCATATGATAACATCTCCTTCCAACCAAAATTCATGTAAGCTCATCATGAAATTGGGAGATGAAAGACAAGAAAGAAATCTGATTTATATGTATAACCATGCATGCACGGTGGGCAAGAAAACCAGAAGTGTGTGTGTTTTGAATTATAGAGAGAGAAAGCTAGAAAGAGAAAGAGTAAAAAACAATCCTAGTTTCATGCTTGTGTGGTCATTGAAGGAGCAAGGAGGAGAACGAGACTGATCTAAAGGGAACTGAGGAGCACTAAGAGGATTTTGGACCTGAGCCATAGAAGGGAGGAGTTACTGTGCAAAGGTAAACACCCGAGAAAACATCAACTTCTAGTTTAAATTTTGTTTAGTTTTGTGCGTTTAGAGCATTCTGGAACTGTCGTTAGATGCATGATAGATAAACCATGAAATCTGGGTTGATTTGCTTGGGGTTAGACCATCGAAACTGCCTAAAACACGAAAAATAGGGAAATCCACCATTAAAGGACCGTTGACTGAGATGGGTCTGAATCAACCTACACCAAACCTATTTTGGTTGCTCTAAACTAAAACTAGACACTTATAGCATCTCAAAAACTGACATGCGCGACTCTAAGGACTGGGAATCGACCACCAAACCGTGAGTTATAGGTTCAGGTTTAAAACCCAAACTCACCAAAACCTTGGTCAAACTGGAATATTAGGACAGGGACTTGAACCCCACAGTGCAAGGATCACAACAAAACAGATTTCATGAAGATTGGATAACAAATAAATGTTTGGGACCTAGTTGCAGTTTCGGCTATCGTTTTGAAACAGAGCCATTAGAGCTCGATTCAATGCATCAAATGGATGCTAAGATGTTTGTATGATTCCCAGAAGTCGATTAAGATGAATAACAGTAAGAAACGATGCTTGAAATCCCACGAAAATGAAGAGAAAATTTTTGAAATTTTAGGGCTACAGTAACCCTAGAACGATGGGGACGATGAATAGTGCGAGTCGGGCGCCAACCCGACCGAGAAACGGATAACCCATTTAAACCGAACTACGTCATTTTGATATAACAGATTTTAATGTTTCATCTCTAGGGCTGACGTCATCATGACGTCAGCACTGTTCCTTGAACCGGTTAAAACCGAATTGGACCGGTCCGGTTCACTTAAATGTGAACTGAACCCTTTGGTTCAGTTCTTTTCTTTCGTAAATTGCATAATGACCCCTATTGTTTTACGAAATTGCACTGTTGCCCAGATTTTGGAAAACTTATGCAATTACACCCCTGGAAAATAATAAATAATTATTTAACTATTTTATTAATTAAGTAAAATTACTATTTTGCCCTTGGCTATTAAATAAGTCAAACGAAGTCCAAATTTAGTAAACAAATAGTGTAATTTTACCATTTCAGGCATTTCGAACTCAATGGTAGAGTCCGATTTGTGAAACCAAGTTCCAAAAAATACAGACACTGTAACTGGTAAATGACAATACTGCCTTAATGACACTTAGGACCAAATAATACCGGCAGATAGTCTATTTTGACTATGTTGGGAATTCTGGACTCAATGGTGAGGTCTGTATAGAAGATAAAGTACCGAAAAATACAACATGAGAAAAATTACCAAAATGCCCCTAACGCCATATGAAGTCCAAATGGAACCCGATTGGGACAGAACTGATACCAATAGGGGCTCAGATACCTGTGAGACTGTACACATGATTATATGACAAATCGGAGTCAGGATTTTACACCCGTAAAATGACCAAAATACCCCTGACATACCCAAAGCCGAAAGAAAAATCGAGAGAGTCTAAATTGACTTTCTTCGACGTTCTAGACCTAATGGAAGGGTCCATATTACGAGAACAAGTACAGAAAAATACGTGAAATCATGAAACTACCCGAAGAGTAATAAATTAGATGGGATTTATCCTGACACGTTAAATTATGTTTTTAGGATTAAGCCTACAAGGACTGTCATGGACGGAAAAGACAAGAAACCGAAAGAATTCACAATCATGACTAAGGCCCAAAGGGCGGTCGACCCAAAACAGCAAGAATTCATGAAAGACCTGTTATGGCAACAACAAGTGATCGCTAGGCAAATAAGAATCGTTAAATCAACTGAGATCGTTTCCATCAGACCTTTTATCTCCAAAACTCCCATCGTCCCAATGGGACGATTCATGAAAGAGGCCGCCACAAGAAAGCAGGTTGAGAAAGCTCAAAGAGAGGAGGAAGAAAGATAAAATACAGAGACCCTGAGTAAAATGTTTCAGAGGTAATACTTATAAATAAGCCACTATAAGTTAGTCTAATGAAACCCATCATAGGATAGGCTTACTCAATCTAAGATCATGAGTTTATAAGTCTTCATAAATTGTTTTAGGCTTACTGGGAAAAAGAGGAAGGCACCATCAGTGGCATCGACCTCTAAACTTAAAGGTGAGTAACTTCTGACACTGTATAGATACTGTATTTTTGATCCACTGTACCATTTTGTATGCTATACCGTTTAAATGCAAATACTTAAATGCATACCCTTTTTACATTATATCACTTATGACATGATTTTAGTCTTCCTTAAATAATTGACTATACTCCTGATTGATGTGCTAGCCTCCTGTACTGTTCTGCTATTTTGTTCTATTGAATTAAAAAATGGATTTATTGAACATTATTTCCGAAGTGATTAAACTAACCATGTGATATAGGCAAAGAACGGGTTTTGAAACCCTTGACAAGAACCTGTGTTACTCACTGGGCTTATTTAAGCTCACCCCTTTATTCTAACATTTTTCAGGTGAAGGGTCCAATGGCCAGGATTAGTAAGTCAGGAACTTTGGGGGGGAAATGTTTTGGAGAACCCATGAACATTCCATTTTTGTATATCACCCCATTTTTGGACGTTTGTATAACTGAAGTACTATGTCATGACTTTTGTAATTTAGACTAAGTATGTATGCACTCTGATGCTCTGCCAAGTAATTATGCATTCTTTTGTTAAATTCTGCTGCTTAACTTATTTATACCGAATGCATTGTGCTTGGAGGTTACAAGTGAATGGCCTGTGGTTGGGATTACCGTCAGCTTTTAATTTCAAAAAAAAAAAAAACCCGATGGGTGCCTAACTGGCCAGTCACGTGCCCCAAATTCGCACAAGGGTAGGTTAGGGGGATGTGACAGCCTGCGTATAGGCTTCCTAGTTAAGTCTTCTACCAGTACGTGGTCGGTCTGACAATCTTGGTTACCCTGTAAGGGCCTTCCCAGTTGGGTGAAAGCTTTCCCACAGTGGGATCATTGGTGTTTAGGAACACTTTTCTTAGGATGAAATCCCCAACCCAAAAACTAAGGGGCTTTAGCCCTATTTTTGAACTATCGGTCATCTTGTGTTGATATGCTTCCATCCTGATTCTGGCTTGGTCTCATTTTTCTTCAAGTAGGTCCAAGTTCTCTGCAAGCTGCTGATCATTGGCCTCTTGGTCGAAAGCTTCCGTCCTCAAGGTAGGCATACCGATCTCAACAGGAATTACTGTTTCTAAGCCGTAGGCAAGTGAAAATGGAGTCTCAGAGGTCGAAATTCTTCTAGTGGTTATGTAAGCCCAGAGCACACCAGGAAGTTCTTCAACCCATCTTCCCTTGGCCTCTTCTAACCTCTTCTTAAGGGCATCAAGGATTGTTCAGTTGGTGACTTCAGCTTGTCCGTTGGCTTAGGAGTGCCCTGGTGAGGCGAAAGTGATGACTGATGTGCAGGTCTTCACAAATTTTTTTAAAAATCTTGCCGGTAAATTGCGTACCATTGTCTGAAATGATGATGCAAGGTATACCGAACCTACAAACTATGTTCTTCCATGTGAAGTTCTTTACTTCTAACTCCGTCATATGAGTCAGGGGTTCGGCCTCCGCCCACTTGGAGAAGTAATCAATGGCTACCAGCAGGTATCTTCTGTTTGGAGTGGCTTTTGGTAGTGGTCCTACTATGTCCATTCCCCACTGAGCAAAGGACCATGAATCCCATATCGACTGGGAGTCGAGAACTACGACAGCACATAAGCACCCAGTCTCTCTCTCCCTTGTGAGGGCCCTTTTACAAAGATAAAGTCATGAGCCTTACGGACAAAGCGAAAAATACCTCGCACGGGAGCCTATGGTGTGCGGACGAAATGTGCAACATCACCTGACTCCGTCTATGGGAACGACAGGCCAAGTACCTGTCGTCTCCTGTGCTCCTCAGTCCTTGACTAGGGGGCACTAATACAATCATGAATCCCACATCGGCTAGTAGTCGAGCACTACGGCAACACATAAGCACCCAATCTCTCTCCCCTATGAGGACCTTTTTAAGGAAGGACAAAGTCGTGAGCCTACGAGCAAAGCAAACAATACCTCGCACGGGAGCCTATAGTGTGTGGACGAAATGTGCAGCATCAGCTGGCGTCGTCAGTAGGAACAACAGGCCATGAACCTGCCATCTCTTGTGCTCTTCAGTCCTCGACTAGGGGGCACTGATGCGACCATGAATCCCACATCGGCTAGGAGTCGAGAATTGTGGTAGCACATAAGCACCCAGTCTCTCTTTCCCTTGTAAGGGCCCTTTTACAAAGACAAAGCCGTGAGCCTATGGGCAAAGCGGACAATACCTCGCATGGGAGCCTACGGTATGCGGACGAAATGTGCAGCATCAGTTGGCGCCGTTTGTGGGAACGACATGCCACGTATCTGCCGTCTCTTATGCTCCTTAGTCCTCGACAAGGGGCACTAATGCGATCATGAATCCCACATCGGTTAGGAGTCGAGAACTACGGCAACACATAAGCACCCAGTCTCTCTCTCCCCTATGAGGGCCCTTTTACAAAGACAAATTCGTGAGTCTACGGGCAAAGCGGACAATACCTCGCACGGGAGCCTATGGTGTGCAGACGAAATGTGCAACATCAGTTGGCGTCATCTGTGGGAACGATAGGCCCCAAACCTGCCGTCTCTTGTGCTCCTCAGTCCTAGACTGGAGGGCACTGATGTGATCATGAATCCCACATTGGTTAGGAGTCGAGAACTACGGCAACACATAAACATCTAATCTCTCTCTCCCTTGTAAGGGCCCTTTTACAAAGACAAAGCCGTGAGCCTACGGGTAAAGCGAACAATACCTTGCACGGAAGCCTACAGTGTGCGGACGAAATGTGCAGCATCAAACAATTTAAACAATAAGCTTTTCCAACAACATTACTTGAAAAAGCATTCATTTTTAAGAATAATTCATATAGAAGCATTTTAAAAAAATAACACTTTCACAAGATTACCTATACAGGCAATAAAAGATTTTGTGTAAAATAGTTGGTTCAAAACCTTTCATCATTTCATTAAGTTTCAAAAGAGGAGGTTGACTTAGGACCTAACACGAGAGATCTCCAACCTTCTACATAAAATTACACAAGTGAGTCCCAAAGGATCCTACTGAACACAAGTGCATAAGTGCTAATTGAGTTTCATATTTAGTTGAGAAATATTCATTTTCAAAGGTATACTCGTCATTGCTTTTTAATAAACATGCTTTTGATAGTAGATAGAGAATATCATTTCAATTAGGAGTAATAAACTTATTTTTCATGCTTGAACAAGAATTTATAAAACGATTATAGAGTAATTGAAATTTTATAAAATCACATTTTTAAAACAAGAGTGCAAATATCTCCACCTCAAAGGGCTGGAGTACTCACCTGTGGTCCTTAGTTCCCCTTTTCATGGTCTTATGTTCCTTCTTAATCACATGTCTCTTATTCATTTGTCATCTTTCCTTCTCGTGATCCTATATTATGGATCAAACTAAGCTTAATATTTCAATAAAACAAGACTTCATTTTAAATGTCACATATTTAATGTTTTTAGTTTAATTGGACTTCATTTTCGAACTCGATGACCTTAAAAACCTTAAATTAGGTCACTTCCTATTTTTCGAATTCGTATGGTAGCTTATTTTAATACTAAGGACATAATAATAATTACCAAAATTTTTTATTTTATGTTTCAATATCTCATTTTCTTAAACAGACTCCACCATGAAGTCTAAAACATCAAAAAATGTTGGAATAACCCTCCTTGTATTTTAATTGGCCTTTACTAATTTTAAATAATTAATATTTAAATTTTTGTTTGTATATACTATATATATATATATATATATATATTTCTAGTCAATTTCAACTATAGTCACAATAGTGGCTCAATGGTAGAAACCTTAGTGCTTTGTCATGGAGGTCCAGGGTTTAATTCCCCTTAATTGCACTTCCCTTTTTATTTATGGGTAAATTACACTGAACACCCTTGAGGTTTGGTGAAAATACAGGTAGTTCTTTTAGGTTTGAAAAATTACACTGACCCCCCTATTAGTGCTTGTCGGATGACGGAGTGAACGGAATGGGTAAGTTTTCCATTTTACCCTTGAGCGTATAATGATTATTTTATTACAAAAAAATCAAGTTTTGGTTTCAAAAATATCAAATGAAAGAATGTCTCTTTTGCCCCTTTGAGAATTCCAAGGAATATCAACAAAAGGCATACCATCAGTTATTTGCTTTGATTGACAGAAGGTTTGAAACAGTGAGAGGGAGGTGATATTAGGGTTTTATGCATCTTTGAAGATGATTTTCATAGAGAATGATGTAAATCTGAAGCAATGAATCTTTAAAGATCACACAAAGGGTTGGTAGTGATCTTACCGATCCAAAATCTATATTAGAAGCTATTGAAAAGCATAGTTGGAGAAGAAACTCAATGGTTTGTGATCTACAGGTAAGTTTTAATCTTTAGGTTTTCTTTTCCATAAATATGATATGTGAAAATACATGATCTAAATGATATGCCCTTATTTAATTTTCAATTTTCAAAATTACGGTTATAAAATTCATGATTATGTTATGATTTACAACAATAGTCTTATGAAATTAGGGATTTTCATATAGGTTTTTAATTTTATAAAATATCTAATTTGAAGTTTTATTGTCTCAAATTAGGGTTTTGAATTTGGGGTTTGTGTTCAATTTTTCAAAATTAGGGTTCTAAATTTTGGGTTTTTCAAATTTAAGTTAAAATTTCATAATTTTATGGGACTAAAATTCCAAATCTTTCAATTTTAAGTTCAATTTTTTTCAAATTAGTGCTCTGAATTTGGGTTTTTTCAAATTTATGTTAAAATTTGGGGAATAAAATTCAAAAACTTTCAATTTAAGTTTGATTTTCTCATATTAGAGTTCTGAATTTGGGCTTTGTTTTAAATTTTCTCATCTTTGCTCTTTTATATCAATGACTCTTGATTCAGTAATAAGTGTTGATGTCATTTCAGGTCAATGGATACTAAGCAAGACTCGGTAGTCCATTACGATGGAAATGTACACTTTATATCAAATGTAGATCCTGATAAATATAGTCACATCTATATATATATATATATATATATATGATGGATGATGTTTATCAACTAGGTTTGATTAATTCTTCTATTACTAATGCAATGACCATGAATTTGTTCTATTCAATTCTTGAGACAAACCAGAAATGATAGTGGATAGTGATCAAGATGTTTTGAAGATGTTTGAAATATGTGGTAAATATAAACAAATAGATATTTATGTAGAGTTTGATGAAACTTTTGTCCCATTGGCTTCACTTGGGTCTGGTAGGGGTTCTCCAAAGGGTTTTTTTAGTGGTTATGCTAAGGGTTCTGCAATTGTAACTAAGAAAAGTACTAATATAGGAAGAAGTAGTTTTGTTAGTGCAAAGGGTGGTGGATATGCTAATGCAAGGGGTGGTAGATCTGCTAGTACAAGGAGTGGTAAATATGCTACTGCAATAGGTGGTGAAGTTTCTAATGCAAGGGGTGGTGGAATTGCTAGTGCAAGGGGTGGAAGTAGTAGTGCAAGGGGTGGTAGATTTACTAGTGCAGGGGTCAGATTTTCTAGTGCAAGTGGTGGTGGATTTTTCTGTGCAAGTTGTGGTGGGTTTGCTAGGGCTGTGTCTGATGATGATGATTTTATGTTTACTGTTAGTAGTTCTGATGAAGAATACATGTGTAATAATAAGGCAATGGCTGGAAATCATAGTAATGGCAATGATCATGAGAATTATAAAGATAAAGATTGACAGGATAAAGATGATGGTCATATATCAAACTATAAGTCAAATGATAATTGTGGTGCATACTCAAGTGATGATGATGGACAAACAAGAATGACTGATAGGTACCTAAAGGGAAACATTTTTGAATGGAAGGAAGGAAAAAAGATTGTCTTAGAGAATGGCATCTTATTTGATGATGCGTATCAATTTAGGTTCGCTTTAAAGGATTTCTCAATTCAACAGGGTTTTAAGTTAGTGAGGGAAAAGAATGACAAGAACAGAGTTATTGCCCATTGTGGAATCAAAGGCTATAAATGGAAAATTCACGCATCTATTTTGCCTGATGGGGTAACATTTAAGATAAAATCAGTAGGTGATGATCATACATATGCTAGGGAGGCAAGAAATTCAGAAGCTTATTCAAATTGGATTGCTGGAAAAATGGCCAATTGGCTGAGTGCAGAACCTGATTTAAAGTTGCATGGTATGTATGCTGAAGTTATTGAAAAATTTGGTGTTGAAGTGAGTAAGATGCAGTTACACAGGGCCAAAAGAAAGGCATTGGAAAAACTTGAGGGAAGTTATGCAAAATTCTATGCAAAAATTCCAGCTTATGCACATGAAGTCAGGAAAACAAATCCTAACAGCTTGGTGAAGTTAGAGTTGGAGAGGATCCACCCAAATCTTGAGCTTCCAACCTTTAAGAGGTTTTTTTATTTCATTTGCAGCACTAATCAGGGGGTTTAGGGGTGGTTGCAGACCATTTATAGGGTTAGATGACTGCCATCTCAAAGGTTCATTTGGCGTATTGCTGGCAGTAATGGCTTTAGATGGGAACAATAGACTGTTCCCTATTGCTTTTGGAGTGGTAAACTCGAAAACTAAATAATCTTAGGAATTTTTCTTGTATCACTTGCATTCTGTAATTGATGATGGTGTGTCAATTTGAAGCCATGGATGTCGCGACCCGAAACCCACCCTATGTGGATTAGGGGCAACGACCTACACTGCCACTCGGACAAGCGGTACAAAATTAAATGAATTGCACAAGAGTGATAATTTTTTTTCTTTTATTAAATCATTAAATGTGGAAGCTACACATGCAACTCATCTGATAGCAAATCGAACTCTAATAACCATCAATAAGAATATCTCCAAGTGCAATTTGGATCATCATGATTCACCATTCAAGTCTCACATCATTACCAATGAAATAATATCACAATACCTAATATTACGATCAGCCTTACAGAATATATATTTAAATTATGACTTGGAGTTTTACATCATCAATATTGCTCACAAGCATATCACTAGCCCCACTAGCCGAATCACTACATTTCATCCCATATGGCGCTACCTAAAAAATTGTTATAAATATGGAGTGAGCTAACTTAGCTCAGTAAGTAAATTCTCTCGTTATACTATGGAACAGGGTTAGTTTATGTAATACCCTGACCCAAATTGTAACCAAGCGAACCATGTAAACCTGAGCCGATAGGGATTTATGTCATGATATTGAAAGGAACAGACGGTTGTAGAATTTAAATAGTTTTGAATGTACGGACGATGACGGGCGATGCCCGAGCAAGCCAGGAACGAATATCAAAATAAAAATACAAATACAAATAAAATTAAAATCATGTTATATATATATATATATGGAACATGGATATAGATTTATATAGTCAACTACATATATATATATACGTGTATATATATTTATATATAGTTGTGAGTGAATATATGAGTGTGATATATATATGTGTGTGTGTGTGTGTTAATATATATGTAACTTACAAGAATTAAGGGACATAAATAAGGGAGGGGAGGTTACGAAAAAAAAAAATAGAAAAGTGAAGGTCAAAGGAGGAGGAAGGAAAGAAAGAAAAAAAAGAAAGGAAAAGAGAAGGGACTAGAGATAAAGAATTAAGGGTGGGGCGTGATTCAAGGATCTAAGGGATTTAAATCTAAATCAGAAAAACAAAAAAAAAAAATAAAATAAAAATAAAAAAGAAAGAAGAAGAATGATGAGCTTGATAAGGATTTCGGAATAGGAAAAAAATAAGAGAGAAAGAACCGTGGGCGTAGTAGAAACGTGGGGGGGCAAACTGATATATGTATACCATACGTGGGTTGGTAGAAAATGAGATAAGGAAGAGCAAAATAGAAGGCAAGGGATTGAGATTGAGGCTGGTGGATTCAGAAGAGGGAACCAAGAGAGAAGAATGGAAAAAGGGAAGGGATGCACGGCTGGGAAAAACTCAGAAAAGGTATGGATCTGATTTTCTGTTTTAATTTTTCAAGCATGGAAATTTGGCTCGAGAGGTAGGGTCTTGTAGAACATGGAATAAGGATTATTTTGCAAAAAGAATGAGGGAAAATGGTTAAGAATTGAGTAAGATATCCTTAGTTGCAGGTTGTGTATTATAATTTGTTTTTTTATGAATTTTGTGCATTAAAACTTAATTTAACCTTAAGCAACTATTCTTAGGAAGTGCAAAAATTGAATAGGGAGTAAAACGGGCCAAAGCTGTGGAGAAAATGGTGGGAAATGAGGAAGAAACCGATTGGTCGGAGCTGGCCAGAAAACTGCACAACTCCACCGGAGCTGCGGTTTCTTCCTGTTTCGGGGAGATCCCACGTTCCAATCAGGAGACCGAGGGTAGATTTAGGTTGCCCATGGAAAATAGGTTTGGGCCCACTGGAAAACTGCAAGGAAATCCATCGTCGGCGAGTCGCCATCGACGGAAGAGACCATCGGAGCTATTGAAGGAAAACACGTTTGGCTATTATTTGTGTTGGTTTGGGCCAAATCGGGTCAGGTCAGACCCGACCCACCTACTCAAGAGGCTGCCCAGTATTGTGACGTGTGATATTGTGTTTAAGTGGAATTTTTGGTTTTTGGTTAGTGGGCTAATTAATTGAATTAATGTGTTGTTTAGGGATAAGGATATCCCACCTCTCTTTCAAGATTAATCCACTGTTTGGGTTGCATTTGCAAAGGAAAAAAAAAAGGGTGCCCCTACGAATTGAACCCAAGACCTAGGGTTGGGGATTTGAAGAATAGGACCACTGTGCCACTAAGGCACATGTGATCTATTTGGGCTCAAATAATATATGTATTAGTTACATTGAATTAACTTAATAAATGAGTTTAAATTAATTAATTATCAAATTAAATTTTGATGTGCAAATCAGTCAAATAAATAGTGTGAATTTAATATTTTGGACCTTCTAGATCCAATGATGGGGTTCGTTTCACGAGACGGGGTCCCAAAAAATAAAATACCTATGAAAATGCCAAAATGACCAAAATGCCCCTATGTCAAATGTGAGTCAAACGGACTCCGATTGAGTTAACTAAATAATGAATCTTTATTATTTCAAACCTTCTGGACTCAACGGTGAAATCCAATTTTTGAAAACAGAACCCAAAAAATGGAGACACATAAATGACCATTTTGCCCTTGGGTAAATTAGTTCAAATTGAAAATCGTAAAAGCTTAATTAGTAAAAGAGATACTTAGAGTAGCAAAGTGTTCAAATTGATAGATGGAATTCAAACTAAAATGTGTTTACTTGATATATATATATATATATATATATATATATATACATAGGAGACTCAAAAGGAAAGGAGAAGGTCACGGAATACTAAGACGCATTGAAAAGGTAAGTAAACTTCTATCTCTTATACGTGGTTTTCCAAACCACATCCTTTCTATTACTACCAAAAATTTGTACTCATGAATGTATCTACTATTATGGTCCCACCATTGATATTTTCATATCTGGTGGATGCCTCTTGACCGATATCTTATGATTTGATTCATTGTACTGATGCATATCATTGTATGCTTATGTCATAATAGTTCACACCTCATATACTTCTTATAGAATTATGCTAGGATCCTGATTTATAATTGAATGCCGGATTTGTGCTCAGTCACAATATCCATCTAATTGATTTCTGAGTTGGTAAGACATACGGGTCGATTGACAGGACCTACGGGTCAATTGACGGGACCTACCGATCGAGACTGTGAATGGACATATGGTGTTTATATGCATGGAGTGATAAGGGCATTTTATATGCATTGAGGTTAAAAGGGGGTATGCCGGACCCCAAAAGACCTAAGGTCTGCCAACCAGACTAAATGCATCACTTAAGTTTGGCTGAAATGTTGACCGTTCACTTATTAACTGTACTTGATTGTGACCATTTTATTGTGGCAGTATATTCATGGTGATTGTGATTGTTGTGCCTTATTCATATTCATGCTACACCGTTACTCACAATTGTTATTATGCCTTACTATTCATTGGCCATTGTGGCATTTTATTGTTAACTGCAATCATTGTCATGACTGCCTATCATGTAACCTTAAGTTATATTCTTCTATGTAATCCCTAACCCGTATTGGAGATAGGCTTTTACTTACTGAGCTTTGTTAGCTCACCTCACTTATTATATTTTTCAGGTGAGAATGCTACAGAATCATAGTAGGAGGTCAGGAGCATATGGAGACAGCTAAGGAGCACAATAGAATGATATAGTCTCTCCCATGTACTCACCACCTAAAAGTGGTTTATTTTAGTTTATTGTCAGTTTTATTTTCAGTTTTTGAACAATATTTGTAATAAGGCTTTCACACTAGAATGTTATGCTACATTATTTATTAGTATCATTGATGCTAAGAATGGAAAAAGTAGGGACGGCCATTGGGCCGGCCCCGCGACACGAGATCTGCATAAGGTGGGTTTCGGGTCGTGACAGCTTGGTATCAGAGCAAAATTTTAGGTTCTAGTGAGTCATGGGAGACAGGATTAGAGTATTAAAACTGTTAAGTCTAAGAAGTCAATATATAGATAACACTATGATAGATTTTCACGCAATGTTAGATTCTTACATAAGTAATAACCACTACAATTTAAATTGATTTGATTTTTACACCATGTTAGACTTATAGACTGATTTTTACACTATGTTAAACTGTATATGATTGTTAACTACTACGGTTAACTCAATTTGATTCACTTAAAATCGATAGACTATGTTGACTTGGTTAGACTATGAATGATTAGACTCTTATGGGAATGCTAACCTTTTATCTTTTACAGCAAGATGGTTCGTAACTGAAATACTACAACTGTGATAGACCGATTAGACCGGCTTGAGCACTTTATGAACAGAGTCTTAAAGGCTCTACCCAAAGCCAAACCCCAGCGGTCAACTACTTACTCTGAAGCAGTAACACCGATCACTGAACAGAGTGGACAAGGATTTTCCAAAGGAACAAAAACTAATAAGCCAGGAGACAATCAGGCCAAGGGGCAAGGACCCTCATCTTCCAAGCCCAAAGCCGGATCTCAAAACACAAGGCCTATCCGGAAAAGGGCTAATTACAAAAAGGGCACACTTAAATGCCTCACCTACCAAAAAGCCCACCATGGACAATGCCTTAAGAATATTAATGTTTGCTATTAATACGGCCGTATTGGACATTTCGCAAGGAACTATCCCCAGAATAAATCCATAACCCCTACCACACCTACCCTATCAACCTCAGTGATACCAAGAAATGATCAAACTGTTGTACCAGTAAACACAGGTATTCCTCTAGTTTATTTACGGCCTATGCATATATTGTTGATATTAGGCTTTACGCATTGACTAGTATCTTCCTCATTACCATTAGAGTTAAACTTAGAAACAGAACCCCTAGATTTCATGTTCATTATTTCAACATCCTCGAGAGCTTTATTGTTAATGCATGTTGATGAATGCAATGAAATATTATAGATAAATAAACGAGGCTTGAATCAGAGATAGTCTGAAGGAAACTTAATGGGTAATTACAAGAGGAGTTGATACTCTAAATAAATTCATGATGTACCAGAAATATGAAAAAATTTTAGTAAGTTACAAGTAGACCCTGATAAGGTAAAGATGAATAGAATCTTGAAGACAATTACTAATTGTGCAAGATTGTCAGAATTGACCTTATAAAATGTGATGATTTTGAAAAGAGGCTGACACATGATGAATAAATACTAGGAAGAAATTCAATGAATCTTGTGATCTAAGATGATGTGTGATCCGATTGTAGTCAATACTCTATCAAGTTAGATAAAGGTAAATAATAAATGATTCTGAATAACTGTTAGAGAGCAATGTGATCGAAATGATCGTAAAGATTGAACTGGTAGTAAATCATTTAGAGAACCATGAAATTGATATGATATATGATTTTGAGGCACTACGAGGAAATCATCATTCATGAAAGATATACATAGAGCATATGAGGTACAGATCATAAAAACATAGTTATTAATTGATTAGATACCCTTAAAGAAACTAAGAATCCGATGATTTAAATAAGTTAAATGATTGATGACTTTTGGAGGATGATAGCTTATTTAAATACTAAGGTTAATAGTCTTTGGAAAAAAATGATGCTATGACTGACTTTGATGTTCCTTGGATAACTGAGATGATCAAATGAATAGTGACTTTCGGGAGAAAGTAGTATACTTAAAGGCAAGGGTTAAGGATTCTTGGGTAGAATCGTACTAGTGTTGAGGTTGATGACTCTTAAGTCAATAAATTGTGAATTGATCAATGAATTGGAGAAAACTATCATTTGAACAAGGGCAACGATTAATGCTCTTTTAGAGGATATAAGGTGACATAGAGTTAGAATTCTGAAATCTTGGAAAGTTTATGGATTTAACAACAAATCTATATAAGAGATGGTCTGAGAAAGACTCAATGAATAGTAACGTGAGGAGTTTGAGACTTCAAATGGATTGATGACATATTAGAAATATGAGGATTCTTGAGTGAATCATATAGGGTAAAGACAAATGGATCATTGGGAGGCAATTACTGAATGAACGAGACTATCAAGTGAACATTATGAAATGTGATGGTTCTAACATGAGATTGACACGTGATGACTAATCATTGGAAAAAATTCAATGGATCTTATTACTTTAGGTGACAATATGACCCAGTTGTGGGCGATACTTTATTGAGTTAGCTAAATCTATTTCAAAAGATAAATGATTGATGACTCTAAATAACTTTTGAGGATCAACGTGACCTGACAATTAAAGAAACAGAAATTGTGGCATAATGTCTAGAAAACTGGTGAGGACAACGACTGTACTAAAGTGATACATAATTCTTTCAGCTACGAGAACAATTAAGATTGAGGTGGAAAGTGAGAATAACTACATCTGTGAAACTAAGGAAGTTGAGAAATTCCATGGTGGGAAAACCTTGACAAAATCTTGATTAACTTTGAATGTCAAATGTAACGATAAAATGATGGGATGATTAATTGATGTGAACAATCCTGAAATATGATATGAAGTCACAGAATGTACAAGGAACTCCCTATACGGTTGAATAAGTTCTTGAAAGAACAAATTTGTAAAAGTCGAATAACAATTGGGGAGAAAAATGTAACATATGATGAAAAATCGAACATAATGACGAGCATAAGGAATGAGACATTTGAACAACCTTTCTGAGCAAATGTAAGTGAAACCAAAATAATGGTTATAAATTAAAAAGTCATAAGACTTTGAGATTTGAACTGATTAAATGATGTGAAAAATTTAAGGTAAACTAAATATGATAACACCATTAAGAACACTTTCGAAGTAGACTGTCATATGAAGAATCAATGACTAGGATAAAAGACTGCCCTAAAATTTTCTAAAGCACATGTACCATACTTTAATCCATGAAGGAATGAGAAATCAAAATCTGTGAAAAGCTCGATTGTGAGCAAGAAATAAAAGGCCTTCGTACCAGCTTATAATGTGGGGAAAAAAAAAGAGGAACTGATTTTCTCAACCTATCTAAATCATAAAAGGATAACATGAATTTGAAAACAAAGGCAAGAATGCCAAAGAATAATACAAAATGAAATGAAAAGAGGATTGATAAATCATCAAGAAATGAACATTTGATTGAGAAATCACAAATGGAAAGTTCGAATAAATTTGAGGACACTCGAGCAGGGAATAAATATGGTAATGCAAAGAGAATACGAGTAAACCGTCCCAACACGAACCAAAAGATATTTATGAAAACCAAAGGAAATATGACGCTGAAAATACTGAAGGGAAATACGATAATGGTCATAAGCAAAGAAAGTTCAATACACAAAAAAAAAAATCTTCTCATTTGAGGATATGGCATCTGAATACAAGAGATAAGTCCAAGAGACAAATTAAAAAGGGGAATTATGAAGATGATGGAATTGGCGTGATGAAATAATAGGGTTTCTTAGATTCTGAACATCCGAGTTTTGGGGACAAAACTCAATTTAAATGGGGTAGAATTTAATACCTTGACCCAAATTGTAACCGAGCCAACCATGTAAACCCGAGTCGATAGGGCTTTATGTCATGATATTGAAAGGAACAGACGGTTGTGGAATTTAAATAGTTTTGAATGTACGGACGATGACGGGCGATGCCCGAGCAGGCCAGGAACAAATATCGAAACAAAAATAGAAGTACAAATAAAATGAAAATCATGTTATATATATATATATATGTATATAGAACATGGATATAGATTTATATATAGTTGTGAGTGAATATATGAGTGTGTGATATATATATATATATATATATATGTTAACTACGTATATATGTAACTTACAAGAATTAAGGGACATAAATAAGGGAGGGGAGGTTACAAAAAAAAAAAATAGAAAAGGGAAGGTCAAAGGAAGAGGAAGGAAAGAAAGAAGAAAAAAAAAAGAGGAAAAGAGAAGGGATTAGAGAGAGAGAATTAAGAGAGGGGCATGATTCAAGGATCAAAGGGATTTGAATTTGAATCAGGAAAAAAAAAGGGATGAGCTTGATAAGGATTTCAAAATAGGAAAAAAATGAAAGAGAGAGAGAGTGAGAGAACCGTGGGCCCAGTAGAAGCGTGGGGGGGCAAACTAATATATGTATACCATACGTGAGTTGGTAGAAAATGAGGTAAGGCGGAGTAAATGTAGAGATTTGAAAAAAATTAAAATAAAATAAAATAAAATAAAATAAAATAGGCTCGGAAAATAATTAATCCAGTCATTTGAGTATCGGGATGAATAAATGAAGCCAATATCAATAATTAATTATGCTGATGAAAAAAAATTGAGAATCAATTGAGGATTCTGGGTGATAATTGAAGAATGGGCAGTGGTCTCACTAGAACAGCTGAATTTCACAGTTCAGGGCAGTAGGATCGGTTGGATTCAAACAGCAGCAATTTGATGGGTTAAATCCATATTAATTTCAGAGCAAAGGTTATACCTGAATTTAGGAATTTTATGTGGTTTTGGTGCTACTGTTGCTGTCATTTTGGATTGATAAGAGAACAGAGGAAATTACAGCAGGGGCTGATGATAGTCGCGGCTGGGGTTACGGCAGGCCTGAAGGTCTATGACATGCCTGGTGTTTGGGTTATGTTTGTGTTCCTTCTCAGGTTGAGTCTGAAGCTATTTGGGGACAGACTTGTTTGCCAGAGCAGAGAGTTGCGTGTCTACTGTTGGGACGTGTTGACTTCGGCCATATCACTAGATCGTGGCCTGAATTGAGTTCCTACTTCAGGGTTGGCTAGTCCGGTGGTCATGGGTTGGTTCAACAGAAGATGGTGGACTGTGATGAGATGTTATTTCGAATGTTTTGGCGATAGGATGTGCACTGATAACTCAGGTGGCCATAAAATGAAAATTGATTGGCATTCATGGGGGAAGGGCAGCAGCGCTCACTCCAGCAGCAGGGGTGCGGCAGAACATGCCCTTCAATTTGATGGAACTGAAGTAGGGGAAATCATGCTGGCTGTAGCGAAGATGAGTTACAGGGGGGCCTATGGGTGTCATTTTCTTGCAAGCTGTTGGGCGAATTGTGTTCTGTAGTGGTGCAAACGAGGATTTTGCATTGAGAAGTGGCTGTTGATAGTAGATGTGATTCAAGTGCTTTAACTAAGGAAATGATAATGTTAGCGTCGTGGGTAGTGGAGTTTGAAGTGATTCCAGAGGGCTGGTTAGATGTTACGGTTGTAGCTCGGAGTCGTGAATGGCTAAGGCTAGGGGAGTTATGGCACGGTAAGGAATGTATGTAGTAATTCGATTATCCAATTCGAGTATGGGGTCAAGGCTAGAACTAAGCCCTAGAGTTTCTTCGTTGCTGGCGAACTTGTTGGTGTGTTGGCTACAACTGCCATGTCGAATCCTGCATATAAGGTAGTCCTTGTTGATTATTCTCCAAGTAGCATCGATTCTCAATGGTTGCAAGGATGATTTGGCAGCGGGTTGTGCGTTGGTAACTTAAGTGACCACAAGATGAAGGAAGGGAAAATTCTTCAATATCCGATGGATGGGATGATAGAGGGACAAAATCTGTCAGGATCGTCATCTGCTTGAGGGAAAAAGGCTGAAGAAGCTGATGAAACTGGATTTAAAATGGTTGGCCGACTCGATCAACATGCCGGTGTGTTTCTTCAACTTATGAACCGTGGACGAAAGATCAACCTGGTTGATTTGGATTGTATAATGGACACAGCTTCGTGGGGTTGAGATAACCCGATCAGGTATGGTACTTTACTAAGTAAGGAATAGAATTAACTTAGGATTGATGTGCATATTGATTGAATGCTTTTGTGCTTATCTGCGGATAGAAGATCATGTAGGACTTAATTGCTTCCTTGAGTTGATTGTTTACGTGTTTCCGTGCTCTTTATGATTATTGGGGAGTTGTGATTTACTTCTTGAGTTATTATCATATGTGATTTATGTTTTAAACGGTTTATTGATATTGCGATACGTGGGTTTGCGTAAGTGTTGAGATTGATTGAGTATGACACGTAGTATTGTGAATGAAGTCTTGTGATTTGATCTTCATTGTGATGAATTATTTAAAGTATGTTGCATATGCTTATGAAAGTGACGTTTCATTTGGACTGTATTATTGCATGATGAAATCATGGCATATTGGCATAGTGTGATTCCTTGAAAGCATAGTGTGGGTCAGCACGAGGTGCTGGTGCATTATGAGGGTGCAGATCCTGTGGTGAAAAACCCAAAATTGGCCATTAGGTACTCGCAAGCCTATGGGGTCCGGACCGTAAAGCGAGACATATATATTGGTACTTGCATGCCAACGGGGAAGAACCGTGAAGCGAGACATGGGTGTGACATTGAGATGCATGGGTGTGTCATGCATATTACTTGTGCATTGTGTTGATGAATTTATGAACGTGATATAGAGTTTTTATACAGATGTAGTTTGTACATTGCTATCATATTGTATGAATGATTAGGGAGGCGTGTAGATATACATGTACACTTGCACATGCCACGACTTAATTTTATTCTTTGCATTAGTATTGTACCATACCAGCATGTTGGCGCTGACCCATTCATGGGCACAGGTTTCAGATAAAACATCCTGGTACGCGGGACTTGATGAAGTCTTGGAGAAAGGAGGGGAAATAAATTTGGAAGAATATTTGGGCCCTTGGGGCGTATTTTGATATTATAAAAGATTGATGTGTTTATGAAAAGAATGGAAATGGCATTGTATATTGTAATAGGTATTGAATTTGTGATCTTTTAGTTTAAATGTAGGAGTAGACGTGATGGATTGTATAAGTAGGCGATGTATATTTAACTTTGATAAAGTTATGGCCATCGAGTGAGGATGGATTGTGATGTATTTATATTTATATGATGTTATATGATGCATTGTGATTATCAGGGGGAAAAAGGTTCGAAAAACAAAGGAGGTTCTGCCGAAATTTTTTTAAAACGGGAATGTATGTGTATTGATGGATGTATAGTTATGTTACTGAAGTAGGCTTGCATCCATATCAGTTAAAATTCGTTAAATATTTATTTATTTATTTACTCGTCTATTTATTTTCTTCATTTGTTTCCTTCAGTCGCGTCCCCGGGTTCGGTCGGGAATTCGGGGCGTGACAGTAAAACAGAAGGCAAATGATTGACATTGAGGCTGGTGGATTCAGAAGAGGGAACCAGGGAGAGAAGAACGAAAAAAGGGAAGGGATGCGCAGCTATGAAAAACTCAGAAAAGGCATGGATCTGATTTTTGTTTTAATTTTTCAAGCATGGAAATTTAGCTCTAGAGGTATGGTCTTGTAGAACATGGAATAAGGATTATTTTACAAAAAGAATGAGGTAAAATGGTTAAGAATTGAGCAAGATATCCTTAGTTGCAGGTTGTGTATTATAATTGGTTTTTATGAATTTTGTGCATTAAAACTTAATTTAACCTTGAGGAACTATTCTTAGGAAGTGCAGAAATTCAATAGGGAGTAAAACGGGCCAAAACCGTAGAGAAAATGGTGGGAAATGAGGAAGAAACTGGCTAGCTGGAGCTGGCCAAAAAATTGCACAGCTCCACCGGAAAAATGTTAGGGAATGGGGTGAGCTTCGAAAAGCCCAATGAGTAACACAGGTTCCCTGTCAAGGGTTTCAAAACCATTTCTTGTTTACAAAGCACAAGGGTAGTTCAATTGTTTCTGAAATAGCAGTTTTATAAATCTACTTTAAATGCAGTTTCAGTAGAATAAAACAGGACTGAACTAAACGGATCAACAAATCAGAACAGACGGAACAGTGCATGATGCCAATATATCAACGAGAGTATAGGCAATTAATTCAATATTAGAACAGATCAGTACTAGGCGGAATATAACAGGGCATAACAATAATTTATCAGTTAGGCGCGTAATCAAGCCTACTTATGCCAGACCGCTCATAATCAGAATGGTACCCAGAGTCAGACACATCATAGCAGAACAAAATCAGATAGACCATAAAATGGAACAAGACAGACCGAACAAAATAATAGTAGGACGGGACAAAATCATGCCGCGTACAATACATTATAAAAGTTTGCATTTAAAAACATGCATTCAGACAGTTTATCTTTTAAAACCGTACAGTGCATCAAAATACAGTATCTATGCAGTAACTTATATACCAAGTCAAGAATTCAGACAGATCATAACGGAACTGGACCACATATCAATCAAGACAGACAGATTATTGACGGACGTTTCATAACGGGATCAGACGGAACAAAATACCAGATCAAGTCACAGGCATAATCAAGGACAGAGGCATAACAGGACGGATCATAACGGGACAAAACAGAGCAATACATCAATCAGAACAAGACATATAGAAACTGAACATGGCGGATCAAAACGGTACAATATCAATCAGGTCAAGTCATATCGGAACTGAACATGACGGAACAAAACGAAACAATATCAATCAAGACAAGTCATATCGGAACTGAACATGACGGAACAAAACGAAACAATATCAATCAGGACAAGTCATATCGGAACTGAACATGACGGAACAAAACGAAACAATATCAATCAAGACAAGTCATATCGGAACTGAACATGACGGAACAAAATGAAACGATATCAATCAAGACAAGTCATATCGGAACTGAACATGACGGAACAAAACGAAACGATATCAATCAGGACAAGTAATATCGGAACTGAACATGACGGAACAAAACGAAACGATATCAATCAGGACAAGTCATATCGGAACTGAACATGACGGAACAAAACGAAACGATATCAATCAGGACAAGTCATATCGGAACTGAACATGACGGAACAAAACGAAACGATATCAATCAGGACAAGTCATATCGGAACTGAACATGACGGAACAAAATGAAACAATATCAATCAGGACAAGTCATGTCGGAACTGAACATGACGGAACAAAATGAAACAATGTCAATCAGGACAAGTCATGTCGGAACTGAACATGACGGAACAAAATGAAACAATGTCAATCAGGACCAGTCATATCGGAACTGAACATGACGGAACAAAACGAAACAATATCAATCAGGACAAGTCATATCGGAACTGAATATGACGGAACAAAATGAAACGATATCAATCAGGACAAGTCATATCGGAACTGAACATGACGGAACAAAACGAAACAATATCAATCAGGACAAGTCATGTCGGAGCTGAATATGACGGAAACAAACGAAACAATACATCAATCAGATCAAGATATATCGAAACTGAACATGTCGGAACAAAACGGAACAATACATCTATCAGAACAAGACATATCGGAACTGAACATGTCGGAACAAAACGGAACAATACATCTATCAGAACAAGACATATCGGAATTGAACAGGACGGAACAAACTGGTACAATATCAATCAGGACAAGGCATATGCTACTTTAAATATATGTTTTTCTTTTAAACAGTATAACGTTCAAAACAGTACAGTGCTTCAAAGTACAGTATCTAGACAGAACTTATACACCAATTCAGGAGTCAGGTTTACTCACAAGACGCAACAGTACAGAATAAAACCATGACAGACCATACAACAGAACAAGACAGACCCGAACTGAACAGGAGAACAGGACAGTACAAAATCAGGTTACGTGTAATGCAGTATAAAAAGTATGCATTCAGACAGTACAGTATACAAAACAGTACAGT
This sequence comes from Nyssa sinensis, assembly GCA_008638375.1. Taxonomy (NCBI): domain Eukaryota; kingdom Viridiplantae; phylum Streptophyta; class Magnoliopsida; order Cornales; family Nyssaceae; genus Nyssa; species Nyssa sinensis. The sequence continues at coordinate 38,624,106 of CM018034.1, forward strand.
AAATCAAAATACAGTAACTAGACGGTGTACTTATACACCAAGTCAGAAGTTCCAGGTTACTCACAAACTGTTACGGTTATCTCCTTGCGCAACCAATCTGATAACCTCCGGATACGTCAGGCATCTCCATGTATATCCTGAACAATAATCATCAATCATATACAGATCAGAACTCATCCATTCAGGTCTCATTTGTCATCTTAGGTATCTATCGGTTTACCTAAGATAGCCTAGTAGCCTATCGTCCTCTCATCGGGTTTCATCCGGGCTATTTTACTCTTAAATTAGGCTTAGCAGTCATCAGAGTTATAACCCAAGTCATTTAGACTTCAATCGTTATCAGTCAGTTACTTCTTCAGCCTTAGGGGCAAAATGGTCATTTTATCATTCTTGTCCCGGACCCTGTCGTGGTCTTCGGAATAGTCTTTATATCTTAAGTACAAAGTTCTACGTCTTTTAGACTCCAATCGGCATCAGTTAGGTTCTTATTTTAACCATAGGGGCAAAATGGTAATTTTGCCATTCTTATCCCGGACCCAGTCGTGGTTCTTAGAATATCCCATATATCGTATACATGAAGTTCTAAGTCTTTTAGACTTGAATCGCTATCAGTTAAGGGCTTACTTAGCCTTAGGGGCAAAATAGTAATTTGTCATTCTTACCCCGGACCCTGTCGTGGTCCTCAGAATGTCCCATATATCTCATATGTAAATTCTTAAGTCCTTTGGGCTTCGTTTGGTATCTGCTTTTGATCATCGGGACACATCGGTCATTTCTCGTTTTACGCATTACTGTCCCGGAGTCTTATTTAGCCCTTCAGTGTTCATAATTATTCCTATGATAATTTATCAGATCAGTTTGACCTTTATTTGACCTCTACTTTGCACTTACTGTGCTCAGGGGTATTTTGGTCATTTTACGTTTTGTAAGATTCTGACTCCGAATCATTATTTAATCATGTTTACAGTCCCACCAGTATCTGGGCTTCTATCGCTATCAATTTCGTCCCAATCGGACTTCATTTAGGCTTCGTACAGTATCAGGGGTAATTTGGTAATTTCACGTGTCATATTTTTCGGCACGTCAGTTCATAAAATGGACCTCACCATTGGGTCCAGAGTGTTCGACATAATTAAGTTGGACTATCTATTATATTCAATTGACCCTGGGAAGCATCAGGGGCAGTATGGTCATTTACACTTTGTGTCTGTATTTTTCGGGACTTCAGTTCGTTAAACGGACCTCACCGTTGAGTTCAAAATGCCCGACATAGTCAAAATAGACTGTCTTTTTATTTTTATTTGGTTCTGGTGCCATCAGGGGCAGTACAGTAATTTATCACTTACAAGTCTGTATTTTTCGGTACTGTATTTCCCAATTTGGACTGTACCATTGAGTCCAGAATGCTTGAAATAGTGAAAATACACTATTTATTTAATTTATTTGGACTCCGTTTGACATATTTAATGTCCAGGGGTAAAATCGTAATTTTAACTATTTAATAAATAATTAAATAATTCTTTTATTATTTAATTAATTCTTTAGGGGCTTGATTGCACAAAATTTCAGAAATCAGGGCCACTGTGCAATATTCAGAACTATCAGGGGTAAATCCGTAATTTCAGAAATCATATAGGGGTCAAAACATAATTTTATAAATTAGGGGTTCAAACCCTTTGGTTTTTGGGTTCAAAAATTGAACCAGTCCAAAACCTCCAAAAACCGACCGGTTCAGTTAGGCCAGAGAACCGGAATTACATGTCCCCTCTATCCCCAATTTGGCCCCTATCCACGGTTAGGTTATCTCCCCAAATCAATTTCAATTTGTTAAGCCCGTAACCAAACAAGCCTGATTTCAATTTAATCACCACAATACGCTGCCGTTTGGGGTTATTCAGATTTGCGGGTGGGTCGGATTTGACCCGAACCCGATCCAGGTCCATGACCCGTGCCCGTCACTGTTCATCGTCTTCCCCACGAGCGATGAACAGTAACCGTAAAGCTGCAGGTTTTTTAAACTCAATTTCGTGAGTTTTTGGGCATGGATCTTCACTGTTTTCCATTCCAAAACTCTTTTGAATGCCAAGCCAATAATTTGACATTCACTTGGTGGCTCAAAACCGCGCATGGTGCTCGGTTCATCACCATTATCACGCGACCTGCAACTCCACCGTATGCCCTTATTTCTCAACCGTTTTCAACACGGTTTGTTTCTTTGTGACCCTTAGGACAGGAGCTTCAACTCTCCATTCTAAAATTTCAGTTTAAAAGCCCGTTACAGAATTTGGGTTCCATGGCCAAGACTCACAGGTTCGGTTTTGAGGGTCCAAATCAGTGTTCTAGGGTCGCGGGTTGGTGTATTTGGGACCCTATCAGTGTCTAGATCAGGTTCAGAGTGTCAGAAATCAGTTTGATTGCAGCTGTTTCAGACCTGCTATTCGAGGTCCATCCATGGTGGCTGTTTACGGGTTTTGGGTGTTTCTACCCTATTCGACCCTCCCAATTAATTTAGAACAGTTCTAAGGTCTCACAGTAGCTTATTTACACAGTCTATATGATTTAAAAACCATCAGAGAAATACCAATAACCCAAATAGAAAAATTTAGCAATTTAGCAGTTTTGAGGTATTTACCTCTCAAGCAGTGGCCTTCCTCATGGCTTGGTTCAGGCACCCACAGGTGTAGTCCAGTTCCCTTGGCCTTTCAAAATGCAGTCATCTCCCATCTTGTGCACTTCCAGACCTTAGCTCCCTTCCTTTGCTCCCTCAAATGGCCAAACCAACATGCACTCACTCTAAGGTTCTCTCTCTAAAGATATCAGTTTACAGGATTTCTTTTACAGGTCTGTTCTTTTCCCTCCAATGCCTATATGGAGATATGAAAATAAAATCAGATTTTCCTTGTTCAATACACCTCCCAACCTCATGATTAGTTTGCATGTATTTTTGTTGGAGGAGAGGTCATCATGGCTGAAGTAGGGTGATGATGAGCTAGGGAGCATAGGGGTGATGCAAGAGTGTGGTGTTGCATGGATGGCCATTGGCCAGTTTTGGTGGCAGATTAGGATAATTTAGTGTTATATACATTTCTGTTGTATATATGGACACAAAGATAATAGTAGCCCAGTTGGTAATTTTTTGGATGAGGTTTCTTTTTACTCAAAGGTCAAGGGTTCAATTCCCTTGGCCTCCCATTTGGCCATTTTTTCCATATTTTCGGTTAAGGCCACGTTTGGTTGCACAGTAATTCAATTTTCAATGTTTGCTACATAACTTTCATTCCGTAGCTCCTTTTTCGATGCGGTTTCTTCCGAGAGCTTCATAATTCAGTTCGCTTCAGTGTCAGAGGTTCCATGTCATTTATTAATCATTCGGGATTTTCGGGGTTAACTAATTCGGGTTCCGTTAGTGCTAAAACGGCATTATTTTACCGATTTAACCAGCAATTTGGATTCGGGTAAGGTACCCTTCCCTCCAGACATTTTCTTTATTTAATCGGTCTATGGCGACCGTCGGGATTATGATTAATTCCCTAAATCATTCTGTAAGTCGGTATTAATTAATAATTATTAATTAATTATTAATTTCGCGGGATCGGGGTGTTACATTTTCCTTCTCTCTCTTTTGTTTCTCTTTCTTATTTCTTACTTCTAGATCCGTTTTTTCTTCTTTTTTTCACTTTCTCTCTCAACAAATCTCTCTCTCTACAATTCTTTCTATATCTATAATTTTCTCTCTCTTTCTCTACCCCTACAGACATGCACACAAGGACACGCTCTTGGTATTTTTTTCTTCACATATAATATATACACAATATATATAGATTTATATATTTTTTAATTTGCATGAAATTTGATTGGTCTATGTGAGGGCCCAATGAGGTGTTGACACCTCAGCTCTTAAGTATGCAAACTTGAAATTTTATGTAACTTATATATATCTTGTGAAATATATAACACTAAAGTGATGCAGCCAAGTTGACTATTCTTTTTGGTATAAGATTCTCCCTCTATTTTTTGGTCTTGGGTTCAAGTCTTTTAGCCAACACTTTTGGCCTTATTTTCTCTCTTTTCCTCTTCTTATGCCTTGTTTGGCATTTTGGGTGTGTTTCTCGAATTTTTGAAGTTGCGTTTCAATTGCCATAAAATCTCTCGGTATTCTTGCAATGTTTTTTATTCTTGTATGCTTCACCTACATGCTATTTATTTTATTTTTGATACGTTCCATCGTGTTTGGTTTATAGCAAAAACATGTTATTTTTATCAAAAAATTCTCGATTAATTTTATTTCTCCCTCATGTACTTGTATCACTTATTTATTCTCTTCACGAGCCGATTTCATAAATTGAGATCTTTTCAAATTTATATAGCCTTCACTGTCTCGTCTTGATGTATTTAAATTATTCTAATAGTCCATTATAATTATCGAAATAATCCCGATTAAACGCGCTCCCTTTGTGCGTTATGCTAATCTTGCTCAAGTGCACTTCGTGCACTAATTTTTCACATTCACTTGTGTGTTAATCCTCGATTAACACTAGTCATAACTTCTATAAAATCATGGGCCTTAGCATTAAATTTAATTCTTAAATCGGTCGTCTCTAATTTAGAATTTATTATTTTCATCATTTATACCTTTGCTTTCATATTTATGAGTCACTAGTCATAACTAGTGTTGCCTAAGGTTATTAAGCAAATTAACTTATGATAATCATCATTATCGTTAATTGCTTTGCTTAATTAGGTCGGGGTGTTACATCCTACCCCCACTTAAACTGAGTTTTGTCCTAAAAACTCGAACGTTTATATTTAGGAAGCTCTATTTTCTTTTCATGCCAATTTCATTATCATGGTTTCCTTTAATCTGTCTCTTGGACTTATCACTGGCATTTAGGACATCATATCTTCAAACAAGAAGATTTTTCATACATGATTCACAATTCTTTCGTACTCTATGTTTTAATTCAATAGTGATCTTGAAAGTCACAAGTTTGACTTTTAACTTTTTTGAGACTTTAAACTCAGAGTCTCTAAATTCTTGTATTTAACATTTCAGTGTTTATTTCTTTAGTTCTCAAACTTGTGGTTATGGGTCCATTATACTTTCATTTCTCATTCTGAGTCATCTTTTTAGTTACTTGACTATTTCTCACTGTTACTAGTATTTTAACTAGTCCCACGTCTAGTCGTCATATTAATCTCATTTGGTACTAAGTCGTGATTACATTACCTGTTATAACATGAAATTTTTTTTATTTTATTATTTATTCTTTGCAAATATTAATTATTATTATTATTATTATTATTATTATGATGGATGTGTGTGTATGTGTATATATATATATGTGTATATAATTTTAATTTTATGTTGTGTATATGTGTACACATGTGAGTGTGTGTATAAAATGTGTAAACATATAAGTGTATATAAATATATATACATGTGTATAAAACAGTGTGTGTGTGTGTGTGCATGTGTTGAGTGTTACACACTCAACAAGGGATGGTGTGGCAGGTATGGTTGGTGGAGTGTAGAAGGAGAGATCAGGGTATGGGAGGGGCAGTACTGATGCAGTAAGGTTGGTCTTGGGGAGAGAGAGAGAGAGAGAGAGAGAGAGAGAGAGAGAGAGAGAGATAGAGAGAGAAAGTGAAGAGAAAAAGAGAGTTGGTCTCGGGTGGGAAGAGAAGAGAAGGAAGGAAAGAGAAAGAAGAGAGAAACCGAGAGAGAGAGAGAGAGAGTTCTGGACTGTGAAGAAGGAGAGGAAGCTCGAGGAGAAACCAGAAAGGTGGAAGAGGGCACGGCTAGAGAGAGAAACAACCGAAAGTTTTGGTAAGTGGGCTAGCTTCTGTTTCAATTTTTTTTTAAGCATTTTAATTTATTCAAATTGTAGGATCTTAGAGAGCATAATGTAGGGATTAATTTGCAAAAAGAATAAGAAGAAATGGTTGAGAAATGAGAGAGAAAATGAGGGTTACAGGTCGAGGGGCAATAATCGGGTTTTAAGGGTTTTGTGTTTAAAAACTTGCTAAGATCATGAGGAAGTGTTCCTCTTGAACACAGGAAGCCTTTAGGATGAAAATGGGAGGAAACCCGTGACCAAACAGTGACAAAAATGAAAGGGGAGGAGTTGGTCGGAGAGTTGACCGAGGGTTTGACCCTCTATTTCGTGGAGATGGAGGAGGCTTTGAGGGAAATGGAGGTTGGGGATGTGATCTACGTGAAAAGGGGGAGAAAATAGCATCTTGAAAACTGAGAAAACTCGCCGGAGATCGGTCGCCGGTGCCGGAGAGGGCACCGGAAACCTACTGTTGCCCTACCGAAAAATCGGGGAAGAAGATGGGGTGACCGGGTCGGGTTCCGGGTCGGATCCGGATCCGGGTCGGGCGGGGCTGGTCCGCCCCTGCCACGTGTCGGCCCACTGTTTTAAATTAAAAACCTAATTTGGCCGTTTGGTTGCAAGGATAAGAAATTAAGGAATTGAAATTAAATTGAAACAGGGATATCCTATCCCTGTTCTAGGATTAGCCCCTGTTTGGTTAACCTAATTGAGAATAGCAAATTAAACTAATTTCAATTTGAACCTTGAACCTTTTGGAATTTGAACCTTAACCCAGAACTTTCAGAAATTACAAATTGACCCCCCAACTATTAGAAATTTCACTTTTACCCACCTGATTAAATTATTAATAAAATATTAATTAAATTAATTATTTAATTAATTAAATATTCAAAAATATTCCGGAATCCAAATGGGACAAGTCATTAGTGTATTTTGACTATCTCAACCATTCTGAGACCAATGGTGAGGTTCGTTTTACGAGACGGGGTCCCAAAAATTAAAAGAACCGCAGTAACCTTTAAAATTACCAAAATGCCCCTAAATTGAAACACAGTCAAACGAACTCCGAATTAGGTAAACAAATAGCGAAATTTTATTATCTCGAACATTCCGGACTCAACCGTGGAGTCCGATTTGTGAAAAGAGGTCACAAAATATAAGGGCACGTGTAAAGTGCAAAATGACCATTTTGCCCTTTTTAACCCCGGTGTCCGAATTGAGTTCTACGAGAACCTAAACTTATTTTCTTCAACGTCCTAGAACCAATGGTAGAGTTTAATTTAGTAGAATAGAAACTTATGAATTAAAGACATAAAATTTGATGAATAGCATAAATTCAAATAACAATAGACTGAGTTGTAATTTCTACTTTTAGGGACACTGACAGGACAGGAGGGGGCGATCTGATCTCCTGCATTTTCATCCGCCGGTTCAGTTACATATAGTGCACGATCTTCTTAGGGTTGTGACTGACCCTTCAGGTATGGTGTTTTGCTAGTGTTAGAAATGAAGTTAAGTTAGGAATATTTGTGAATGACTGGAATGCTGTATGTGTTTATCTGTAATGTGTTTACCTGTTTATTTGGAATTGGTTGTTCACATGTTATGTGTTACTTGCAAGTTAATAAAGTGAAGAACATGAATCATGATGTACGAACATATGAGATATGCATGTATATGAAACTGACTAGTGATTTATTTCTTATTGTCCGAGCATGTTATATTATTGAGATTCATGTTCATTGAGATTGCATTGGCATATTGGCATATGATGAGTTCCTTGAGAACATGGCGTGGGTAAGCACGTGGTGCTTTGCATTATGAGGGTGTAGATCCTGTGGTGAAAAACCCAAAATTGGCCATTGCATTGGTACTTCGAGCCATCGGGGAGTACCCGTAAACGAGACATGGGTGTGGCATAGAGTTGTGCATGGGTGTGTCACGCATACTATTCATATATATTACTGCGATGCTTGAATGTCATTTAGAAATAAATGTACACTTTGCACATGCCACGCCTTAGCTTTATTTCTGGCATTAGCATTTCATCATACCAGCAGTTGTGCTGACCCATTCGTGGGCAACATTTTCAGATGAGGATCCTCCAGCCACGTGAGACTCAGTGATGCCCTGATAGGGCGAAGCACGTGATACATTTGTGATCCATGAGACTTGTATTTTGTTATGTAAGGGCTTAAGCCCGAATGACTGATGAACAATGTATTCGATGTTATTTTATGTATGGATGATGATGGACGCATGTTTAGTGAATTTAATTACTTTTGTCCTTTTATTTATTTTACTTTCTGTCTCGTCAGTCGAGCCTCGGGTTCGGTCAGAATTCGGGGCGTGACATTACCATTTATGGTTTCCCAACTTCTGTTGGTGTTGTAGGGCATATCATGTGCCAGGTAAAGGTATCTAGTACGTTGATCTTTTTTTTTCTATTGGTTGTTTTAGTAGTGGTTATAGAAAATCAACGGTGTAACTAGACTACACCACTTTCATTGTTTGGAGAGTACCAAATTTCTCATTTAAATACTTTAGTCTTTACTAAGGATAAAGTCCTTGATGGATTTACACTATTCCACTTGAATTCATATAGAGGCTTAGAATGATGACTTGGAAGGAAAAGATCGGATTTTCCACTGTTTGAAGCTTATACACAGCTTCTTTCCTCTCTGGCCACTTTCCTTTCAATTTCTTCTTCCTTTTTCTATTTATTTTTTATTTTTTATTTTGGTCGCGAATCCTGCCTTGGATTCATTGTACGTTTTCGGTTGCGTGCTTTGCAACATCACCCTGTTTAAGTTTCTTTTTGTCTACTGGACTTTGTTTGATTATGACAAAAACCGTATTCCCTTTTTGTATTTTCGGCATCATATTTCCTTTTTGTGTTCATGAACATCCTTTGGCTCATGCCAGGATGGTTTACTCATGTGTTTATTGCATTACAATATATTTCCCATACGAGGGTAACTTTAGATTTATTCGTAATATTTATTTATAACTCTCGATCACGCGCCCATTTCCAAGGGTCACTCAAGTTGAAGATTTATCAATCCCCTTTCACTTCATTTTGTACTATCCCATTGGCATACCTGCCTTTGTTTTCGAATTCGTAGACATTTATCATCGTTTTTTTTTATAATTAGACAAGTTGAGGAAATTAGTTCCTCCATTTTTTTCCAATTATTGGTTGGTACGAATATCTTTTTATTTCTTGCTCACAATTGAGTTTTTCATAGATTTTGATTTCTCATTCCTTCATGGATTAAAGTATAGTAAGTTTACTTAGTCCGTTTCTTCTTTAAGTCTTGGTAGACTTATCGAAGATTCTTAGGGTATTCTTTTACCCTGGCCACCAATTCTTCATATGACAATCTACTTTTGGAAGTACTTTTAACTGTGATATCATATTTGGTCCACTTTGAACTTTCTACATATTTTTTGAACAATTTGAATCTCAAAGTCTTATGACTTTCTTAGTATTAGTCTTTTATTTTTGGTTTCTCGTACCTTTGCACAAAGGTTATTCATATGTCTAATTTCTTATCCTCATTATCATATTCAGTTTATCATCATATTACATTTTTTTCCCCAGACGTTATTCAATTTTAACAAATTTGTTCTCTCACAGAACTTATTTAACTATATAGGAAGTACCTTGCACATTCTGTGACTTCAGAGTCACACAGTCATGTGATTAGTCTCATCTGTAACCAAAGATTTAATAGCATACTAGTACTTATTCATTTGCAAGTATTGCTATTCACAATCTTGTCCATTTTGGACTTCATATCATATTACAGAATTGTTTAAATCAATTAGCCATCCCATCATTTTTTCATTACATTTGACATTTAAAGTTTATCAAGATTTAGTAGGGTTTCTCAATCATGGAAGATCATAACTTCCCTGGCGTTACAAATTTAGTTATTCTTACTTCCTCCCACAATCACAATTGTCTTCATAGTACCTCGAAGAATTATGTAAGATTTTATCATAATCGTTGTCCTCACAAGTCTTTCTAGGCTTTTTACTACAAGTTTAGTCTCTTTATCAGTAGATTACATTGATCCTTAAAAGTTATTTAGAGTCATTAATCACTTACCTTTTGGAATAGATTCAACCAACTCAATAGAGTATCGCCCACAATTGGGTCATATCGTCACCTAGATCAACAAGATCCATTAAATTTTCCCCAATGATCATTCATTATGCGTTAGTCTCTTTTTGGAACCATCATATTTTATAGTGTCAACTTTGACAGTCTCGCTTTTTCGGTAATTGCCTCCCAAGGCTCTATTTGTCTTCACCCTTTTAGGATCTATCAATGAATCACTCAAGAATCCTTACATTTCTAATATATCATCCATCCATCTGGAGTCTCAAACTCCTCATGTCACTATCATTAAGTCTTCCTCAGACTATCTCTTTTATAGATTTGTTGTCAGATCCATCGACCTTTCAAAATTTCACAATCCCAACTCTATGTCACCTTACATCTTCCAAAAGAGCATGAATCGTTCCCCTTGTTCAAACTATAGTGTCTCATAATTCATTGATCTATTCACATCTTAATTATCTAAGAGTTATCAACCTCGATACTGGTGTAATTTTTCCTAAGAATTCTTAACATTTGCCCTTAAGCATACTATTATCTCCTAAAAGTCGCTATGCATTTGATCATCTCAAATGCCTAAGAATATCAAATTTTGATATAGCATAGTTTTTTCCAAAAACTACTAACCTTAGTAAGTAAACACATTATCGTTTCCAAAAATCATTGATCATTTAATCATCTAAATCATCCAATAGTCATCAAATCCAATGTTGGTATGATCTCTCCCAAAGAATCATTAACCTATTGCTCTAATACCACTCTGTTGCGACCTGAAACCCATCATATGTGGATTAAGGACAACGATCAATACTGCCACTCGGATAGGCCGTACAAAATCAAATGAATTTCACAAGAGTGATAATATATTTTTCTTTTATTAAATCATTAAACGTGGAAGCTACACATATGCAACTCATCTGATGAAAAAATCAAACTCTAATAACCATCAATCAGAATATCTCCAAGTGTAATTTGGATCATCATGAATCACCATTCAAGTTTAACATCATTAACAATGATATAATATCACAATACATAATATTACGATCAGCCTTACAGAATATATATTCAAATTATGACTTGGAGTTTTACATCATCAATATTGCTCACAAGCACATCACTAGCTCCATTAGTCGCATCACTACATTTCCTCCCATATGGTGCTACCTGAAAAATTGTTATAAATATGGAGTGAGATAGCTTAGGTCAGTAAGTAAATTCTCTCGCTCTGCCATGGGACATGGTTAGTTTAGGTAACATAATGCAACCAAATGGCAAGTGAGAGAATATATAACAATAGCCAATCACAAAGGAAAATAAATCACCAAAGATGACCCGTGGGTCCAAAAGGCATATCTCAAAGCAGTTTGAAAAAGGTGATGTAAACAATTTAGCAAGTCAACAATAGGGATTTAGCCTACACAATAATTAGCTGCTAAAAATCACAAGATACCAATTTGAATCCAATGATAGGCTTGCAAAGCATATCCACAATCAGATAGTGCATCACTAGATTATGATTCAAATAAAAGATATGAGATACTAACAAAATAGATGCTATCAACCAAAAGGGCCTAGCCACCCTCAAAAGCACTCATTTAGGTTTACCCCATTTTGGGTTCCTGAATAGCACTAGAGCTCTTATCATATATCATGTCCTCCATGGACTAAGTGTTGGGTATCATTCTCAATCACCAACCTGTAGGTCCAAATCAGCATTTATAGAATCAGGATAGACGTTGTGACAGACACAACTCCCGACACTCGTACTAACATCACGATCAGCGAAATTTCACAAGGAATGTACATATATGTGGAATATCAAATTCTCAGCAGTGAGAAACATAGTAGTTTTTCAATATCCAAATCAAAGGTATAAAAATGTGCAAGTAATCACATCCAGATATTGGCAATTGAGTTATCAACATATCCACAAGGAATAACAAGTATCAAATTGTGGAATCAATAAATGTCAGGTACGTATAAGAATACAAATTGCCAGCATCGAGAAAATATAATTGTGACATGACTAAGAAATACCACATATTAGTGTTTGGGTTTACTTACATTGGATTCTTAGCATCGCATTCCCATGCGGGTACCATAATAACTATCCCATACCTTTCTTTCCATTTTCCATCGTTTGGGTGATCCTATAATCACGGATCAAAAATACATTACATAATGAATTAGTATTCATTTTAATCCCAAACATTGTTATTCAATGTTTTAAGTTCTTTTAAACTTAGTCTATTCAATTAAGGGTCTTCAAATTTCCCATTTAGGGTTCCCTGATGCCTTATAACTTATTTGGCCCTTTAATGACAAATTGGTAACTTACACATTTTAATGTCCTATATATTTTCTGTGCACGATTTATGTATTCAGACTCCATTTTAAGTTTATTTGGTCCTTGTAACATTTATGTGGACTTATTAATTTCATTTTTATACTTTTGGTAATTTCATTAAGTCCTAAGGATGTATTTTTCATTTTTTAGTTTGTTATCGAGTCTTATTTTCCTCAAAGGGACATCACCATCAAGTCTGGAATATCGAATATAATTAATTTAGGCTTTTTCGGATCTTAATTCAGCATTTATGTGACTTACATTAAGCCTAGGGGCATTTTTGTAATTTTATACTTTTAGGCGTCACACTTTTTGGTACTTTGTTTGCTAAAACGAACATCGCCGTTGAGTCCGAGATGTCAAATAATGTCAGAATCTGCCATCTCTGACATTTAACTAGCTCTTTGCTTACTAAGGGCAAATTGATAATTATGATATTTTACGTGTCTATATCTCTAGGACTTCGTTTCACAAAAACGGGTCCTGTCATTGGGTCCAGAATGACACAAAATGTTTAGGTATGCATTTTCATAGTCATCAGAGTCCAATTGATCACTTAACTAATTATTAGGATGTATTTAAAATTACTCTAGTTTGCCCGTTCATATTTTTTAGGATTTAATTTCGCAAATGGGACTCTGCTGTTGAGTTCAGAATGCTCAAAAATATTGGGTTGCACAATTCTTTCATTTAATTGGCCTTCCTTTGGCCTCTTTTTGGTCTAAGGACATTTTGGTAATTTTTTTATATAATTAAAGGATTTAAAATAAATATTTAATTAATTTCTGGGCCAATCTGTGATTAATCTAAATTGTTGGGATCATTTCGTAATTAACAGAACCTATTGGGGGTCATTAGACAATTTCAAAACTATTTAAATAAACCTATTGGTTTAATTAGGTTCTATGTGAACCAGTCCAAAACAGTACTGAACCAACCGGTCCATTCGGTTCATTGTATCATGCTCACATCATCATGATGTCAGCCCTATTTTTTTATTTTTTTAATTCTTTTAAGCCAAAACGACGACGTTTCAATAAGTGTTTTAAACCATTTTATAATTCAGTCGGGGCTCGACTCAAAACCCGACCCGGTATTGTTATTCTTCCCTAATACTCCGGCGAGGGTTCTGGTGGCTTTTTCCAGTGCCGGCGATCGTCGCCGGTTGAATTTCGGCAACTGCTCAACATGGTTCGAACCCAATTTTCATATTGATTCCATATTTAGTGTTGAAATTCAATTTGGGTCAACCCTTGGCCGTCGAATAGCCATTTACGGTTGTTGCTCCGGCGAGGGTCATTTTTTCAGTGACCCATTAAATTTCTATTTCGTGGAGTTCTGCTACTCGATTTGCTCCCAATTTCCTCCAATGGGTTCCTGGGACTACTGGGAATATTTTCCCGTTCCTAAAACCCTACGAATTGATCAAACTCCCACTTATCAATTTTACTCAACTGTACCTGCAACTCACTATAACTCTATGGTCTCTTGACCATTTTTAGTGATTCAAGTAGCTTCACGGCCCAAATTTAATGGTCTTTTGAGTTATGTAGCTAGTTTTAAGTTTTATTAAAGTTAGCTCAAAAACTCAGTTTTTCACAAGTTTTCGGTCTTAAGGTTTCTTAGGGTTTTCAAGCTCCAACCTCACCATTCTTCTTTTATTTTCTTCCCTCTACAATATAAAACACTTGCATGTATATTATAAGGCATAAACAAGCTCAAAAATAAATTTTGGCAAATTTTCTAGAGAGAGAAAATTACCTCTTAGTTTTTTCTTCTCTCTTGATAGCTTCTCTCTCTTCCTTCTTACTTCTGGTTCCTTCTTTCTTCTTTTTCTTCACTTTCTCTCTCAACAAGTCTCACTTTCTCTCTCTATAATTCTCTCTCTCTTTCTCTACCACCACACACATGCACACAAGGACACGCTCTTGGTCTGTTTTTTCTTCACATATAATATACACACAGTATATATCTATAGCACATATATATATATATTTATATACATATACATATATATATATATATATATTAATTTGCATGGAACTTGATTGGTCAATGTGAGAGCCCAATGAGGAGTTGACACCTCAGCTCTTGAGCATGCAAACTTGAAATTTTATGTAGCTTATATATTTATATATATATATATATATCTTGTGAGATATATAACACAAAAATGATGCAGCCAAGTTGACTATTCTTTTTGGTATAAGATTCTCCCTCTATTTTTTGGTCTTGGGTTCAAGTCTTTTGGCCAACACTTTCGGCCTTATTTTCTCTCTTTTCCTCTTCTTATGCCTTGTTTGGCATTTTGGGTGTGTTTCTTGAATTTTTGAAGTTGCATTTCAATTGCCGTAAAATCTCTCGGTATTCTCGCAATGTTTTTTATTCTTGTATGCTTCACCTACATGTTATTTATTTTATTTTTGATACGTTCCATCGTGTTTGGTTTATACCAAAAAACATGTTATTTTTATCAAAAAATTCTCGATTAATTTTATTTCTCCCTCATGTACTTGTATCACTTATTTATTTTCTTCACGAGCCGATTTCATAAATTGAGATCTTTTCAAATTTTAACAGCCTTCACTGTCTCGTCTTGATGTATTTAAATGTATTTAAATTATTCTTATAGTCCATTATAATTATCGAAATAATCCCGATTAAACGCGCTCCCTTTATGCGTTATGCTAATCTTGCTCAAGTGCACTTCGTGCACTAATTTTTTACATTCACTTGTGTGTTAATCCTCGATTAACACTAGTCGTAACTTCTATCAAATCATGGCCCTCGGCATTAAATTTCATTCTCAAATCAGTCGTCTCTAACTTAGAATTTATTATTTTCATCATTTATACATTTACTTTCGTATTTACGAGTCACTAGTCATAACTAGTGTTGCCTAAGGTTATTGAGCAAATTAACTTATGATAATCATCATTATCGTTAATTACTTTGCTTAATTGGGTCGGGGTGTTACAATGGACCTTTATGACTAATGGTTAGAAGGTATGCACTGAACTGAATGGCTGTATTTTTTTACAACTCTTTTCTATTTGTTTTTATAATGCACTTTATTTTTTCAAGGTATTGATCTTGCCTTACAACAAATATTTCCTAAGGCTACCCATAGAAGATGTTGTAGACATCTTTTAAACAATTTTGAGGTGAAGTTTCCAAGACTTAAAATTAGAAGACTGTTTTGGGCTGCAACAAGGGCATAAATTGAACATAGTTTTAAAAGGACTATGGAAGAGATTGAGTTGATATCCACAGTTGCACATAACTAGTTGATGAAGCACTCTTTAGAGTTATGGGCTAGGCACAAATTTGACCCCAAGCTAAAGAGTGACCATGTTGCAAACAACCTTGTGGAGTCCTTTAATAATTAGGTTGGGAATTCAAGGGGGCAAACCAATTTTAACATTGGTGGATTCAATAAGATCAAAGGTCATGGGAAAGGTACACAAAAAATACAAGTTGGCAGCATCTTAGAAGAGTAGGGTTACACCAAAGGTCAAGAGGAGGATAAATGAAACCATTCAACAGTCTAGACACTATAGAGTAGTGTTTGTAGGGGGAGAGGAATATAGGGTTCTAGATACAAGTATTATACATATGGTTAATTTGATTACCAGTTCTTGTTGTTGTACGGTGTGGGATCTTACTAGGGTTCATTGTAAGCATCCAACTGCATGTATTTCTTACAAAAGACTAGGGGTGAACAATTTTTGTGATGATTTCGACTCTAGGGAGACTTTTTTGAGGGTTTATGCATTGATTATTCATCCTATTCATGATGAATCTCAGTGGGAAAAGGTTCCAGATGATGAAATACAACCACCACCTCTTAGAAGGCTACTTGGAGGGCCTAGAACGAGTAGGAGGAGGGGGTGTGATGAGCCTGCAGCAGGGATTAGCAGCTCTTGGAGATCCTGCACTGTTAGGTGTGTAATATGTAAGGAATTTGGACACAACAAATGTACCTGTAAGGAGCAATGGGAGAGCTAAGGTATTTATATGTATTATGCATTTTAATTTTCAATACTTAATTTTTACTCATAGCCGATTCAAATGTATCTAACTGTTTTCCTTTTTAGAGAAGAGTTGGAAGGGTTGAAGTGATAGGTACCGCTGGAAGCAGAACCTGATTTGTGGGGCTTTTGGGGTGAAATACTACACTTCTAAAATAGTTTTGACTTATTTGAGTTTGTGGAAACCTAATTAGTAATCCTTTTTTTTTTTTTTTGGGTAGGATATTGTGAACACCTGGGAGAAAGGACTACTTGTTGGCTTTTCTATTTTTGTGCACTGGATATATTATTGTTTAAAACAATGTTTAGTTTTTGTTTAAAACACTGGCTTCTCTGATTTTATGCATTGGATATAAAGTTTTCAATTTAAGTTTGGTTTACTAGTGCTTCAATTTTCTCGTGTTTTTTGTTGTTGTCATAATGCAATCAATTGACTTGTAAAAGAACTAGACCTCATGTTAATTTCATACATAACACCATAGTCATTTTTTCTTACATTAATAACATAATATACAAAATATGAAATCTTGAGGCAACTCAAGTCTATTACAAAATAGATAACCATCTAACCATAACATCACTTGAAATAACAAGTGACAAGATGGATTAGTATATATACCCAATCAACACTAAGCTCGAAATCAACATTGTCTTTGTAATTCCAATCCAAGAATTTCATCACTCAATGAAGTAGAAATAGATTCCACATTACGATCCATAGGTGGCTTCCAAAACCCAAAATACTTGTAAGCACCATCTGGGCAAATGAAGTAAAGTTTTCCCAAATTTTTTGATGACTCAGAAATTCTGATTAAGTCCCTCTTTCCACACTTACATTGCCTGTTACTGAACATTCTTTTTTCACTTGTTCCAGATATAGCTGTGGAACTTATTATGCCTACAAAAGTTAATTTTTATACTAAGTTATTTAATTAAATATTCTAGAATATGTTATCATATTTAAGTAAAATAAAAAGTGAGAAATAAAATTTAATTAAATTTTTGCAGCATACCTTTGAAAAAAGTTGAGAGCTAAGAGTTATTAGGAGGAAATGGCAGCCTCCAAGTGGGAAATGTGGGTTTGGGTTGTATTCTTTTATATAACATGAAAATGGCATGTTTGACCACACACATTATAAGAATATAGGTATATAAGTCATTTTAATTACTTAACTAAGGGCATGAGAGTCATTCTAACTGCCTAAGGGTAGTTTCGGTACTCTAAATATTAGAAAAGCAACTTCCGATGAAGACACTAACGGAATTTTAATGGCATGGGGGAATCTAAGTCGATAGCAAAAGCAAAGGGGTGCTCAGTGTAATTTTCCAAACCTGAGGGACCTATTTATATTTTCACCAAACCTCAAGGGTATTCAGTGTAATTTACCCTTTATTTTTAATTACATTTTTGGTTATGATATATATATATAATTAGAGGAGCATATATTATCAACCACGAGTAGCAATGGCAACAACATGGGTTCGGGGTAAGGTGCTCCTTCCTTAACCCCAACCCCGACCCTGTTTATATTGTCTAGCCTCATTTACATTCCTTGACCCCGCCCCGTCCCTCCCCGAAGCCCGATTTTTTTTCCTGAAGTAAATTAAAACTTTTATTTTAGTAGGTAAATTAAGATTTTATTGCCAAAATAATTAATACAATAAAAAATTATATGAGTGTGAAATGAAAAATATTAAAACTAAATTTTTATAGTGTGATCTATTTGTAAATATAGTGTATATAAGGATTAAAAACAATTAATATATAAACGGGGTGGGGTCAGGGCGAGGTGACCGTCCCCCGAACCTGCCCCAAACCCAACGGGGTTTTAAAAATCATACTCCATTTATGAGCATCCCATATACGCCCCATTAGGGGCAAGGCGGGGCAAAACACACACATATATGTATATATATAGGTGTATATATGTGTGTGTGTATATATATATATATATATATAATGGAAAAATTATAAAATTAAGAAAAGGGGGCTGCATGCATGCAACTTGCTGTAGCCACCCTTAGCCTTAATTTTTGACCTAAGAATCCTTATGGGTGAAGTAAAATTTCCTAAATATATATAGACTTATATAAACCTAAGTTTCATTGACTAAAATTGAGCGAAAAATGAGAGAAATTCGTGTGAAGAAAGGCTGAGTTGCAAGCTTGGACAGAGAGAGAAAAAGGAGGAAAATTTGAATTTACTCAAAACAAGGTTAGAACTGATTTCCTTTAATTCCTTTCAGTTTCTACATGCCTAGGGGATTAAATAGAACTCATTTGAAGGTCCAAAGAACCCTGTGGTGGTCTGTCGAGTGAGGGGAACCATTGATGACCTTCAAAAGCTTGTTTAAGAATCAAGTTTAAAATTCCTTGTTTTAAGAATAAGACCTCAAACTACATGCTAAGAGGATTATAAAACACCCTTACCACGATCACAAAGCTCGAAAATGGGCCTAGAACAATGAGTAGGTTTGGGTTGAAATTTGAAAATTCCTTAATAGAGCACCAAGCTCAGTTCTAAGCATAGGAGCTTGGAGCTCTTACCAAAAGGATTCCATAGCATCAAGAACGAGCTTATTTGGTTAAGGGACCACTGAGAAAAGTTGACTAGCAGATCATGGTTTCGAATTTTGGAAACCCTATTTCTAGGTTAATTCAAAGCATGAAATGAACGAGAAACTTTAAGTTAATGACCAGGAAGATGAATATAATTGGAAAGAAGCTTTAAATCTACTCCACAATACATGAAGTAGAAATTTAAAATCGATGGAGTTAACTCGGGCAAGTCAGCCGAGCTAACTTAAGCTCTTAAAATGTTTAAATGAAACATTGTCATTTAAGAGATTTAAACCCTAAAGTTGCGTCGTTTTGGAACAATTTTTAAACGTAAAAGATAGTATGTTAAATGCCATCATTTTTGCCTAAATGACGGGAGACCCTGTCATTTTGATTATAAACCAACCTAGAAACCCTAGTTCTAAACGCGGTCATTTCACATGTTAAAATCTTGAAGCAATGTCGTTTCACATTAGGGTTTTTAAAACCCTTATCCGTCTATTTGGTCGCAAACCTAATAAACCCAGAAAACAAAAATAGGATATCCCACTTAGGGTTAAGGCCAAATCAGACCTATTTGGAACCAAATTGGGATTAACCATATTCCTAGCATAGATAAGCTATCAATTTAAGGATTAAAGGGTTGTTTGGCAACCCAATTAGCTACGTGTAGAATAGTTCCAAAATGGGATAAGGTTAGCCATTGTTTGGTTGTTATTAAGGGCATAATTGAAGTTTTAAAAAATTAAAATTTGACCCCAAATATTTCTAGAAATTTTACTAGGGCGTAGACTGAATTTTAAATAATTAAAAAAATGGCCCTCTAAAATAATAAAACATAGTTGTAAGAAATTAACTTTCTAAAATTATAATATTTCCCCAATAGTTTAATTGAATTACATTAGGGCCCAATTAATGCAAGAATTAATTCAAAAATACCTTCCTAAAATAATTAAATGATTATTTTAAAATAGTAACTTATAGAAATTACACCTAAGCCCCTAGTTTTTTGATAATTACAAAAGTACCCCTAAACTATCCAGAATTATGAAAGTGCCCCTAAAACACTACAAAATGATGATTTTGCCCCTATAAACTATATTTAGTATAAATAATGCTATGTATGACTAAATTAAGATCCGGAGAAGCCTAACTTAAAGTTTCTCAACACTCTGAACTCAATAGTGGAAGTTCGATTTAGCAAATGAATTTTTTGAATATATAAACAAAGATTAGTAGGCACATTTAGTGCAACTTTACTACTTTAGTTAAGCACCCAAATGAATAACAAAAATTATGAAATTTCATACTTAAGCATGTTTTACTGTTCTAAACTCAATAGTGGAGTTTGTTTAACCAAATGAGGCCCCTAAAGTATAGGTCCATAGGAAATGTACCTTTAAAATAGTACTTAACGAGTGTTAATCACTTCTATAAGACCTAAGGACTCAAGGAGTAGTCAAAGGAAGGATAAGTAGCTAAGCAATAAGCTAAGGTGAGTAACCCTGAACCTTAAAATTGAGATAATTTCAATTAAATGCAATTCTTTATAGCTTTATGAGATTTTCTTTACTATTGTATCAATTGTTTGCATTGTATGTTTTTGAGTAGTATCTCTTTAAATGCTTTAAATAACATTGATAGCTTAATAAAGTTTTGCAAGCATGTTTTAGTATAAAGTTTTGCATGCCCTATAAAAGTTTTTAGTTCATACCACATAGTTATGCTTGGTTAGGGGGTTCAGCCATTCAGGGTTATGTAAGCCCATATATTTAAATTACTTAAGAGTCACTATGTGACGGCCTATGATCCCAATGGACAAAGCTTATAAGATGTCTGGCATGTAATACTTTACCAATAGCTTTTACAACATCAAATTCTATGTTATTATAATTTATATTGCAGAACTAACTCGCATGAACATTTGCTTGATTTTATAGCATATCTTGCAACTCTCAGTTATATATATATATATATATATGTTTTACGAATGCCTATGGCTTTTTGTACAACTCATTTTAATTACTATCTATAAAAGTTTATGTAAGGGGTTTCCAAAACCCATAACAGGAAACTTGTGTTACTCATGAGCTTTCACGAATCTCATAGGGTTTATCTTGTATTTCCAAGTGAAGGCCCCAATAGTGCAGCCTAGAAAGATGGACCATAGATTACAGCTATTTTGTAGAAGACTTGGCTTGTGATTGCTATAGTATCATTTTGTATTAGAATGCCAAGAGAAATTTTTATGGGCTGTAATATTTAAACACTGATGTGATGTAATGAATCATAACTTAGTTTATGCTCTGTCATGCTTTATTTCCTCTGTTGTATAATTATGAATGCACAGATTATATAAACCAGTTAAGAGACATTGGTTAGGCCCGTCATCAATATACCACAAAAAGGTTAGTATATGGGTGAGGTGCCAAACTATCTGGTCATTATCCCTAATCTGTATAGGGTGGGGTTTGGGATGTGATAGCTAGTGCCCCAAACAATGTAGCCTTATTAACCCATCATTGAGTCTAGTTCAAGTCTAATTCCAAATAAGTCATAATGTGTTAATTAAGCTACTAAATGAACACCAATGACTACGAGGGTAGCCACCCCATCATTTTTCAAAGTTTCGGACTCAATAGTGGGGTTTGTTTCATCAAACGAGGTACCAAAAACATAGATACATAAAAATATGTAATTCCCAAATTGCCTTTTGTATTATACGGGCTACTAGATTGATAATGAAAATTTAGAAAATGGCATACCATGTTACGTCCCAGAACCCACCCTATGCGTATTAGGGATAGTGATCGGTTAGTTAGGCAGCGTATTAGGGATAGTGATCGGTTAGTTAGGCACTTCGCTAATACATTAATCCTTTTTCAACATATTGATGATGTGTCTAACCAAAGGCCTTTTAACATTTCCATGTAAATTGCATTCAGTTATATAAAATCGTGCTGTGGAACTTGAGTTTGTAAAAATTTTATTTGAATGCAGTCATACTTAGTAGAGCATAACTAAATTGTATATCAGAGTTCAAAATAATATGAAACTTCATTACATTACACATGAATGTCTAACTATTACATCATTAGTGAACATCATTCACATCCTATTCTTCTTTTATTTTCTGTCACATGATTCTGTTGTCTATTGTCTCAGGTTGGTACTTCTATAGCTAAGGGTACTAATCTTCTTTTAGTTAAGAGTCTCTATTCATCGTATTGAACTTCTGTTTTCTTATTTTGAGGTCAGTAGGATATGAAATGTGATGCTAAACTCTGAATTCAATATCTTTAAATCTTTCATGCCTCGTTAATATGAATAAAATAAGTTTTTTTGATTTGTACTATAAAAAATTATTTTCTTGATTTGTACTATAATTTTTGCCAAATTATAATATATAAGAAATGATACAGTCCAATTAGAATAGGATGTCCTTCCAAAAAATTAAGCTGAGCTGGCTGTGTTTTATTGTTCAATTACTCGAGCGGACCTCTCTCTCTCTCTCTCTCTCTCTCTCTCTCAAATTCTACAATCTTTACAGAGCAATTCACGGGCGAAAGTAGGTGAAAAGCAAAACGACTCACAAACGTTACCGTATTACTACTACGACAACCACTATTTGCACTCTACCTAATCATCTACCATCACAAAAAACATAAGAGAGAGAGAGAAATATAGAAAAAGAAGCGTTTTAGAGAGAGAGAGAGTGGTAGCTTTGGTTGGTGCTTCTGCTTCTTCTTCATCATCTGTCCCATTCTCAAAACCCTAGCTTTCAAATCTCTTCCCCACACTTCTGATCCCGGCGATTCTCCACCGGATTTCGTTCTCCGACCCCAGTCGACTCAATGGGCGATTCCTTTGGTTGAAATGCTCCACAATATCACTGCTTTTACTTCCATTCTTTACACTCTCATTGTCTTAGTTTCAGTCTTGTTTCTACTACGCGAAAATGTCGACTTCGTTGGCGCCATTCGAGCGCCCCAGAATCGGAGCTACAAACACGGTATGCTTCTTTTTCTCTCTCACACTTCCTTTGGTTCCTGAGGAAGGAACTGAAGAGAAAATGAAGTTTTGGATTTTTTTTATTAAGTAGAAATCTTGGATCTTTTAACTGAACTAAGTCAAATAGTTGTGTTTTGACAGTTGAAGGAAAATCTACGAATTCGAAATTTAAAAATTTCAACTTGTCCTACATTTTCTTTGGTAACAAACGAATCAGAATATTAGTGTCTAGTTTGCTTCAAGCTTCAATGAGCCATCCTTGTGTGAGCGAAAATCTGAGAAGTCGCGAAGTTTAAAATTTTTCCTTTTTCCCACATTTTTTAAATTTAAATTTCCAACTACTCTTCAATTTTCTCAGTAACCAATCAGAACATTAGTGGCTATTTTATTTCAAGCTTGATTGAACGATCTTCATTGTCAGTGCAAACCTATGAAGTCACAATTTAAAATTTCCTCATTTCCCACATTCTCTTTGTAACCAATCAAAAAACTAGGGTCAAGTTTGCATTCAAGTTTGATATAAAGATCTTAATATGGGGTTAAAATGCACATCCCTTAATTTTCTATAAAATGGACTTTGTTAATTGGTGTCCTGGTCTTCGATATTGCAGTCATGTTATTACCATAATCATTATTGCCTTTGCAGGCATCACTTTTTGTATCAATCTATATTAATTGTGGAAATTTGACAACTTGATTGTAATGAAATCGAATGGATTACCTTTTCTGGTCCTTCATCCTTGATTATTGAATTTTCAAGAATACCATTGAAACTGATTTGTATGTTCATCATCAACTTTTACTTACTATCATAATGAAGGCAAAGTATTTCCTTGATATGGCATAGGAAAGCCAATGTTTCTGCTTCCAGTACGGAAATATAGGGCATTTTGTTGACTACTTATATATAATGACCAAAACTTGGACTCTTATATATACGCATGTATAATGGTAGATGCATACATACGTCTGCACTGCATTCCTGACCTCGAGATGACTCCTTTAATCATCTCATTTTTATGCAGATTCTTCAATAACATAACACTTCTTTTTTGATAAGTAAATACGAAGAGTATAATAATTTCAAAAACTCCTCTTTAAACCTACAAGGGGACATTTCCTCCCCCACAAAAATCTTTCCATTCCTCTCTTTCCACAAAGACCATGAAAGACACAACGGTGCTAGGTTCCACGCCCTCCTCATATGTCTCTCCATATGGCCTCCCTGTCACCCCATTAAAAAAGCCCATACTGTAAAAGGCAAAACCCAATAACAACCAAACAACAAGAAAATGAGAGTTCACATCTCCCTATTAAAGGAGCAATGAGGAAAAAGATGGTTAGAACTCTCTGCTACAACTCCACACATACAACATTGACTTGCCAATCTAAAACCCCCTTTTTGGCCGATTCTTTGCAGTTAGAACTGCCTCCCAAACAACAACCCGAACAAAAAAAAGCCACTTTCGTTGGGGCTTTCGACTTCCAAATGATCCTTTAAGGAAAGTCTCTATGCTCCCTCCTTTCCAAACCTTCATAATACAACCTCACTGAGAAGTTCTTGGAGCAGTCCAACTTTCAACAAACCTTATCTTCCCTTCTGTCCATAAGATTGAACCTTTCCAATAAGTCTAAGAGACTCATTGCTTCCTCCACCTCCCAATCTTGAATTTTTCTTCCAAATCTTGGAGACCATACCACACTTCTCCTATAAGAGTAATAAGAGCCAGCAATCGATACATTCAGGTCCACAACAATCTGATAAACTCAGGAAAATCTCTCCTTCAAATGTACCTCTTCACACCACTAATCCTCCTTTTAATCTCCTTCCATCCCTAAATCAATCTGAATACACTCAAGAAATTATTGTTTCTCCTTTCTAATGGTTTTCCATAATCCCAACCCATAAGGACTATCCACCACTATCGAGAACCAACCCCCCACTCACTCCTGTACCTCACCACTATAACCTCCCTCCACCTCGCCCTAGTTTCCACCACAAACCTCCAAAGCCATTTACCCAAGAGAGCCTTATCAAATATTCTTAGATCCTTCAATCCCAAACCCATATCTTGAAATGGAAGCTTAAGCCTATCTCAATTCACCAAATTGATCTTCTTCTCACCCTCTTTACCCCTTGTTAGAGTACTTATCATAATTAGCATTAAGGATAGTTTAGTCCTTTTGTTCTTTTGTTTAACCCTTCTATAAAGAGTTGTTTTATTATTATGTATTATCAGTCTTTTATGAGATGTTCAACAGTAATAAGAATTCTCTCCCCTCTTCTCTTCTCTTCTTCTTCTTCTTCTTCTTAATTTTTCTTGATTTGTTGCTCAAATTTATCATGGTATCAGAGTGGATGTAGGCTAATAATATTATAGAACTCATTGGAACAGAAAAGAGACTAGAACAGAGGGCCTGAAGTCATCATCCGTATGATGATGTCAACAGTTTCGAAGAAGGAATTCTAGGGCTTGATTTGGTTTTGGATGGAGAGTTTTTTTGGTGATTTTTTCTGAATTTTTCGAGATTGTTCGATAGGGTCTTTGAATTTTTCAAATGTTTTTTTTTCTGAAAAATGGGTTTGATTGCGATATGATATTATGCTCGTTTTTGGGTGATTTTGCTGCATCCAATCTACTCTAATAGGTGTGTTTTGGATAGATTGGGGTTCCTTTGGGCAGCCCATGGGTATTTGAATCGGTGTTTGGTGAGTTTTGGCAAAGAAGAGTTTCATGGGTTAGTCTGTAAGCTGCGATTTTTGCTCTAGAGTGTTGTGACTATTTGTTTCACCCTTGAATCTGTGCTAAATCATTAGTTTGGGGCTGTTTGGTGACTTTGGTAATTTGGCTCTTGGTTGGTTTGTGAAAACTTTGCATTGTTTCTCTATTTTACTTCTCCTCTGTTCCATTCTTTTTTTACATATGGCAAGTGGCAATTCAGATTCTCTTCAGGCTATCAGTGTAAGGTTGAATGCTTATTGGGCTTATGTTACGAAGAATTTTTTCTTGGGTAAGAATATGTGGGGCTATATTACTGGTGTTATGATAGTATCGTCAGATACTAAGGCAGAAAATTATAGAGATTTGTTGTCCAATTTGGAAATTAACAATGCCAAAATCATTAATTGAATAAATAATTTAGTAGACCAGTTTATTGGGGTTCATTTGGCTAAGTTTGATACAGCCAAAGACATCTTGGAGTCTTTATCCAAGTTGTTCGTACAGTCCAATTTTGCCAAACGGTATCAATTAGAATATGACATTCGGCTTGCTCGACAAGGTGACAGGAGTATATAGGAGTTTTATTCGATCATGACTGGGTTTTGGGATCAGTAGGCTCTCACCAAACCGAACCTGCTGAATTGAGCTCTAATGAATTGTATCGTACTTATAGAGGGGAACAAAGGTTGGTTCCGTTTAATGGGACTTAGAGATGATTTTGAGGGACTTCGTGGCTCTATTCTCCATTGTAATCCACTTTCTTCTGTTGATTCTATGGTCAATGAGCTGCTAGCTGAAGAGGTGCATCTCAAGTCTCTTTCTAAAAAACCCAAAGTCACAAACAACTACAGAGAACTTCGCAAACCAAACTCGAGGAGCTTGTTTGAGGCCATAAATGCCTTCTGTAGTTTGCACACTTCACAAGGATTATGAGGAAGTCCCGGAGGAGTCATGTAAACTTCTTCATCCAAGTCCCCATTGAAAAAGGCATTCTCCACATCCACTTGCAAAAGACTTCATTGGCAGATAGCTGCCACTGCTATCACATTGAGATCGATTGCCATTTTGTGTGCCATTATCTTCAATTGGGCACAATTTCTCTTCCTTTTCTTCCTTTTACATTGCAATTGGCTGATTGTTTTTATGAAATCTCACACTACAACGCGCTTCTGCTTTCTGTTTGACAAACTTTGGATGCTTCTTGCTTGTTTCCCCTCGAGGGGGGGGGGGGGTGTTAGAGTACTTGGCATAATTAGCATTAAGGATTGTTTAGTCTTTTTGTTCTTTTGTTTAACCCATCTATAAAGGGTTGTTTTCTTTTTTGAGACATTCAACAATAATAAGAATTCTCTCCCCTCCCCTCTCTCTTCTTTTTCCTTTTTCTTGATTTGTTGCTCAAATTTATCACCCCTATAAAAAATCCCTTTGAAGTTTGTCCAATCTCTTCTCCACCTCCATCGGCATTAGATAAAGATGACATAAAATAAGTTGGAAGACTTGTTACAGTACTCTTAATCAAAATGATCTTCCCTCCCTTTGATAAATACTGATGCTACTAACTTTCCAATCTCTTCTGAAATCTATCAATCACCAGGTCCAAAATAGCTTTTGCTCTCGAAGAGGCTCACCGAAGGCAAACACATATAAACGGAAGGAAAGCTGCCCACCCAACACCCCAAATTCCAAGCTAAGCATTCAATACCTGCCACCTCCCCTATAGGAATAAGTTCACTATTATTCAAGTTTATCTGAAGGCTCGATATTACCTTGAAGCATTAAAACACACATCTCAATCTCTGAGTTGCCTCTGCTTTGCTCCACAAAAAATAATTGTGTCATATGCAAACAAGAGATAAGAAATCTTTAAACTTTCTCTCAACTTATTCCCCACTCCAAAACTGGACCTCCCTCCACTTCTCTAGCATCATCCTACTTAGAGTCTCCATGATGATAACAAAAAGAAATGGACAAAGAGGATCTCCTGTCTCAACCCTCTAGAGCTTCTAAAGAAGCCAGTCGAAGAACCATTCACTAAAATTGAGAAGGAAACCAAAGAGACACACCAATCCATTTATTTGCACCATTTATTACCGAAACCTAATTTGCAAAGCATGAACCGAAGGAAACCCCAATTCACATGATCATATGGTTTTTCAATGTCCTATTTGAAAACCAGCCCATTAGCAAGACTCTTTTGCCTTTCATCAATGAACTCATTTGGGATCAACATCGCATCTAGTATTTGCCTTCCCCACACAAAAGCATTCTTACTAACTGAAATAATGTCCCCCAAAACATTCCACAACCAAGTAGATAAAACTTTAGCCAACAATTTATACACCGCTCCCACTCCTTTTTCGGAATCAGTGCAATGAACGTAGCATTCAAACTGCAAGCAAAGGTGCCAAACTCATAAAAATAATCAAACACTTGCATCACGTCCCGTACCACTGACCAACACTACTGAAAAAAGGCCATAGAGAATCCATTTGGACCCGGTGCCTTGTCACCCCCACAAGATTGCAAAGCATCTACCACCTCCTGTTTTGAAAAAGACCTCCAAATCCAACATCATCTCCTCCCCAAGTGAACCGAACTCCATACCCTCTAAATCAGGCCTACAATCACAAGATTTCGTATACAACATTTCATAGAAAAATGAGAAATGTTTTGTTTCATTTCCTCCTTCCTCCACCAAAATCTGCCCCAGCCTTAGATTGAAGAGCTAAGTTTTTAAAGAAGATACATGAATTTCCTTAAATTGAATAAAATTAGTTTTCATGCCAAATTATTGAGAAAATTATGAGTATTGTGAATATAATCCATATCAACTCATTTGTCCTCTCAATTCAAGAGGTTGCCATTTGACATGAAATTGCGATCTACTATAATTCAAACTTCCCATTGTCAAAATCTCTAGTATTGAAGATAACTTAGTTTGAGAATTTCCATATTCTACTGATCAAAAAAAAAAAAGAAGAAGAAGAAGAAGAAGAATTTTCTCATTCTAGATATTGATTTTCTTGAATCTGGGTTGCTGGATTTTTATTTTTGACAAAATCAGATTTATAGGATTTCATACCTTAAAGTTTAGTTTTCATACAATAATTTTTAAAAATTCCAATTTATTCCACAATATCAAAATGCAGTGTACAAGTAAAAAGAAAAGTGCAAAATATCAGTTTCCATACAATTGGTAATTTTTTTGCAGATTAAAATAGCATTATTTTTGCTCTTATATTATAAAAAGTGGAAAAAGGAAATGAAAGCAGGGCATCTTGTCTAATCGTGGAACTGAATGGAAACCATTGTTAACTTCAGGAGATATAATGGAAACTTCATTGAACTTCATGGTAGTTCAGCCTGCTTTTCAAGCTCTTTCCTAGCTTTGAAGTGCTAACTAAATAACCGAGGCTTCTACATTCACCCCATATACCATGGATTTCAATCGCGGTGGCGGGATACGAATCAGTCGCGGTCGCAGTGTAACGGTATCAGGAGTATCGGATCATTCGTAACGGGAATCGGAAATTGCAATTGTGAATTTTTTTCAAAAACTAGTGAATCTCTTAAAAGTCATTGATCCACATATCTTGATTACAATTATTACATTTTAATCTTTTTTACTATTAATTTTTAATTTTCTAATACCTAAAAAAATGTTTTTTTTTTTTTATAAATAACACTTGTGAAGATATTTTATTATTTTATATGGATATTTTAAAGTTAAACTAATAGAAATATCATTTAATTTGTGTAATATTACAAAGAATAATATAAATAATAACAAAAAATAATTATAAGCATGAAAATTAATTTTGTTGAATAGTTATGGAATAAAAAAAATTTAAAAATTTTGAGGCCAAGTGGCCTTTTTAAGTTCATATTGACTCGAATGTTTTGGTAACCCATTTTAATTTTTTTTGAATTATTTTATTAAGTATCTCTTTTGTATATAAATGTTATTAAAATAGAAATATTAAGAATTCTGTAAGAAAAAAAAATAAGGAAAAAAATTTTAAAAAATAAAAAATAGATGTAATAGTCCTGCAACGGTTCTATAATAGTGATACGTAATGGTATCGGTCCGATATGGCTGTGAAGTTTAGTAATACTGATATATCGGTCAGTGTCGGTATCGGAGGGTCAAAAAATCAATACGTAACGGCCGATACGAAACATAATGATCGTTATTTAACACCATGCCATATACCTTTTTTTTTTGGATTTAGTACATTCACAGCATATACAAAACATTGTTTCTCTGTAATGGGTTTTGGAAAATCTAATGGTTGTTTGCATATTTGTTTTGTATGGAGAACCCACAACCTAATATGGTGTTTGCGGAGGGACTACTTTTGGGCAAATGGCTTTGGAGGTTTGGGGTGGATAGGAACAACTTTTGGTGGATGTTGGTGTAGGAGAAGTACGGAACATAGACAGGAGACTGGCATTGCATGGAGGTGAGGATGTCTTACTGAGTGGGTGTGTGGAATAGCTTTCAGAAGGGTTGGGATGGGTTTTCTAAGCATATTAGGTGGACTGTGGGGAATGGATAGAGGGTTAGATTCTGGTTAGAGACCATTGGTGTGGGGAAGGGCCTATCTCCGAAATCCTTAGATTGTTTAGAATTGTGGCAGATATATAGGTGACTATGACTGACTGCTTTGAGAGGACTGGTAGTGGGATTGTTTGGGATATTCTGTCTTTTTTTTTCCAAAGCTCTGTAGGATTGGGAGGTAGAGGAGATCATAGGATTCTTCGGGATGTTGTATGAGCAGGTGATTATTGAGGGAGTAGAGGTTATAGTGTGTGTGGGGGTGGGGGGGGGGGTGTTTTGAGGTGAGACCCTTTTATAGGATCTTGAGGGTTGGCGGCAAACAGGAGTTCCACTGGAGGTCCATTTGGTGTTCAAGCCCCGTTAAAGGTGGCTTTCTTTTGGGTGGATGGTGGCATTAGAGACAATTTTGACTCTTCATAACATTTGGGGGAGAAAGAAGATTATAGTTAATTTGTGATTCATTTGCACAAGGGACGAGGAAACTGTTAATCATTTGTTAATTCATTGTCCGGTGTCTAGTGACTTGTGGGTTGTTTTGTTTTACCTTTTTGGGATCCATTGGGTGATGCCCCGGTTGATGGTAGAGGTACTCTCCAGTAGGAGGGGAACAGAGTGAGAAAAAAGATAAGAGAGATGTGTGACAGGTCTCCATTGTGACTTTGTTGGAGTGTTTGGATGGAAAGGAAGCGAAGATTGTTTGAAATGTTTGGGAGATCAAGAAGACTATGTTGAGCTCTACTTGTTAAAAAAAAAAGAAAAAAAGAAAAAAGAAGGCTGTGTTGAGGCCCCTTGATTTTGAATCACGGAAGGCTCTTCATTGTCTATAGATTCTTCTGTTGAGTTCTTGAGTGATATGTGATTATAGTTAAATAATGTTTTTGGTATATGGGTGCACTCCCTTGGTGCTTTTTTAATTAATTTATACTTTTTTGAAAGAATTCACTGATGAATTCTTATACATTTAGAAAAATGCTGAAAAAAAACTACCAATCCATTTGCCACACCATTAATAATTGAGAAGTCTAGAAGGCAAGCTCAATTTGTCATTTTCAAAAGAATTAGTTTTTTGTAAAAATATTTATGTTTAAATACACTCTTGAATATTATTGTGCTACAACTTTCAAATAGTGCTTGTGTTTGTTTCTAACATGGTTGAACAAAGCATTAAAATTCTCAATCTGAAAGTATCTGGCCTGTACATGTGTTTGTTCTTTATACTTAATTTGCTAACTAGTTTTGATTAAGAAGGGAAAGGTTGTGCTGCTCTTGGTTTCAACTTATGAGATATTTTACAGGTTTTCAAGAGCGGGCCTCTTTTCATATCTTCGAAAGGTCAGTAAACATTTCTCTTTTTTCCTTAAACTTTTACTACTTCCTCGGGCTTCTTCAATTCTTATTGACATGCCAATTGTTTAGACATATGCCACACGTGTAATTAAATTGTATACACGTCTTAGTGTGTTGATCCTTCTATATGGATTGCTTTTATCGCTTCAGTTCCTATTTTAAACACGTTCACACTCCAACCCAAATTCCGACACTTTCAGTCTTGGTCTTGAACATCCATCCTGATCTTGCTTTGGCCATGTTTGAGTATTCTTCTACATAAAAAATAGTTTGTACATTGAAATGGTTATATCTTACCTATAAAAAAAAAAAAAGGAAAAAAATTAAAATTTATCTATGAGTAAACATTGAAAGTTATAAATATATCTAGTTCTATAATCAAAATAATCTGTGTAGTGTTGCAAACTACTAGACATATACAATCAGGAGATGATTCAAACCTATGACTATATTCAAGTTGATGTTTAGATGCTTCTGCTCCTGCACCTTCCACACTTCTGGCTCCAAAGTCCTGGGACATATTTTATGACAGTTATTTCAATAGCGTGTGTTGAGGACCTTTCTTGAATGCTGGTATCTTCAAGTAGCTGCATCAAATATACATGAATGTATTATCAATTGAATTGGGAATTGTGAGGCTGTTGGGGTTCAAGAAATGCCGTTTGAAGAGGTAGGTGGTGCATGGATGGGATGCCAAATTGTAAGGAAAACTTTATTGCTTTAAATAAAGAAGGTATATAAAATTATTATTTTTTGTCTCTTGCTATGGTAGGAACCTAGAGCATTTCTTTTTTTAATTTTTTTGGGGCTACTTTGAAGATGTGGGAGACTTGAGTTCCTTTTACGTTTGGGCCAGGGACTAATTCAGAATCTGTTAGTTCTCTCTCCTTCACCCAACTAGTAACAAAATTTGTAGTACACAATTTAACACGCAAATGGAAAAATTCATTTTTAACTATTCTTATAAAAAGTAGGGGATATGCCCCTAGGGCCACTTACCATTCAAAAAAAAAAAAAAAAAAAAGAAAGAATAAAAAGTAGGGGTTATGTCAAGTAGACTGGGAAACTACATCTGGCTAATGAAGTATCTTTTTTTTAATTTTTATCGTGCTTTATTTTCTCCCCTCACACTCTTTAGATGCCCATTGATGATTTAGTAAAGGAACTATTGAAATATATACTCCTAAATATATATTCGTAGAGATTATCAAGGAACTTCTACTAGAAGCTAGACTTGTGAGATGTAAGTTGCCGTGCAATACCCTGACTGGGATCTCTCTACTCTATTTATATTACCTACTTATAAATTATTTTGGAAATTGCAGTCTTTTCCTTTTACTTGTTATATTTTTCAACACATCCCCTCAAACTGGTGCATAGATATAAATCATCTTCAACTTGTCACATAACTCATAAAACCTCCCTTTCCTAAAGATTTAGTAAATACATCACCTAATTAGTGTTCTAATTAACATACTCTGTTCTAATCAGTTTCTTCATTATCACATCTCTAACAAAATGACAATGCACTTCTGCATTATTCATTCTCATGAAAGATGGATGGGTAACAAAATACATAGCAACTTGATTATCAAAAATCTTAATTTTATTAATTGTAAACCCTGTTTCTTGTTGAAGTGGTATGACCTACATAACTTCACATGCTCTATGAGCCATATCATCTACTCCACCTTTGCACTGGATCTAGTTACAATATTTAACTTTTGGGATAATTTTTTTTGAGGACGCTTCACTTTTGGGTTAAGGAAGCATATCCTTTGTATCTATTTTCTTTTGTAGATTTTTTGGGGGAGTTATGGCTTTAATTTTTGTGCCGTTTTCCTCTTCTAAAAATGGGTTCCCCCCAGACACCTTTTCATACAATTACATTTTACGTATAAAAAAAGGCTTGGCTCTTATGAGATCAGTCTCCCATAAGACATTGGTGACATAATTCTTCTAAGAAAGAAAAATTCACTCCTTAGATCGTGGTACTTTTGTTAGCCTCAAGGTTTCAACCTAGGAGCATAAATGTAATTTTGATGATAAAAAAGCCTTGATGAGCTACTAACAGCAGTTTTATCTTAAAGTGATAAATGTAATTTTGATGATAGCAAAGATAGTTTCCTTATATACTTGTAAGTTAGTGACTATAAATCTTGACCTCCTAGGGAAAAAAATACATCTTTTTCATTCTCTAAAATATCTTCGACATTTGTGAAGGCAGAGAAGTGAGCTCCCCTGTTCCAATCCTATGCAAGGCTTTCATTTTCTCATCCGTAACACTCTTCCAACCAGGAGACGCTAATGCTTGAACATGATAACCAAAAACGACATGATTGAGAGTACTTGGCAATTGGATGATCCTTAAGAGGAGGATTCTTTAATGATTGGGTAGCCTTGGGTGAAGAAGATGATTGAGGAGGAACGAGAGCAACATGATCTACATTAACTCTTGGCCTTCAATGATAGATCTGCAGTGGCTTGGTAGCTAGAAGAGATGGTTTAAAGATGGGTATTGGGCCTATTGGCTCATAAGCAATTGACAAAAGAACTACAGAAGGAGCTACTAGAGCATCATTGTTTTTGGGAAAATAATGACGTACCTTATGGAAAGTCAACATCGGCATCTACAAAATAATGACAAATTGACAAGTTTTAGGATTGTGGCACTTGTACCCCTTTTGAGTCCTGGAATAACCCACAACATAAATTTAACCGCAATTGGATCCTATTCATCACAACCTGGAAGCAGATCTTGAGCAAAAAACACAACCAAAAAGCCGAAGTGTTAAGTGAAATAAAGGAAGCCGTGGATAAAGAATAGATAAGTAATTTTCCCATTAAGAATAGATAAAGGCATACAATTTATAACAAAAACATGTAGTTAAAAAATCTTCTCTAAATTCTTTAAGAACATGCTTTTGAATCATAAAGGTTCTTGAAACCTTAATCAAATAGTTTTTTTTTTTGTTGGGTAATTAACCTCAATGAAATAGTTATTTTATGTTCTGCAACTCCATTTGTCGGGGACTGTTATCACAAGAGTTTTGATGAATTTTACCATGTGAATCACAATCATGGTTTTAAATTGCGGTATCGGGACACGTAATGGTCGTGATAGCGGTGTAACGGTATCGGGAGTATTGGTCGATATGTAACGGGAATCGGGAGCTGCACCTGTAAATTTTTTGTAATCACTTGAATTACCCTTAAAAGTTACTGATATGCATGGTTTTGCTCCAATTTATTACTTTTAAATGTTTTTAATTATTTTGAGTCATTTTTATAGCTCCTATGAAAAAAATTATTTATTGTATAGGACTTTATATTAGTTTTATATCAAAGTAAGAAGAAAGTACAATCTATTATGAGTCTATTACTGACTCTGACAACTAATAATTGAAAATGCAACTATAAGTAATTTTCGCAAATATAGAAAAATAAAATAAAACATAGACAAAGAATACACTGTAAGTGAATATTAATTGTTAACTAATGGACTTAAAGTAAAAAAAAAACACAGAATTTAGCAAACTTAACAAAAATATAAATGTGATTAATCATATTACAATACTCGAGTTTCTTCTACCAAAAAAAAAAACACAAGATTCCTTTATATGATTTTAGAGCAAAATATTAATAAAAAACAAAAGTAGCAAATAAATAATTTTTACAATTAGAATCTTTTTTTTTTGTAGAAGCAACTTAGGCCTTAGTGAAAAGATTCATTCTTTTTTAAGCAACATTTACTAAATCTAATAAGATAAAATTTTACTTTTAAGTTTGTGGCAATAAATAATTAGATATAATTCTAGGACTAACTAAACACTTTAACCATATCCATAATTCCAAATCTTGTGTTTGATAAATTTAAATTACTAGATTTATGGCCAAAAATGAGTTTTTTAGCCCTTAGAATAGAGAAAAAGAGAAAAATCTACCATTATTGTTACGTATTGGCTGGTACCATTACATATCGGTCCGTAACGGCCATTACGTAATGGTATCGGTTGTTACGCCTGTGAATTTTTTACATACCGATATATCGGTGTGTAACAATATCGGAGGGTTCAAAACATGTTACGTAACGACCGATATTTAATATCATGATCACAATAAGAATGCAAGAAATCTTTAACATATTTCGATGCATTATCCAATCTCGAAATATGAAAATGACAACCTAATTGATTTTCAATTCTTTTTTATAGAATAGTGGAAAATAGATGCAATCTCATAACGATCCTTTTCTTTTTAAACAACCAAGTCATTCTTGAATAGTCATCCACAACTAACCAAAGTAAGAAGATCTAATTACCATGTGAATCACAGTAAGATCACAAAAAATATTTAACATTTTTCAATGCATTATCCGATCTCGAAATATGAATCTAACACCCTAATTGATTTTCAATTTTCTTACAGAACAGTGGAAAATTGATGCAATCTCATAACGATTTTTAACAACCAAGTCATTCTTAAATAGTCATCCTCAAATAACAAAAAAAAAAAAAACCTTCCTAACAAACTTCTATGTACTTAACCAAAAAAAAATAAAAAATTCTTCATTGCCGGATCCCAAATGCTCATGTAAACTAACTCTAAAGGAGTTGGTTGATGATTATTCTCGCTTAGAGGAAAAGACACCCTATGATGCTTATCCCACTAGCAAGCTTTACATTCTTGATTGGAAGCTTTATAGACTTCAACAAAGAATGACCAAGTCAACAATGCCATTTTTGAGGAGAGATACTTGCTTGGAGAGCCACACCATGAAAGTTGGTTTAGCATCAAGGTAATAGAGACCCTCTTGCTCATGCCCTCCACCAATTTGTCTTCCTTGTTTTGATGTCTTGAAAGATACGATAGGAAGGATAACAAATTACAGAACAATTAAGAGCTTCAGTCAATCTACTAATAGATAAGAGATTAAAAGGAAACAGAGGAATATAGGAATTTTTCTTCCTTCTTTACGCATTTCTCTTCTACACCACAAAACAATGTGTACTCTTCATTTTCTCAGCTTTCAAGTTAATCTAAGGTTTCCATATTTTGGTTTTAACTGACCTTTGCCCCTGCCATTGAAATTTTTCTACGAAAACAGTGCACAAAAGGAATTATTTATTGTTGTATCTAGATTTTGGCTGATCCATTAATTTTTTTGCATTCAATTAATTACTTTTGTTATGAATTTCAACTTTTGCTGTAATGCTATGCTTGTGTAAACTAATGTTGAAACTTCTGCAGGGTTAGGTTGGAAGTCCTGGAAGAAGCGTTGGTTTATCCTTACACGCACTTCTTTGGTCTTTTTCAAAAATGATCCTGTTAGTATAAATTTCTATCTATTTGTTTCATTT
This sequence comes from Nyssa sinensis, assembly GCA_008638375.1. NCBI lineage: Eukaryota > Viridiplantae > Streptophyta > Magnoliopsida > Cornales > Nyssaceae > Nyssa > Nyssa sinensis. The sequence continues at coordinate 38,661,011 of CM018034.1, forward strand.
TGAGTTGTTTTAATATGGTGTATTTCTTTTCTTCCCTCATCTGATGTTTTTGCAATGGGTTTTTGTGAAATTGAAGAAATGCCACTTTGCAATGGGAGTAATCAGTTGAATAACTTAACTATTTGTGTTGGGTGGCATAATGGTTGGCCATGAAAATCATATGTACCAAGCTTATTGGTTTTTGAGTACTGGAAATTTAGTGATATAATTGGGAGATGCAATTTGAGATAGAAAACGCACAAGATATTTACACAATGATTTGGCATGTGTAGTGCATTTTATAGGTGATGGCATAGTCTACAGGAAATAATAATGCTTATCGGGTTTTTGTTTGTTCATGTTATGTATGTGGTGTGGTGACATTTTCTGCACTCCTATATATTTGGTTTACACGTCTAAACTTTCTAACAATATGTATCCACAACATAAATAAATTCCCAAAATGACGAACATTAGTGGAAAAGTTTCACCTGAGATAACCTTTCACAAAGAAGCTAGGGTGGCAGATTTTGTGCATCAGTCTGGAGATGAGATAGTTTGGACTCCTCAGTTTAGGAGAGACTTCCAAGATTGGGAGATTGAGGAGTTACAACGATGTTGGACCTTTTGCACAAGGCTAGAGTCAGACTTGATAGAAGTGTTGGGGAAAGGAAGGAGTTTCACAGTCGAGTCCTTTTATAAGGTGCTTTTGAGGAGAGGGGTTAAATATTTTCCTTGAAAGAGCATTTGGAGGCCTAAAGTACTTGTGAAGGTGAATCTTTTGTGTGGATGGTAAAACTTAAAGAAAAGAGGCTTTGACTTTGTTAATCAGTGTGTAATGTGCAAAAAATGAGGAGGAAATGGTGGATCGAATGATTTTTCATTGTGAGGTGGCACATGATGTGTGGCGGCTCTTGTTCTCACTTTTTGTTGCTTTTGGATCATGATGTGGACGACAGTGGTAGAATTTCTTAGAAGTTGGAAGGGCGGTTGTAAAAAGTGAAGTGTCCGTAAGATTTGGGATGCTGCCTACATTGTCTATTTAGGTGTATATGGAAAAAAAAGAAACTGAAGAATATTTCAAGGGGAAGAAACTTCCCCTTGTAGAGTCAAAGTTATCTTTCTGAACAGTTTGTATGTTTATGTTTGTAGGGTCTTTTATTCCCTTAGTGGATATTTTTATCAGAGTTTTTGGGTGATATGGGACTCTTAACTTTGTTTGAATCTCCTTTTTTATAAATGGATGCACACCCCCCCACCTTCGCCCGCGCCGCTGGTGCACTTTATTCTTTAATACTAAGTTACACTTTAACTTGTCAAAAAATAGTGTTAAATTAAAATTTAAGTGGCAAAAGGTGTAGATGTGAGAATTTGGATTCCAGATTTAGGGTTCAGATTAAAGAATGTATGACTGCCTTTTACTAAACAGGAGTGGGAGTGACACATGATATTTGGGTTTAGAATTTGTTCAGGATGAAAGATTTGGATGTGGACGGGCTGAAAGATCATCAAAGAAACCAAAATTATAACAAACATTGGGGAGTTAGAATCACAAATCTCAATTTGCTAGAGAAAAAAAAAGGTTCCAATATCTTGATCTAGGCTTTCAATTCTTTTTTTTTTTGTTGTTGTTATAATGCCCATGCCAATTCATTAATTATTGCAAAAGAAAAGTTTAATGGAGCAAATTACTTTTTGGGCAAGTATTAAGATAGTTACCACAATTTGCTCCCCCCCTAGCGAATTGGGATTGCACGATTCAAAACATGGATCATTAGTGATTTGGAATGCAAGATTTGGCGTTCCAATCTAAAATATCAAAAGTTCCAAAAAAATATACAACATACAAGAAAATACACACACACATCATTGAAATTTTATTTGATAATGGCTTGGATTCGTTGAAATTTTTTTGGTGTATATACATACACGAATTTTATTACAAATACAGTCAAAAAACATATCATGTACCAAATAAACGTATTTTGTTCCAACAAAGCAATCCGAAGAAGCTACCACGTTCTATAAGAAATGACGATCTACATTCCTGTTCCCATTCCACGTACCATAGCAATCCACGTTCCAAGTACCACAATGATCCACATTCCAAGTAACCTTTAAGAGTTTACTAAAGAGGTGAAAGTGGATACTTGAAGATGAAATAATTTACTTACTGGGCTGGTTACTTTATGAACTAAGCATTTGAACCTTCTATAAGTAGGAAATCAAAATTAGAAGAATAGCCTCATGCCTTGAAAAATATAAATTAATGCCTATTGGTATTATTATATTATCCATTAATTTGGAGCTTTATGAATGTCGTCTCCCTCATGCTTTGGAGTCTTACTTTGCTTGTCATTCTTTGCGGTTTGAAAGGAAAGAAATGCTAGAGTCTTGAAGGTAAGGGTAAAGAAGTCTTCAACTTTCACAAAGTTTATATCACCTATTTGAATTGTCCATCGTTGTAATTCTAGTTTGTTATAAAATGTTTAAGAGAGGGGTTTATATCTAACTACTCTTGAATTTTTGAGTTGTTTTTTATTTATTCAAATTTATTTTGTCGCAAGTGCTTTTGTCTATTTTGTACCTTGGTTACTGAGGTGCCATGTTCAATTTGTTTAGTGACTCGGTTTGTTAACTCATCTTCTAAATGTACTTTCTTTCATTCTTTCTTGTTTGAGAAAGGATCTCCAACCTCTACCAAGAGGCAATATAGAAGCAAACAAAACAAAAAAAGAGACTGTTTTCATGTATATAACAAAACAACAAAAAGGAGGCTGAAATGATACTGTGATTGCGTGTATCGCATGTATTGTGCGTATCGAAACGTAGCACAAGATACATATTGTGTATTGTGCTATACAGTGCAAAAGATACAATGAAAAAATACATATCGTTTTATGTCCATGTCGAAACGTATTGTAAGATACATATTGTTTATCGTAAGATTAGTGTTAATAACCATGGATTAGATAACCAGATATCAAAGTTTTTCACTTTTCGTTATCTCTTGATTTTAAATATTCACTATATCCTTTTTCGTGTTTCTTTTAACTACAGTCCAATTCACCGTGCCATGGCTTATATACTGCATGTGAGATGATGTCGGTCTGATATCTACTTCGTGATATAGGTGTTGATGTGTCATCTATTTGGTCAATAGATTATGATAATCAAGCATGTATCTTCATTCGCAGTTATCCTGTGTTCCATGAATGCATCAAACACATTGAGATTGGTTGTGACTTTATTTGGGATGTTACCATCTAGAAGCAGATTGTGACTTCATATGTTTAGTTTAAAACTCAGTTGGGTGATATTTTTACCAAATCATTTGCTTGCTCCACCTTAAGGGGTTTATGTTCCAAGTTGTGCTTGCTCTAGCCTGAGGGGGAGGGTTAGAGTTCTTATTTTTACACCAGAATATATCTGAATAGGGGCAATATTGTAATCTTCTACTTCCTTACATTAGATAATAGTTGGTGGTGTGTATGTAGACAACCGGGACATATACACAACCAATTCTTGTTGCGTTGTTCTTTCTGTTTTCTCTTCCCTTCTCTATCTCCTTCTAAAAACCCCAAATACAATACACCATGACTAATTCCTATATATGAATAAACACACCTGTGATTTATTTTATTTTCACCTTTAAAACTACAGATTGTGCTCTCTCCATTTAGAGGAAACCAAATATTCTCTAGGCTCTCAGGACCTCAAAGAATCTAGAAACATTTCCACAATTACATTTCTATAATTACTCCTCTTGATGTTTCCTCAATTTATATTTATCTCTTTCTTTGAGTCTTTCCTTAAAGATCATATAGAATAGAGAATCTGTGGTAACAATCTTCATGAATTTCAGTTGAAATTGTATTAACATATATGAACATAAATACTTATATTTGTTGAAATAGTAAAAAAAATTAGTTATTCATACATTTCAAGGTATTATCCTAAAGTATGAGTGAGGCATGCATTGTGATTTTTGTTTCTTGAATCTATACATATTGTGTTACTTTTACTCACAAAGTTGAGAAAAAGAAGAGAGAAGAAGAGAAGATCTTAATCCAGCCACTGTCACATTAAGCTTCTGTTACATAGATCAAGAAAGTAAACCCTTTTATAGTAGGGCAAAACAAAAGAATAAAGACAAACTACCCTTCATGAAATGCTAACACATAAGGCTAATAATATACTAACTAACTACTTAACACTTCTTCGCAAACTCATGATGTGGCAGCAAACAATATCGAGAGTTAGTCAAGCAAAAAGTGGAAACACAAAACCGTGTAGGACTTAGTAAAGAAGTCGGCCAACTTCAAAGAAGAAGGAAGAAAAGGAAGAGAAAGAGTGCTAAGCTAAAGATGATGGCGCACAAAATGACAATTAATTTCAATATGTTTGGTATGCTCGTGGAAGACAGTTATGAGCTATTTGAACAGTACTCCTAGTATCACAATACATAAAAGTAGGAGTAGACACAGAGATGCCTAGTTCAACAAGTAACCAACGGAGTCAAAACAATCTCAGTAGTATGGTAGCCATGACACGATACTCAATTTCAGCAGAAGTGTGAGCAACAATTGTATGCTATTTACTCTTTCAAGAAATGAGAGTCATCGAGAAAAACACGAAAGGCAGTTGTGGATTTACGATCTATAGAATCTCTAGCTTAGTTGACCTCAGAATAAGCATAGAGCTCCAATAAGGAAGACGAGGATAGGAGCAAACTGCGGTGCAAGGTGCCACAAAGGTAGTGTAAGAAGCGAATAACAACAGCCCAATAAACAATGGTAAGGGAAGAAACAAACTGACTGACGATATCTACAACATGAGTAATATCGGGACATGTAATAGTGAGATATACCAAGCTGCCCACCAAGGCTTGATACAAAGTAGGATCAGACAGCAGAACACCATCGGAGGGAGTATATCGAACATTGAGTTCCAAAGGAGTCTCAACTGTTCGAGTATCAGATAAACGGGCTTTATGAATAACATTAGATGCATACTTGGACTGAGAGAGAAGATAGCCTTTAGGAGATGAGGCTACCTCAATACCCAAGAAATATCGAACAGGACCCAGACCCTTCATGTTAAAATGATGTTGCAATTGCGATTTTAACACGGAAATCCCAACTGTATTGTCGCTAGTTATAAATTATATCATCAACTTAGAGCAAAAGAACAACACAACATGCAGAAGTGGACTAAAGGAAAGAGCAGAATCGTGGTCATTGGCACGGAACCCAAGGTCACAGATGAGGTGCTTGTTTGAGACCATATAATGCCTTTTTGAGTTTTCACACTTCTCCTAATTGATGAGGAAGACTAGGAGGAGGAACCATAAAAACTTCTTTAGGCCAAATCTCCATTGAGAAAAACATTTTTGACATCCATCTGTGAAGACTCCATTGATGAGCTCCTCCAATAGCTATAACTGTGCAAACTGTTGTCATCTTGGCAACATGAGCAAATGTCTCCTCATAATCATTGCCATACTCTTGGGCATACCCTTTCGCCACTTGGCGAGCCTTATACCGTTGCATAGAATCATCTGACTGGGTTTTGATCTTATACACCCACTTATAGCCAATTGCACGCGTACCAGGCGACTACCAATATAGGTAATGGCACCAACTCCTATGTGTCTATCTTATGCAAAGCAGATTGCTCTTCATCCATAGCTTACTGCCAAAGAGGATCTAGAACAGCCTCCTTATAAGTAGGTTCAGAAAGTGCATGACGAGAAGTAAAGAAATAACAAAAATCAATAGAATAACAAGAGTTAGAGAAACCAAACCTATTAGGACACTTAGGAAGACGCTTAGGATAGCGAGACGATGCGGGATCCACGTCACCAGAACTTGATTGAGTGTCAGAAGATGGAAACAGAGGAACTGAATTTGCAGAAGAAATAGCGGTGTTCCTGTGAGTGTAAGTGTTAATGATAGGAGGACAAGCAACTAAAGAATCACAGGAAAGAGAAACATCAACAATGGTAATATCTCTAATATAGGAGTCAGATGGAGTATCATCAGGAAAGGGATCAAGATAAATCAGATCAGACTTGTGCAAATTGTGAGAAGTAGAAGGAATAGAGAAAAAAAGAACATGCTCCAGAAAACCTACACAATGAGATACAGTACAATTTGTTAGTAATAGGATTATAGCAACGAAACCCCTTCTGTCCCAAACTATAACCAAGAAAAACTCATTGCTGAACCAGCAAAAATTTTAGTGTGAACATTTTTGGAAAGAAGAACAAAGCAGGTACAACCAAAGACTTGCAAAGGGAAGTAATTAGGGGGTTTGCCACATAAACACTGAAAAGGAGAAATGCTAGAGGTAACAACAGAAAGAATCCGATTAATTAAATGAACAACAGTAAGAAGAGCCTGCCCCCAAAATGTACTAGGAACACTAGTAGACAACAAAAAAGATCGTGCAGTCCCCATGATGTGGCGATGCTAGCGCTTGGCCACAACATTTTGTTCAGGAGTTTCTGCACATGAGGATTGCTGAATAGTACCATCATAATAAGCCTAAAAATGCATTAGAAGAATATTCTCCTCCTAAATCACACCTAAATCACTTAACAACAGTAGAATACTGGGTACGTACTATTGCATGAAAAATAGAGAAAAATTCAGATTGACATCTCATAAGATAAACCAAACAATATCGAGTATAGTCATCAATAAAAGAAACATAATATCTGAACCCTCCTTTAGCAGGAATGGGAGTAGGCTCCCAAACATCATAATGAATAATCAAAAGGAGTAATAGAAACAATAGAACTTTTATTGAAAGGCAAGGCAGTAAACTTAGCCAGTTTGCATCCACTACAATATGAAATATCATGACATTGTAGGTTGCCTAAACTACGAGTGGTAACTAAAAACTAAAGACGAGAACTAGAAATGTGGCCAAGGTGAGAATGCCACAAATAAAAGCTAGATGACTTAGGACTCAAATGAAATGAAGACAAATCAACTGAGGAAGCAGCAACATCCGGAACGTGCAATTCTTCTAACACATATAGCCCTCCCTTCCTACGGCCTGTCCCAATCAGCTTCTTGGAATGAGAATCTTGCACAACACAGCCGGAAGAGGAGAAGTGAACAATATATCCCGAATCAAATAACTGACTAACATAAATTAAATTCAAAAGTAAGTTGAGGAATGTAATAGACATCAGGAAGAGACAAATGTGAACAAACAATAGAACCAATGCCAGCCAATGACATTGAAGTGCCCTTGGCTGCAAGAACAAATACAAAAGGAGGAGAAAAAATAGAAGTAAATAAAGAAGAATCACTAGTCATGTCATGCGTAGCACTTGAATCAAATACCCAAGTGGTTCGAAAGATACATGAAGGCCCATAAGAAAAGGAACCTGCAGAGGGAGAAACTAAAAGAGCATTAGTAGAGAGAAGTTTCCGCAACTGCTCAACTATCAAAGACAGTATGGGAGCTGATGAAGAGGACTTATCCACTAGTGGTGCAATAGCTGCAGTGTGATGATCTCTACCTCGAAAAAATTGTTGTGGTGACCTATGAATGGACTTTTGCACTAACTTTGAAATTGGGCTTTCCAGTGACCCCTTTCATGACAAAAGCTACACTTATCAATGCTAACTTCGACTCGTTGCTTATTCTGTGAAGTATCTTGTGACTTGGTACTTGGGAGGTATAGCTAGAATTGTTTGTGTGTAGGTAAAGGAAGAAGAAGACTTTTCTTTGGTAGAGTCTTGACTCGAACTTCTTCAGCTAAAAGTTCATTAGCCACAAATCAATAGAGGGAAGAGGAGTACGATGAAGAATAGACCCGCGAAGGCCCTCAAAATTATCTCTGAGTGCCATTAAAAACTGAACAAACCTCTACTCCTCCCGATATGTATGGTACAACTCATGAGTGCTCAACCCTGCAGGCTCAATGAGAGCCAATTGATCTCAAAACCCAGTCATAATTGAATAAAAATCTTGTATGCTCCTATCCCCTTGGTGAGCAACATGAATCTCATACTCCAACTGATATCTTTTATCAAAATTGGACTGGACAAATAACTTGGACAATTATTCCTAAATCTCTTTAGCTATATTAAATTTTGCCAAGTGTACACTAATAGCTTGATCAACAGTGTTAATTAATCCAAGTAATATTTTTTGCATTATTCAACAACTTAGCATAATTTTCTACCTTACGATCTGTTGGGGCCTTCACAGCTCTAGTAATGTAACCCCACATATTGTTTCCCAACAAACAATTCCTCATAACCAATGCCTAATAGGAATAACTGTCTCCTGTCAACCTCACACTGATAGTCTGGAGAGAAACAGAATTTTCACTTGCCTTGTCCACAAACCAAATTATCACCCAAATCCAATGATGCTATCAAAGAAGTATCACAACTAGGAACCAAATTACTATCAATGCAGCAAATGACCACGAAAAAAAGAGAGCCCCAAAACACAACAGATTGGGAAAAACTTCCTGGCTGAACTTCCAACGTCACTATTTACATCCAAAACCAAATCAAAACATCATGGGCCACTCCATTGAACCCTAATAAGCCCTAGACGCACCAGTCAGAAAGGAAGGAATAGAAGCAACAAAATTGACAGACTTCGCTAAAAATCACATATTGCAAAAAAGCAACCCTATTTTCAAAAAACATTCGAAAATTTGAAAACCCTAGCAAATGATCTCTAAAAAATTTGAAAAAAATACCAGAATACTCATCAAATTCCGAACCAACCCCAATGATTTTTGATCCTCAGTTGCGTCTGTCATGCTGACGTTAGCATGATGAATGCTGATGTCATCATCGTCTGAGTGTTATTTCACTTCTGCAATAATTTCTACCATGTTCTTAATCATGTTTGGATCTTCATCTACTTTGATACCAAGTTAATATTACTCACAAAGTTGAGAAAAAGAAAAGAGAAGATCTTATTCCAGCCACTGTCACATTAATCTTCTTATCTTCTGTTACATAGATCAAGAAAGTAAACCCTTTTATAGTAGGGAAAAACAAAAGAATAAAGACGAAACTACCCTTAATAAAATGCTAACATGTAGGGCTAATAATATACTAACTAACTACTCTAACATATTGAACATGTGCGAACAACAGAATGGGAGGATGAAAAAGAAGAGATGGTGCTAAAAGAGGAGAGGAAGAAAAGAGGAGGCGGTCACTGGGAACACATGATCAATTTCCACAAGTGTGAGAGGCAATTCTTCATCTTGTCAATAATTCAAGAAGTAAATAGGGATATTGTGAGGTGGTTGGGGGAAGAAACGCATCGGAATGTGGTTTTTATAAAAAGATTTCGTGAGTAGGAAATAGTGTCATGATCTTCCAAAAGGTTTATGAAATAATGCTAACTCAGGGAATGGATGATGATGATGTTGTTTTGATTCTTTAGTGCTCTGTCCTGTAGTGGAGTTTGTTTTCTTGGCTAAGAAGGTATGGAACCTTGGCTCCTTGTTAAGGTGATTTTTTTTAACATGGACGGCAATGAGGGATAAATTCTTGATGGTTTTTTTTTTTTTTTTGGGTGAATAAAACTCTTGATGGTTGATCACCTCATTAGTGGAAATTGCTATCCCAAATAGGTGTATTATGTGTGAGGACATGGAGTCGGTGGACCATTTATTCCTTCATTGCTGAATGGGCTCTAATCTTTGGGCTTTCATCTTTTATATATTTGGAGCCTGCTGGGTGCTGTTACATGGGCCATCTAATTTGCTTTTGGGCTGTTGGATTGGTGCTGGAATAAAACTAAAATCATGTGCAAATCAACGCCACATGCTATCTTTTGAGGTCTGTGGGAGGAGTGGTATAGAAGAATTATTTGAAGGTGGGATATGCCAATTATAAAATTGAAACATTTTTATTCTTAGAACATTTTTCTTTGAAGCTCTCAGTGGATACTGGGTTGGACAACTTCTAGATGATCTTAGGTTGTAGTTTTTATGTTTTTGGTGCTTGTTTATACCTGGTGTGCATACGGAATGTCGTCTTTTTTTCCCAATAAATTTCTTGTCCATCGCAAAAGAAAAAGAGACTCAGAAAAATACATTGAATATTTACTGACTCCCCCACCCAACTGTGTGCACTCACATTTCTCCAATGGAGGTAATTTTTAATCGGCACCTTTACTTGTGTCTTTCCGAAGTTCCTAACAGCGTCAAAAGAACTTGTATCTTACTGACTTACCAAGTAAATTCAACACTTAAATATTAGTTTAAAATATGTAGTTTGTGTGATTTTAGCCTTTTTAGGGTTTGTGATAGAGAAGAAGAGAAGAGAAAATATTTTCTTAATAGGGTGGAATGTCTTGTCAGATTCCTACACCTTCCATATATAAATTTATATCATTGGTAAAAACCAAAAAATACCCTTCCAAATATTTCAACATAAAAACCCAAATATTCTACTATCCCGAATATTCTAACAATGTTTAAGACAATGATATTTGTTTTTACATTTGGGCGTATGATAATGATTGTATCGTACTCTGAATGTAGCTTTAGATCTCAAGTAAAATGCAGTTTTCTACTTGTAAAAAAAAGGGGGTAAAATGCATTTTGCTGATTTTATGTTCTCTCAAGGATTGAATTCTATTTTCAAATCTCACTGTTGATCCAATGCATGAATACAATTTCAGCTGTATTATCTTATGGGAGCAGATGCTTATTGTTGTGGTTTTCATGTAGAGTGCACTTCCCCAGAGAGGCGGTGAAGTAAATCTGACTTTGGGTGGTATTGACTTGAACAATTCAGGGAGGTAGGCATAATTTCTGTATGTTATCCTGGTGTAGAACTACTATTTATATGGCTTAGTGCATTTGTTTTTTCTCTTTTTCAGTGTCGTTGTTAGAGAAGATAAAAAACTGCTGACAGTTTTGTTTCCTGATGGACGTGACGGGCGAGCATTTACTCTTAAGGTGCATTGTTGACTAGGTGTTGCTAATTTTTCCTTTTTTAGTTTCTTTGTGTATTGAAATATCTTCTTCCTTTCTTTAGTTTAAGCTACCTTATGTTTGAGATTCTTAAATTTCGGGTCTTTGATTCACTTTCTAAATTTTCAGGCGGAGTCATCAGAGGACTTGTATGAGTGGAAGACGGCACTAGAACATGCTCTTGCACAAGCACCAAGTGCTGCCCTTGTGATGGGGCACAACGGGATTTTTCGGAGTGACACTAGTGATACAATTGAAGGGTCGTTCCATCAATGTCTGTACATCTTTGTCATTGCATCATACCTTCTTTAATGTCATAGTCATAAACTAGTTTGTTAGATCTTTAATGTCTTGCTTTTAACTATTTTTATACTCAAGAAGTAGGCCTCCTTTTTGAACTGAATTTCACCAGATTTTGTATGTTACGTTCAGGGAGGGATAAGCGTCCTGTTAAATCTTTGGTCGTTGGACGACCAATTTTGCTAGCACTAGAAGATATAGATGGAGGGCCATCCTTCCTTGAGAAGGCTCTTCGATTTCTTGAGAAGTATGGTAAGTGTTATTTTAATTGTTCTTGGGATATTTTTCCGTCGATCATTAGTGTCACCAGCGGATTTTGTGGCATGCTGGTTTCCTACACTGATATTCTTTTGGTGTTGATCTTTCTACACAAAATTTATTAGGAATATATTCCACCCAATGTCCCACATGATTTTAATAATCAAATATATATTTCTTTTCAAAAAAGATTTATTAGGCATTGTAATCCATTTGATTGTCAAATGGTGTGGTTTTTAGTCTTTTTTTTTTATTATAAATTTTTGAGTACCTCTTTTGCTTTTTTGTTATCTTTTCGGATCTGAGTTGGATTGCCAATAAGGAATTCATTACTTGTTATTCCTCCAATTTTCTATTAATGATGTTGATGTATACTTGATACTTATTTAGCCATATTAACTATGGAATCTATTTTAATTGTCAGTGATGGTCTTATTTGAAAGGAAAAAGGCACATTTATCAATAATTTTAAATGATGGATAGTTAAAATGTCTGGAAAGAAAGTATACTTTTCAATAATTTTAAAAGACACACAGTTAAAATGTCTGGGAAGAAAGTTTACTTTCACATTTTCTCCTTGTACAATTTCATCTAATTGTCTCTTATTCTTTTAACAGGAACTAAAGTAGAAGGAATTTTGCGACAGTCTGCAGATGTTGAGGAGGTGGACTGTAGAGTTCAAGAATATGAACAAGGTTTTTGCTTTCCATTCAGTTTGTTTTTTTCTTAAGATTATTACTATTTTTCTTTTTTGAAGAAAAAAGGGTGTGCTTCCAATTCCTTGAACACATGTAGTAGATAGCCTGAACTTTGACTGTGTTTCTCTTAATATCTATGTAGTTCTCTCTTTGTATGTTTGATATATGTATTCACAAATCTAGGTCCAGTCACCTTGATTCAGTTGATCAATCTGTCTCATGATGGATCAATAAAACATCGTTAGATGTGATTTTGTTTAATTTGGGTTTTTTGTTTGTTATGATTTCCTTTTGTACACATTGTTTACAAGCTGAGGCTATCTGTACTTGTTTGTAGGCAAGACTGAATTTGGTTCTGATGAGGATGCTCATGTTGTTGGTGACTGCATTAAGGTACTCTGATGTTATTCAACGCAGTTTGTGAGAATTAGATTGGTGCTTCTCTTGGATGAAAAGTTGATTAATGTTAACCCAACCTTTTTTCATCTGCAGCATGTTCTTCGAGAGCTGCCCTCATCTCCTGTTCCTGCATCCTGCTGCACTGCTTTGTTGGAGGCTTATAGTAAGTTCAACTATTGATCATTTTACAAAAATAAAAAACAAAAAATTGCTGTTGATGGCTGGGTTAAGCCAGTGGGTCTAGTTCCTGTTAGCTTTTTCAATGTCAATTTGTTCACTGTTCTCACAATCCTTTGTAAGTTTCTGGGAAAGATTCTCGTGGTGGATCTTTATGTAGTTACGAAGTAGATATGTATGTTTCTCTTCATATGGTAACTAATTTCTGTATAAATGATTTTTATCTTTTGTTGTTTGCTAATGGATTCTACTGTCAATTTTTAGTCTAATGATAGGTTCCTCTGCTTTATGTATAGATCCCTCTTAATTTCTTTTCCACTGTGTTGTAATTTGATTATATGCCATTTCCCATGGAAAGCTAAAGCCCCTTCAAAGGTTTTTTGCATGGACTGTGGTTGTGGGAAAAATCGTAACTATAGATAATTTGAAAAAGAGGGGGCTAGTCTTGGTGAACCGGTGTTGCTTGTGCAAGACCAACGAGGAATCGGATAATAATCTTTTCATTCATTGGCCGTTTACTTGGGCAATATGGATGCTTATGGTTGGCCTTTTTGGGATTTCTATTTATTTATTTTTTGATAAGTGGCCTTTTTGGGATTTCTTGGGCAATGCCGCGCATTACCAGGGTGGTTTTAGAGTCATGGAGAGGAAGATTTTACAGTAGGAGAATGGGAAAAGCAAGGAGATTGGTCCTCTTGCCATTTGGTAGGTCATTTAGCGGGAAAGAAACAACAAAACTTTTGTGGGTATTGAGTTCCCTATCTAGAGGCTAAAGGCGTGTTAACCTCTCTGTATTTTTGGTTGTTGGGAGGCTCCACCATGGATGTAGATTCTTTTGTATCTTTTTTGCATTCTATGTGCATTGATAGAGTGGCTGTAACTATTTTTTGTACTTGGAGGCACCCTCTTGTTGCTCTTCAATGAAATTTATCTTACTTATCAAAATAAATGTCTTGAACGATAAATTTCTGCTGGTTCTATGAAATAAATACTTGATACTTCTCTGGTAGGGAAAATATAATCCAATTACAAATGCCACACATAAGCATAACTCCTCTAGATTCTAGAATAAAGCTGCAAACCCCTTCAAGGATGAAGTTATGTAAGCTTTATATTGAAAAGGCTTAGGATCATGTTATTTGGAGCTTTCTTTTATTCATGGTAAGGAAGACGGGGTTTGGGGACAAGTGGCAGGGGTGGATCAGGTGGTGCATCCCCACAGTTTAGTTTTCTGTTTTGGTTAATGGAGTGGCTGCAGGTTTTTTCAAAAGCTCTAGAGGTCTTAGGTGGGGTGATCCATTATCTCTTATTCTGTTTGTTGTTGTTAGGAAGCTTTGAGCAGGATGATGGCTAGAGCAGTGGGAGGCCTTATTTCAGGTTTTAGAGTTGGCGAGAGGGTATTGGAGAGAGTTGGATATCCCACCTTTTCTTTTTGCTGATGATACATTGATATTTTGTGGAGTAGAGGAAATTCAATTAAAATATTTGCATCTTGATTTTCTTTGAGACAGCCTCAGGGTCGAGGATAGGATGTAGGGTGGGGCACCTACCTTGATGTACTTGGGTTTGCCTTTAGGTGTAGCTTCGAAGAATAAGGAAATTTGGCATCGGTCATTGATAGATTGCGACAAAGATTAGCAAGATGGAAAAGACAGTACTTAACAAAGGGGGGCAAGTTAACATTGACTAGAAGTACGTTGGTGAGCCATCCTACTTATTTCATGTCCTTGATCCCGATTCTAGCTTCAGTTGAGAAAAGGCCGGGAAAAATTCAAAGGGAATTTTTGTGGGAGGAAAAGGGGGGGAATCAAATACATCTAGTAAAGTGGAATAGAAATCGGACACCGTTAAAGAGAGCGGGTTTGGGCATCAAGGAGTGGAAATTGTTTATCAAAAGCATTATTTGACAATTGGCTTCGGAGATTTACAGTGGAGCAAGGGGCGATGTGGAGGAGAGTCATTGAGGCCAAAACTGGTTGTGAGACAGATGGTTGGGCTTCGAAAGAAGTTGAGGGATCTTTTGGGGTGAGTTTGGAAGTCCATAAGAAGGGGAATTAAAGATTTTCTCCATCGGATTTGGGTTTGCAGTTGGGAATGGATCTCAAGTGCGATTTTGGAAGGATGTGTGGTGTTACAATGTAGCCTTAAAAGACAGATTCCCCAGGCTTTTTCTAGTTAGCTTTGAATCCGGAAGTGAAGGTGGTGGAGTTCATGCCTTTTTTGGAGGGAGATTTTGTTTAAGCTCCTAGCTTTTGATATTTTTTTTCATGATTGAGAGATGATGCAGTGAGATTTTGGAGTCTTCTTCAATGCTTCAAGCCTAGGGGTAATGCTCCAAATGTGATCTGGGGAAGGATAGCTACAAAAAGTTTACAATTAGATCTATTCGCTCCAAAGCCATTTCCCTAATAAAGCTTTATTGAATGGTCTTAACACCCTTACACTCAACCATCCGCCCTCTTTCGGGGCTCTAATTTTCTCCCACCCTACTAGATGAATTTTTCACACCTCCTTTTCATCACCCTACAAAAAATCACGTTGAAGTTTCTCTAATTTCTATTCCACCGAAGCCGGCATAAGAAATTAGGACATATAATAGGTTGGAAGGCTTGCAAGAGTACTCTTTAGAGTAATCTTGCCTCCTTTTGCGACACTTCTTCTTCCAACCTGCCAATCTCTTTTGGAATTAACCACATCCCAAATTGCCTTTGATTTCAAAGAAGCTCTTAGAGGCAAACGGAAATAAATTTTAGGGAGAGAACCCACCCTACAACCCAAATTCCTTGCCATCCCTTCCAAATCCCATACCTCCCCCAATTGGAATCCACTATTTTGAAAACCGGACTGGACTGGCTGGTTGAACCGGTAAAACCGGAAACCGGTCAAAGTTTCAGTTCGGTATAACGCACAAAAAGTGATTGTGTAAAAACTGTCGTTTTTGTTAAAAATCGGAATAACTGGCGGTTGAACTGGCTGTTAAAATAAACCATAAACGATTTAACATAACCGGCTAGGTCCAAAGAACCAAAGATAATTTTTAAACTTTTCCAAGTGGGTTGCATCCAGCATAGAATAGCACGGAAACATGTGGACATCTAAAACTTTAATGGAAAATCTGATGGAATCTTTTATAGACCTCCAATTCCTTATATCTTATGCTTCTCGTTCGATGTGGGACAATGGAATGAAATATAGATATGAAACAAACTTTGTGCTTTTATCACAAATAATTCTTGCACTTCATATCTTCTACCTGATTTCGGACTCTTAGGAAAGCAACTTAATTGAAATTAATATAATTATGAGATTTTGGTTGAATTCAACAATTTTGAGAACTTACTATAATAAAGCTGAAACAAAAAAAACTTGGCTTGAGATCATGTACATCTTGTGCAATCTTTATATTTAAATTGGTTATTTTAAATGTTTTAGATCATATTTTATTATTTTTATGTTTGAAATATTAATTTAATATAATATTTGTCACGTTATTGTGTTATTTTGAATATTATTATGTTTTAAATATTTAAAGATTTAGTAAGGTGATAAAGTTTTTTACTTTTTCCATATGTTAATTAATTTTATATATTATTAAAATTAATAAAAAATATATTTATGACATCATGGTTCGATTCCAGTTGACCGGACGGTTGAACCATTAACTCGTGACTCGTTTATTTTTTCGGTTCGTAGAACAGTTTGGGTGTCAAAACATTGTTGGAACCAACTCACTCTTTGACAAGTTCACTCTCAATCTCGATACAACCTCAAAGCATAAAAGCACACATCTGAAATCCTAGAGTTTAGATTCCTCCGCCTAAGGATCAAAATTTTATTTCTTTTCCATTGAAACAGCTGAAACGTATCCCGTTTCTCAGTGAAACGAAACGAAGCGACACGAAATATTAGTGGAATACCGAAATTTCCATGTTTCCATAAAAACAAAGTTGTTTATTTGAAAACATACTGAAACAGTAGAAAAATTTCTTTCGTATCAACAATAATTCTAAAAATTGGAAAAAGATAATATCCATTTGTGTTTCAGAAGGAAGGAGATTGAAGGATTAAGACACAAAATTCTTGGAAGATATTTCTATTTTTTTTTTTCCAGAAACAACAGACAAGGAAAAGTTGAAGTAGTGGAAATAAAAAGTAGATAAACAATTTATTTTAATACTTTGTTACTGATTATAATAAGCTTAAATTGCTATTTGTTCTACTTATTATTTTATATGTAACTTGTGTCAAATTGTCTAATTCGTGGATATTATACAACATTATCTATTATGTTATGACATTGTATTTAATTATAATAATTTTACTTTATAACAAATATATAATAATTTTATATTACATAAAAAATTAGCTCTAAATTTGTTTGTACTATTTTTGATTAGTTAAGAGTTATTTAGTACTAATGACTAATTTACATTTACTTTTTTTTTTTTTCAATTTCACCCTATTATCTTCTTTCGGGTAGATAGAGGTGTCTCTTAAAACATTTCTAATTAATTAATTATAATATTTATCTTTTCACATTCATATATTTTACTTTATATTATATCTTCTTATGGGACTTGGCTGTGAAAAAGTACAAGAAAAGGGTGGAGTGAATTTTCTAAACATATTAGATGGAAAGTGGGTGATGCTGCCAGAGTTAGATTTTGGGCTGATGTGTGGAGTGATCGTAGTATTCTGTCCGCAACATTTTCACATTTGTTTAGACTGGCTGCAAATATGAGAGTGTTGGTGAGTGATTATCTTAGGCTCTCTGATGATTCTTTGGTTTGGGATGTTGTTTTCATTACGATGTTTCATGATTGGGAAAGAAAAGAAGTGGTGGAGTTCTATTATTTTTTATACAGGGTCCCCCTTAATCAATCGGGGAAGGATTTTTTTTTTGGGTACATAGTGGGGATGATTTTTCTGTAAAGTCATACTACCTCCTTTTGCTGGGGGGAGGGGTCATCATTTTCCTTGGACGACAATTTGGAGAGTAAAAGCTCCTTTAGAAGTAGCATTTTTTGCCTGGACTACAACTTGGGGGAGGATACTTACTGTGGATAATTTAAGAAGAAGAGGTCAGATTTTGGTTAATCGTTGTAGCCTTTGCAAGTGTCAGGAGGAGATGGTGAATCATCTTATCCACTGTCAATTCACATGGGCGGCTGTTTGGAGTATTTTGATCGGGTTATTTGGCATTTTGCGGGTTATGCCTCGCTCGACTTCGAATGTGCTTTCTTCTTGGAGGGGAGGTTTTGCTTAGGAAGGCTTGGCATATCACTCCTCTTAGTATTTGGAGGGAGAGAGGTAATAGGGTTTTTGAAGGAGTTGAATCTCCTCTATGGGTTCTAAAAGCTTTGGTTTTAAGATCACTTTTCTTTTGGTTATTGGGAGGTCAACCTGTGGCTTTAGATAGTTTTTTGTCCTTCTTACAATCCAATGAATCCATGTGTATTGACCCGTAGTTTTTGTTTTTTCTTTTGTTCTTGGGTGCACCCTTGGTGCTTGTTAATGAAATTTACTTAAAAAAAAAAACAAAAAAGCAAAAACAGGGCCATAAAGACTAGTAAAGTCTCAAGAAAATGACTCCAGCTTCATCTCAAACAAACAATAAATTGAGAATCTTTCTTTCCAGTGATCCTTACACACTACCACCTGGGGATCTCATATCACCAAAGTTCCCCCAGCTGTACCCATTGCAGCCAAAACCTCCCCAAACAACAAACCAGGATACTCCTCACCACCCTGACTGAAATGTTTAAAACCCTCTAATCACTGTTTGTTTATCTGGGTCATTCAAACCCCTGATGTTCCATGTTATCACTTAAACCTTCATTGGTTCTTTGATCTCAGCACTATCTCCTTCCCCGCCTCAGAATCCTCGCCGCCTCTTCTACCATCATAGTTAATTGACGTGGCTAATCATCTCAGGTCCCTTTGTAACTATGAAGCACAAACACTATTTTGGCTCACGTATCCGTGTCAGACACGCGAAAATAAGTGTCCAAATTTTTTATTTTTTCTGAGTTTTGATCATGTTCTAGACACGTTTTCTTTTTCTTTATTTTTTTATTTTTTCCCTCGTTTTCTCTTCTTCTTTGTTTTTTATTTTATTATATATATATATATATATATATATACACACACATACATATATAGTTAACCCTCTTATAATTAACAGACATGGGAGATTGAAAATTTATTAATTATAAGAATTAATAATTATTAAGTTTTGTCATACTTTTGTTAATTAGCAAATGTTTCTTACATGCAAATGATTTTTGGTTCAAAAATAAAACTTTTTTTGCAACTTTTTAACGATATTTTGAATTTTCATAAAACAATACATATAATGCTCAACTTAAGGCATAAAAGACTCCTAATATCCTTTTCAATTAAAGAAATTGTATTTCCTGTTGTCATAATTTTTCACACTTAGAATATTTTTGACTTCAATCATGTTGAATTAATAAATATAATTATCAAGACATGTTAGAAATGGGATATATATATATATATATATGTATATAACTATTTTATCTCTCTTATAATTAATATTATAATTTTTTTTGAAAAAGTATTAATTATTAGGTAATAGAATTATTAATTATTTACCATAGAACCAAGTTGGTTCCTTAAAATTTTATTAATTATTAGAGATTATTTACTTATTAAATATTAATTATAAGGGTCAACTGTATATGTTCTAATGTTAGGTTTTTATTATATGGTTATATAAAAAAAAAAAAAAAATATATATATATATATATATTTAATGTGTACTTGACATATTGGTGTCCTTTTTTAGAAAGGCCGTGTCCGTGCTTCTTAGCTTTGCACCTTTCCGGCTGACTGCTCTGCTCGTTTGCCCTTACCAGACCTGTTGCTGCTCTCCTATTCCTCTCTATTTCGTGAAATCACTTCATTAACTCATCCTATATACCCTGCTTGCTGCCCTCCCTTTATTTTCCCTAGCACCAACTCTGAGCCTTCTATTGCTTTTGCTTCCTTTTCATTGAAAATCTGTAACTCTCAGTTGTCTACCATTGGCTCCCACCTACTCCTTCCCCAATGCTTCTCTCTTGGAGCCATTATTGCAAGTGGAGTACAGACCAGGGGTTCCTAATTACATTGCAACAGATCCTTGCTGTTTTCTAAGTTCCCATTTGAATTTGACTCTGACTGTGCTGCCACTATATCCTCTGTTGCCTGCTCGACATCCTATCCCATCACCCCCACTTCATCAGCCTTCTCGTACTTTTCCCCCCGTCTTATCTTCCTGCCACCCTTCCCTAACTCTTGCAAGCTAAGGTCCCATCTCCCTTCTATTCTGAACTGGCAACGGAGTTTTGTTCTCCTCCATCTCTCAAAATCTCTGATGGGCTTTAGGAGTCTCTTCTTGAGCTGCTTGCCTAGAGACATCAGGCCCAAAAGCTCTTGGGTTGCCTTAGAAGAATCTCCGGACACCTAATCAGCCCTTTGCTCGCTTAGGCCAATTATACCCTAAGCCGCATCTGCTTAGGCACCATTTATGCTTTGTCAATACATTTTGACACATCCCACATCTCCAAATGCACTGGTTCACCATCAAGCCTAGTTCTTCATTTGGACAATATGGTCAGCCTCCACTCTAGATGGCATTTTGAATAGGAACTAGACACCATGCATGTCCACCAATCAAACTCCTATTGACACAACCGACTTTCAATCTAGCCACTATTGTACTTTCTATGGTCGTTAACATCCCATCCCATCCGGATCCAACAATCTTATAATTTCATGATCCAAAAATACCAAATCAATCTGGATCTCATAAAAAACCCCTAGAGGGTAAAATCCTTATGAAATCCCTATAGGATCACTAGGATCCCGGGTTGACTCTTGATTTTATCGATCCTACAATATAGCCATGTAATGTTAATCTTGCCTACAATATAGCCATTTAATGTTAATCTTGCCTTTGTCTTTAAAATATCCCAAGTGAGATGATTATGTCAAAACTTTCTTCATGTTTTGACTTTTTAAATGACTCTTTTAATTTGTTTTAGACTAGCCAAGTGTTATATTAGTTAATTTAAGTAATTTAACTCTTGATTATGACTAGTGTGAGTTAAATATTGGCATTTAAACAAATTGCATTAAGTTAATTAGCTTCTCTCTCTCTCTCTCTCTCTCTCTCTCTCTCTCTATCTCTTACACATATACAAAAACTCGATAAGCTTGTTTTGAAATGATTGATTTCTTATACTAAATAGATCCTAGTGCTAATTTTTTTCCTCCATATCATAGATTTTGCTACAAAGCTTTTCATTGCCGAGTAAACCATATGTTTTAACATCAAATTTTCTTTATATGTAAATTAAATATTTTAATACATCTAATATTTTAATATGTGTTGAGAGCTTGATATACATTGTTGGTCCATTATTTAACAACTCAAGTTTTTGGAGTAATTGGTTACTTAACATGGTATCAGAGCCTTGGTTACGAGAAGTCTTGGGTTCAAGTCTCTCCATTTGCATTCATTCCCCGTTTGTTTGTTTGTGCAAAGTTGGACTCTGTTCTACTCATGTTTGTTGTCGTTTGTTTGCCTCTCGACGTGCGAGTCCGAGGTCACACGTAAGGGAGTGTTGAGAGTTTGGTATACATTGTTGGCCGATTCTTTAATAGCTTAAGTTTTTAGAGTAATTGGTTGCTTAACAATATGCTGTCTTAATTAGATGTTATTTAAATAAAACATTTGTTATATAAAGAAAACATTTGTTATAATGCACTAAAAACATTAGGACTAATGAAATCTTTTGTACTCTAAATGTTTATTATAATTTTTTTTAATGTTTCTATGAGTTTTAAACTTATTCATTGTGTATTTTAAGGATCCTTACGATGCAAAAATATTAGTTGATATTATTTTGCTCATTTTGTAGAATCTTATGATTCTTGCTTTGATCCTACGATCCAATCCTGAGACCCTCCCATCAGTCCATTGTAGGATCTTGATTTTAACAACCTTGGTACTTTCTCTCATGCCATGGGAATTTAGATCTCCAATTCTACCCACTAAGCATCCAGAAAATCAAATCTTTCTCTGCAGGAATCCAGACCCACCTCTAAGTCTGCCCAAGCACGTTCAGCTCCATAGCCCACCTCCAAAGCAGATTCCGGCCACCCATGGATCATGGTCACTTCCTCGAACAATCTGTGGGTTTTTTGTTGCAGAAACCCTTTTACGTTACTCAACCTCCTGAATGCTTTCGCAATCAAGCTCCATTTCCTTCTGGCTCATACTCCAGAATGAAAATACACCTACAGGCCCCCTCGCTCACCATCAACTCCGCCCAGATGTTTGACCTTTTCCATAATCGCAATTACCTCAATCTTTCTCTCAGCTCCTTTGCAAAACTTTGACAACTATGGACCTAAGCAATTACCTCAATCAAACCCCCTCAAAGGATTTCACAAACCAGTTTTCAATACACGTTTTGACAACTATGGACCTAAGCGACACATTATATCTAAGTAAGTTTATGCGGCATAATTTTGATTGGAGCTTCTACAGTCTGTTTATAGTATTAGAAATTTTTAGTTTTGGCTTCCTGAATTGGTGGGATGCTGGGAATGGTACACTTCATTTTGTCAAATACTTGTTGCAGTATTACTTATCAAAAAATACTGGTTACAATATTTGGGGCTGTTTGGGAACTCTTCAAATTGGATCTGGTCAGAATCACCCCCTTAAGTTATCTGGTTTTTAGGAAAATCAACTCCTCTCTGGTCTGACTTTGTTCATATTTTAAGTATTTTTTAGGACCAGACATGAACCAATATACTGTTATAAGGTACTTACCAAACAACAAAAAATTTAAAACCAGTTCATCTGTATTCTACAGAACCGGTTCTAGCCTTTCCCAAATTTCTGTCTTCTGATTCCATTTTCAAGCTTATGTTTATTTGTCTGATGTATATGTACTAGATGTTACAGAGATTTAAATATTGACGTTGTCATATTGTTGTTACCTTGTTAAGAAATTGATCGGAAGGAAGCTCGGGTGAATGCCATGCGCTCTGCAATATTGGAGACATTTCCTGAACCAAACAGGCGTTTACTGCAGAGGTGCTTTCTCTCTCTCAGACACACATTATTCTATTGCATATACATAATTTTTTTTTTGCATTCACATCTTTTACTGTTATTATGCTTTTATATTTTATTTTCTGGTCACTAAACTTTTTCATTATGATTTTACTTCTAAATTCACCTCAGCATGTCTTTGATTATAGTTATTGTTGCATATACATTGAGATTTGTACCATGATTGATGTAGAACCAGTAGAAAGAGAAGGGAAGAAGAGAGAAAAGATAGATAGAACAGAGAAATCTCAGATAGAAAAACACAAGAAATGTATTCAATATCAATAATTCAAGTCTAAATCTATTCAATACAACCTACCCCTTATATAGGAAAACTCAAAGAGAAGGGAAAGAGAAGTTGATGTAGAACCAGTAGAAAGAGAAGGGAAGAAGAGAGAAAAGAGATAGAAAGAATAGAGAAATCTCAGATAGAAAAACACAAGAAATATATTCAATATCAATAATTCAAGTCTAAATCTATTCAATACAACCTACCCTTTATATAGGAAAACTCAAAGTAATCAAATCCTAAAATTAAGGAACTAAAACATATCCTATATCAACACAAACAAATCCTAAAATGAAAATATAAGTTAAATAAAAATAAAATTACATAACAATATATATTCCTCCCGGATCAAATATAAATGGACCATGAACAACATCCACCATGAAAACGATGAAAATCATCAAGTGAGAAATTTCCATGGCGGCTAGCAAGCTTAAACTCCACATAGTGCACAGTAGGATGCTGGAGTGGCAAAGGCACTTGATATGACATCAGAGAAATAACAATACCACTTGCACGAAGACCATCAAGAAACATAAAAGGCTCCAAAGAACCCTAATTAGATAGTATTTCCTCTATATTAAAAATTGAACTTAGATTTAAATCCAATGGTATATCAAGAAAATAAGCACTAGGTCCAAATTGAAGAATAAATTTACCAACACATTTGGATGAAAAATTCGTGGAGGAAGGCAAGACAGATTCGGACGCAACACAATGATCTGATGCAAGAATAAAATCAAGTGAACTAGTGCAAATGGCCTTTTGGGTTGACACTAGTGACACTGATGGTGTAATAACTTTTGACTCAGATAAATCTTTAAAAACTCTTTTTATTTCCACATGAATGGGATTAAATGTTCGCTCGGGATGCTCACACTTAAATTTATCTAAGATAGAAAGTGTTTGTTCATCTGTAGTTTGAGGTAACGCATTATGAGATTCTTTTGGGGTCTCAACTTGAGAAGCTTTGAATGTTTTAGTTTCCACAAATGGTGGGTCAATTACTTCTTTAGATGGACAATGAAGAATGGACTTGGGAATTTCACAATTAGGTTCTAGGTCACTGGGAACAAAAGGAGAAGGCCTAAGGTTTTCTTCCTTGTCACGCTGTTTGGGTTTGAAAGGAACTAGTTTGATGGTCTTTCCCTTGTACCTAACAGCACAAGTATTTTCTTTCAATTTGTGAGTGACACCAAGATTGTTTATCCATGGTTGACCGAGCAGAACATGACTAGTTCTCATGGGTAAAATATCACACCAATTGTTGGCGGAATAATCACCCATTTGAATTGGCACTAGACATCTCTTTGTGAAAAATATGGATTTATCACCTATCCACTTTATCTCAAATGGTTGGGGATGAATTTCAGGTCATAAATTCATTCTTATAACAACAGGTTTTGACACTATGTTAATGAGACTACGACCTATCAATGAGAATTTTGCATACTTTTTCGCCACATTTAAGATTAGTTCGAAAGAGTTGTAGGTGTTTCCATACATCCGTTTGACTAGGGTTAGGTAAATTACACCACAAATCCTTAGGATGAGATTCAAAATTAGAAGGTTCCAAAGGATATCTCTGAGATCGAACCTGGGACATGTTTTGTGGAAGTGGCATATAACCCACTCAAAAGTCCTCTACTTCATTATGGAAGTACCTAGAGTCCTCTACTTCATTATGCCAATACCTAGGTGAATCAGAATGATATGAGGAACGCCTAAGGTATACTGCTCTTGGTACCTACTATATGGACAAGCAAATTTAAAAATATCCTTCTTGTTGTTCTTAAAGAACTTAGGATACCTATAATCATGATGATCACTAGAGTAATGCATGGTATCCCCTTGAATAGGCCTATTTCTATATTTTGATGCATCACAAAACTTTTTTATTTTATTTTTTTTATTTATTTATGAGATGAACACTATGAAAACTGAAAATGAATGAAAAGAAAATTTAATAAGACTCAAAAGTACATTTTGAGGGCGAGAGGCAACAATGAGAATGATGGTGTTGGAAAGACAATTAAAGACAAGCACAATATGTCATGAAGGAAGCTCAATGAGGACCTTTGTGCAAATTTAATCAACATATGAAATTGAATTTAAAGTTACCACAATTTTCAAAAGGAGTAATGCATACCTTTTTGAGGTCCAAAGAAAACTTGACTGTATTTTGAAGCTTCTTGCAATTTGAGCATTATTCTAAAGCTTGGAGTTTATTCTGGATTTTGTTTTGTTTTGTTTTGTTTTTTTTTTTTTTCCGGCTTGGCTGGCTAGTGGCTTGGTTTGGGTTCAAAAGGTCTTTGGGTTGATTAATAAAAACGTGGTCAAGTAACCGGTTGGGTCAGTTTTGGGCTGCATATATGGGCCAGTTTGTTTGTTTTTCTGGTCAATTGGACCTGGCTCAGATTGGGTAAGACAAGAAATTGGGTTTTGGTTTGAGCCTAAAATTAAACAAAACTGGTTGGGTGGATAAAATAATAAAAGGGGTTGGACCTTCTTGAGACTTCTCCTTCATGACAAACTTTTGGGTTTCAAAACCCTCTCCAGCAGCACAACGGCTAAACATGGGAAGATGACGGCAACAAGCTCTCTATGATGATGGCCTAACGCGAGGCTTTGAATCTGTGACGATGACCTGCAATGATGGACGGAGACGATGACTCCAAATCTTCTCCTGCACTTCGACGCAACAGAGAAGGCAGTTCTTTGTTTCAGCAACAAAGACTGGATCTGTACGATCTGTCTTGCTGTCCCGACGGCCTGGGTATTTTCCAGCAGTGGCTGATGTTGATAATTGGTTTACAGAGTGTTCCAATGATGGCCACAGCCAAACTCGAAGATCTACGGTGATGTTCCAACTTTGGTAAATCTCTAAAACTGAAGTCGACTACTGAGGATGGAAACCCCAACGATGGTGTATTCTGCACTGGTGCGAACAGTGGAGGACAGTGGCGATATGGTGATGATGGTGAGTGATGTCTGTGAACAGTAGCAGCGACTGTGGTGGCTGATTTTATTTGGGCGATGGTGGACTGTGATTTTTTTTTTTTTTTTTTTTTTCTGGTGATGGAAGGTCGAGATGATGGAACAAACTCTGGAATGTCTGGATTTATGACAAATATTCGGAAGCAATGATGATGGCAGCAATATGGAGATCAGAATTTGCGGTATTTTTATGAACAATGACGATGATGAAACAGTGATGAATAGCAGAACAGAAGGCAGTGGATCGAAAGTAGGCTCTGATACTAAATTGATGTAGAACCAGTAGAAAGAGAAGGGAAGAAGAGAGAAAAGAGATAGAAAGAACAGAGAAATCTCAGATAGAAAAACACAAGAAATGTATTCAATATCAATAATCCAAGTCTAAATCTATTCAATACAACCTACCCCTTATATAGGAAAACTTAAAGTAATCAAATCCTAAAATTAAGGAACTAAACATATCCTATATCAACTCAAACAAATCCTAAAATGAAAATATAAATTAAATAAAAATAAAATTACATAACAATATATATCCCTCCCGGATGAAATATAAATGGACCATGAAGTCCAAATGATGGGGTTCAGGAAGGACTTAATGGGCCAATAATATTTGACCTAGGAGGATAAATATTATTATGTAATTTTATTTTTATTTAATTTATATTTTCATATTTAAGATTTATTTGAGTTGATATAGGATATGTTTTAGTTTCTTAATTTTAGGATTTGATTACTTTTGAGTTTTTCTATATAAGGGATTGGTTGTATTGAATAGGGGGAGACTTGGATTATTGATATTGAATACATTTCTCGTGTTTTTCTCTCTTTTTTCTAAAAAATAAAATAAAATCACATAACAATATATATCCTCCCGGGTCAAATATTATTGGCCCATTAAGTCCTTCTTGATCTCCATTATTTATTGATGTAGAACTAGTAGAAAGAGAAGGGAAGAAGAGAGAAAAGAGAAAGAAAGAACAGAGAAATCTCAGATAGAAAAACTCGAGAAATGTATTCAATATCAATAATCCAAGTCCAAATCTATTCAATACAACCTACCCCTTATATAGGAAAACTCAAAGTAATCAAATCCTAAAATTAAGGAACTAAAACATATCCTATATCAACTCGAACAAATCTTAAAATGAAAATATAAATTAAATAAAAATAAAATTACATAACAATATATATCCCTCCCAGATGAAATATAAATGAACCATGAAGTCCTTGATCCCCATCAATGATGTATCTTGGGAATAAAATATTTTAGCTTTCCATGATAATAGCAAATTCAGTAAAATGATAATATTGGGGTGTGGAAGAGAATTCACAATGGGTAGAATGTATTTTCAAAGCATATAAAGTGGAAGGTGGAAAAATGATCCTAGGTGCTTTCTCTTCTGCAGCGAGGTTAACAGTCTAAAAGGTCTTTCGAAAGGTTGTGGATCATTTGTAGGCATTTTGGTGTGTGTTTTTCTTCATGAATTACTTGTTCTGGGTTTGTGTTGCAGCATTACCATTGGGGGTTGTCTAGTTGTCTGCTGCCAACTTGGTGACTGTCATACACGGTAGACTACTTCCCCACTGGAGAGTTAAACAAGCACCACTTTGGGTTGATCTCATGACCCTATCCAGCTCTTGCCTTCCCTTTTTCTTTGGAAGTTCTCCTTCTGAGCATCCTTCCACTTAGGGATGACAGTGGGAAATATGGTTGAGGAAGAGGCCTCATCTTCATTACCAAATTTGGTGTAGAAGAAATTAGTTGCTTGTGTGTGCTTCATGTCTTGAAAAATTGGTAAGGAGAGGCTTGGATAGTAATGACCTTGTTGACAATTCCCTTTGCTTACTGCTGATTAGTGGATAGGATCGGGGTGGAGCGATGTATTCAAGTTTTGCCAAGGAGAACATTGTAGGTGGTTTCTACTTCAATGACGTGGAACTTGGTCGGCAGTGAATGGGTTCCAACTCGTGGCTAACCATATAACCACATTATTCTGCTTCGTAATGGCAGAGCTTGATATAGAGATGGGGTGTTTTACCAAGTCCTTGGTGAAACCAGTAGCCTTAGAAACAGAGATAGGCGTGATATTGATTCAAGCTCCTCCATCTAATAATTCTGTCAAGAATTCCATGCCATTGATGACTGGTAACATAGAGAGGCCTGTTGTGGGATTAGGGGATCTATCAGAATCTGGAAAAAAGTGATAATGGTTTGGCATCCTTCATGCTGTGCTGCAATGAACCATCAATGGCCATGGAGGTTTCATTGTTCTCCGTGAAAATCTGTAGGACAACCTTAGTAGCCTCCAATCTTGAGGTAGGCCTGAAGCTTAAATGATTAACGAACCATTCAAACTTGGTGATATTTTATGTACTGTGCTTCTGTTCGTCAGCAATTGTTGCAACCTCGCACTGTGTCATGGCTTGCAACTGGGGTATTTCATTCATGGCATTGTCCTCAATTTCATCATAGTATGAGACCATTATAGCAACTTTACCAAGCTCACCATGTTGAGGCAAAAGATGCTCCTGTTCGTCAGCAATTGTTGCAACCTCGCACTGTGTCATGGCTTGCAACTGGGGCAATTCATACATGGCATTGCCCTCAATTTCATCATAGTATGAGACCATTATAGCAACTTTACCAAGGTCACCATGTTGAGGCAAAAGATCTGCCTCTATCATCTTTATTTGGGATATAGAGTTCTTTATTTGCAATCTCTTTGAAAAATGTGCCCCAAAGGGCCCAACAATCCTTCAAAGGAGGCCGGACAGTATGATAAAAAAGAGTTATAATTGGGCTTTTGCTTGTCCTGCTTCATAGGGGTTTGCTTAAGAGTAGGCAATTCTACTACCTGCTCCGCGATCCATTGCTGCAGTACGATGGACTTTTTTTTATTTATTAACTCACAAGGGAATTCAGGAATTGAATTTGGTCTGCAGAGTTTGTTCTGATCATCGCCACTGGAGTTGCCCCTTTTCGCAATGGGCAGAAGGACCTAGGCGAAATGGCCTCGCTGTAGTGAGCTTTATTGGAGACTTGATAACTGCAATGACCTCAAAAATTTTCGTTGCGGCCTCCACCAAGCAGGTCTCAAATTTTGTAGTTACTAAGTGCAACTTGTATTTCAGCATTCCAACAATATGGAACCTGACAAGATCAACTTCAGGGAGTGGCTTGTAATAGTCAAGAGAGCTTTCTCTAATACATTTGACAGGTTAATAGGTTCTCACTGGGTTTTTGAGTTATTTTGGAAAGGGAGAGCTTGTTAAGCATGTCCTCTTCATGAAAGAACTTGATATGAAATGTCTGGATCATATCCTCCCAAGTTGGTACTGAATTCTCAGAGGAGATGAGTATGCCAAGTGTAGGCTTGATTTGTGCGGATTTGGAGAACTCCCTGAGCCTAAGTTTATGGTCATGACCAAAGTTATTCAAGCTTTCAACAAAACAATGGATGTCAAAAGAACTTCCCTTTTTGGCCATCATAAGAATGAACTTTATTATTATTGTTTTTGATAGGTACCATCATAATGAATGAACCTAGGGTGGTATATTGCTTTGGATAGGGCATAGAGGCGAATTCAATGCGATAGGGAGGCCCAAAATCAATGGATGGAATGTTTAGCTTCTACTGCTGGAGTAAGGCCTCGACCTCTTTTTGAACATCCTGGAGTATAAGATTACTCACAGGAGTAGTGACCATAGAGAAGCCAAGGTGGAGGTGGTACAAAAGCAGAGACAATACTTCTTGTTGGTTTTTTTTTTTCCTTTCCCTGAAGGATTGTTGGTAGAAGGGGTATGGGTTGTCTTGCTATGATGTTTCAAGGTATTGGGTTCTGGACTTGGATTGGAGGATGGCTGAGCCACTGGCTATGGCTAGATGTCGCTGATCATTGAGAAGAACCTCAAACATCAGCTGTTTGGTTTGCTCTTTGCTGACTACCAATGTGTTTTTTAGAGTGCCTCATTGAGGTTTTACATGGGAACATCAGTAGTTGTGCGAGAGATTCTATCTCCATGTTGAGAATAACTCCATTGTTTTGAAGACTATCCTTGCTCAAGGATTGATATCCTCTATGGACACCAATACAGAGCATTGGAGCCATCTATCGTGTAACTTCATTCTTTAGTGGAGTCGCCAAAATGTTGGTGAGAGATATGGTGAAGGAATGTTCATACTAAAGCAAAGGTTACATGTGAGTTGGACTACTCCAATATGTGCTTGTGGTAATGGTAGAGAAAAAATTCCTGAGGCAATGTTAGGAATAGAGAGAGTTGAGACAGTCTAGAGAGAGAGAAATGGAATATGTTTCTAAAGTGATTAACCTTTTGGGCTTGGGACTTGGCATTATTTATAGTGGTTAGCTCATGTCTCACTTGACCAACCTAAGCAAGTAATTAGCTTGAATAAGTGTGGGCAGACTTGAATAGGCGTGTTCAGGGTGGTCTACCACAGTGCATAGCTGCCAGATCAATTATTGGTAAGGGAGTTGTCTTATATGGTTATAGAGCATTTGATGCTAACATACCCAGCGGTACTAACCTGTCCCTTAAGTGTCAGAAGTCTCTCTGTCCTAGAAGGACCAGAATATACCTCGATGGTTTCACCCACGGTGCAATGATGAACTCACAGCTCTAACCTCTAGTCCACAGCCCCAATTGTGAGAGGACTACTGTGCAACACAGAGGCTAAACCATAGCTGCGCACCAGGCTCAAGGAGTCTCTTAAGATCTGTCCCCAGCCTGAGGCAACCATTGAATGACTACTTACCAAAAAAAAAAAAAGAATAAAACCATTGAATGGCTAGGTGACAACAATAAGTGTTAAGACGTCCAACATAATGCATATGAGCTAGGCTAGGGATCCATGATTAACTTTCCCAAGGAAGTATAGCCTGCAAGGATGTTGCTTCAACTCACTGAGATAAGGTTCTGAAGCTACTTCAACTTATTAGGGGGATACGGCCCCATGATTATCCTTCAGTCAGGTATGGAAATGTGTCACCATATCAGTGGTGGATCGATCAAGGGGTAATTTGATGACATGTGATCTGAGCCGTATAAGTGTCCAGATCGTGGCCAATAGGGTATTGCTACACGTATGAAGTCTCATGTACCTACAGCATCAAAGTGAGCTTCAAAGGAGCCAATATCAGAACAAGGCTGGAAAATTTTGCTCATAAGCACAATTCAGGTTGAGGCAAAGGTTGGTTTAACTTGGCTTGGCTGGTTTTACAGCTTCAAACTTCTTTCTGGTTAGTTGTCCGACCTCTCAGAAGTAGAACTCTGCACAACTTATGAAGGGCATATCCCAATGGTTGGAGTCAGCTAAATAATTTTTCTGGACTTTTCTTGTATGATTGCAATTTTATTTGATTAGGTTTCATATCCAGTTACAAACTTTTGGTATCGATAACATCATCATTTCCACTTTTGATGTTGATTGACTTCATCATTTGAGACAACACGAGACTTGGCACATGGAAGCATTATTATTTTCCATTTTGCATCTTTTGTGAGCGAAAACCCTCAGTAATTTCAATCCAAATTATAACTGCTCCCCTATTCTTTTGCTCATATAAGTTATCCCTTCATGTCAATTTTTTTGTAGAATCCTGAAGATGATGCGCACGATTTCTTTACATGCTTCTGAGAACCGGATGACTCCATCAGCTGTTGCTGCTTGTATGGCACCATTGCTCTTGCGGCCTCTTTTAGCTGGTGAATGCGAGTTGGAGGATGATTTTGATACTAATGGTGATAATTCTGCCCAGCTTCTTGCTGCTGCAAATGCGGCTAATAATGCTCATGCTATCATTACGACACTCTTGGAGGAGTTTGAGAACATTTTTTATGTAAGATGCTCTTGATTTGGTAGTTTGTTAATTTGGTTAATGAAGAAAAGTGGATTAAATGCCTTCTGCATGTGATAATTATTATTGGGTGAATCATGGATTTTATTTTTCTTTTGTCTTGCAGATCCAAGCTAATTTGAAATAGAAATGCGAGTTAGACACCTACTTTTATTTATGGTTGTTCTAAAATATATTACCATTAATGGTGTTTCATAATAAAACTATTCCATTTATTGGCTTGTATCTTTTTGAACTCGTATTGTGATGGGGATCAACTAAAGGGCATGGTTGGAAAGGGGAGAAAAAGAGAGAGAAACATCTGTGGGTCCCACAAGTGCTTTGATGTGATGATTATAACTCTTTGATGACATTGTTCAATGTTTTTATACCGAGCCTTCATCTGTTTGATAGTAACCTATATAATCTTGTTGAATAAATTACTATTGTACTTTGAGCATTTTCTTTATGTTATGTCAATTTTGATGCTTGTGCTTAGCTATTCTGATATCTTCTCTTTCAGGATGATAATCTGCATAGATGCTCTATTTCAGCTGATTCTCAGATTGAAAATAGTGGGAGTGAAGATTCATCTGAAGATGAAAATCTGGATATAAAAGACAATGGTTACCATGATGCAGAAAATGAAGTTGATCCAGAAACTGATGATGATCCTGATCGTGTACTCAGTGGAAAATTGAGCGAAAGCAGCAGTTATGCTGGCAGTGATCTTTATGACTACAAGGTTATCTCTTTTTCTCTGTTTTTATACACACACAGATCTATTTATATTATATTGGTAACTATGACATATACACATCCATGTCCCAATTAGGATTTGAGCCCTGTACCATCCTCCTTTGAGAATAGTGGGAGATATGAATCATGCTAACAGCTGGTGACAATAAAAAATTTATTTCTTTTCTTTTTCCTCATATAATGTATTAACGATAGATTAAATTAGAATTTAATTATACATTTTCATCTAATTCATTTTGTTTCTCGCGTACCTGAATGGGAAATACTAGTTCTATCTTTACCGTTCAGTTTTTTTGATGCCTTACTGAACAGAGCACTGTAAAATTGCACATCTTTACTACTGCATGGTGAATGTTGTTTTATTTGTATATTTATTTATTTCTACCTCAATGGTTTCCTTTCGAAGTTGAGGAAAGTAAATGACAAACGAAGTCACATTTGTAAAACTTTCCATCAGAAACTCAGAGTGCATTTATCGGTGCACTTCATTAGTGCTCATAAGAAGATGATTTCACTACTGTAGTTGTCGAAACGTGTATCGGAAGTCGTATCGTTTTTTAAAAAATGCATGTCGTATCGTGTATTGTTAGATACCTGCAATTTTTTTTAAAAATACATTTATAAATATATTTACATGAATATATATATATATATATATAATGTTTAAAATGATATAAATAATTCTTCAATTCCTTTGTCATAAAAATTAGATAAATAAATTATTATTGTTTATCCAACAATTAAAAATCAAAGTGGTACCAAGCATAGTTGTATCGTGCTATATATAGTGTTATATATATATATATACAATGTATAAAATGATAAAATAACATTTCAACTCACTTATAAAGAAACCAACTTAAATTCCATACAATATAAGAATCAAGATTTATAAATACTACGAGTTTTTAACCAAAATTTAATAATCCAAGTTTCTAACATAATTCATTAGTGTCAAAATTTAAAGACAAAATCCAAAATTATTCATTTTTATAAACTATCCAATTTTCATTTTAATATCTAATTTCAATGGCATTGATATCATCATCATCCAATGCTAGCAATTTCTCACTTTATTTTTCTTCTTCAATTTTTTGTACGTGCTCACTTCTCATCCTCATCTTCTCTAAATACTTACTTTCCTTCTTTCTTATTCAAGGAAAGATTTATAGGCGTTACAAAAAGGAAATATAAAATCAAACAAAACAAAAATTATTTCCATGTATCGCATGTATCATGCGTATCGCAACATAACGTAAGATGCGTTCAATGTATCTTGTGATATGGTGCAAAAAGTTAAAACTATAAGATGCGGATCATTTTATGTCCCTATCAAAACGTATCGTAAGATACTAACTATGAAGCGCGAATACTCTATTTTGGCTAACGTGTCCGTGTTGGACACTTCCCAGACACGCAAAAAAAGAGTTTTCAATGTTTTTTTAAAGAATTTCGGACATATTCTGTATTTTTTTTCTCTTTTTCTTCTCTTGTCTTGAGTTCTTTTCTGGTTATATATACATACACGTACATACACATATATATGTTTTATGTAATATATAGTAAATTTGTTTTGGAACTTGAATTATTGATGTTAATGATTAAACGAAGAAATTCTTGAATTTTTATTTAATGTTTTTTGTTATTTTAATATCTTAATAATATTTTTGTAATTTGTGTGTGTTTTATGTTTATTTTAATTAAAATAATGTTAGGTTTTTATTGTATGGTCATATAAAAAAATATAAAAATTTATAAATCTTCAACGCATTCCTGACGTATTCGTGTCCTACTTTTTTGATAAAGGACGTGTCTGCGTGTCCGTGTCGTGTCGTATCTGTATCTCGTGTCTATATACGTGCTTCTTAGGATACTAACAACTATGTTCGCACCATAGAGCTCTGATCTGAGAGAGGTTAGAGTTTTCTGGTTTATAGTCAAGTTGGAATTGTCTTAATTTTTTTAATAATAGATTCACTTTTCATTTAAAGTTGAAGATTTGTAGTCTTTGAAACTTAGTCTTGTTGAACATCCTTTCAGTAAGAAAAAGAACAGCTGTTTCTAACAGAATCTGAGTTTAAAATTGTTTTCTCCTTCTTGCTATGTTTTGTAAACCCCCTAAAATAGCATCAAAGGAAATCCTTAATAATCCTCACAAGCGCAACCTGAATCCCCAACATTTGCCATTATCCAATTGGAAATATGCCCTAGAAATACCAGATCCCCATGTAAAATAACATATTATAACTTTGGTCCTCTCCTTGGTGATCAGTTCACGTACCCCACCTCTCCAATACCTGCAGGAAGCTGTCCAACCATTATTGGACAATTGACCACTTCTTAAAACTCAACAGGGCTCCTTGTATAGCCCAATGCCCCTCAAATACATGAACCTTCTAAACGATTGCATTATCAAATGAAACAACCTAAGGAGCAAGAAGTTATTACGATTAGAATCTAAACTTGTAGTATAAATTAGTTGTGACCTTAAAAACTAAAATGAAAAAGGTATGAAGTAAACAAAGCATCATTAAAGAAGAAATTTGAACAAGGCAGGGCCTTACCTCTGTGTAAATCAGCTGATGCTATTCCATCGCTCAAAGCTTTCCTGATTATATGATTATATCAATTACCCCATTCAAATTATCGAGTCCCACTATGATATCCTTGGCCCACAAAGAAACAGAGTTAAGCAAGTATAATTGTAGGCATAAATAAGGCATACGTTTGACTGCCCCATGCAACAGAAATCATTTCATCTTGGTTTTGGAATAATTTGAACTTGTAAGCCACCAATCCATCCTTTAAATTGCGTTAATTACAAGAAAAATTAATTGAAGACATTGAATAATAATGACGAAATTATTCAAAAATTCTTGCAATGATTATATATAGATGGAGAAATATGGTCATTTCAAATGATAAGAATTCCAATGGGATCGTTTTGATACGACGGGATATTCAACTATTCAACACATTGCTCTGTTTGTTAAGTAGATAACTTCAACAATTAGTTTGCGGTGAAAAAAAGAGAACTTTTGAGGTCTTTTTTAACATACCTCAACAATATGACTTCTATCCTGTGCTTGTAAAAGCTTAAACCTTGCTTGTTTATCTAACTTCAAAGCATCTAAAATCCAAGAATGTTTGGAGCAATTCCTTCAAGCCCATCTCTTTTGGTTGTCCATTGAGGATTTTTGCGTGGACTGCGGCTTGGAGGAATATTTCGACAATGAACAATTTGCGAAAAAGAGGACAAATTTTGGTGCATTTGTGTTGCCTATGCAAATGTCACGAGAAATGGTGAATCATTTACTCATTCATTGTCCCATTACTTGGCCAACATGGATTATTTTGATTGGGTTGTTTGGAGTTTTTTGGGTGTCCACTTCGAAGATATTAGCTTTGTGGACAGGAGATACTCTGATAGAAGGGTTAGGAGAGCTTGGCATATGATGCCCCTTTTTATTTATGGACCATTTGGCAGAAAAAGGAACAATAAATTTTTTGAGGGCATTGAGTCCCCTTTATGGGTTGTAAAAGTGACACTGTTAAGCACTCTTTGTTTTTGGTTGTTGGGGGATCAACCATGTCTATAGATAGTTTTTATCAGTGTTGCCACAATCTGTCAACCCTAATGAATTGCGATCTTGATTGCACAATCCCAATCATGGATAGTTTGTGATCTCGAATGCAAGAATTGACGTTCCGATCTGAAATATCAAAAGATCCACACAAATAATTTAATATGAATATACACACACACATATACCGATACATTTGTATTACAATCAGCCATACATAATAATTTTCTTGAATTTCTAGCAATAGGAATTGGGCTTCTGATGAACATTCTATAATCGATAAACCATTGTAATGAAGATCGTCTTGGGGAATCATGTTTTGAGAGAGACAGAGGGGGAGGAAAAGATTTCAGGAGTTGCGTTTGAGAGAAATTTGGGGAATAGATGAGAATCAAAGATTGGTGGGTTTGCTGAGAGAGATTTGGGCAATGTGAAACAAATTCGGGAACCCATTTATGTTTCGTACTCAATTTAAAATAATGTTTTAATCTAATGTGTGCCATCATGACTATTTATGCACAAGTATCCACAAATTAATTGCCATGCACAACTATTCATGCTCCTTGCATTCTTGAGTCAAAACACTATAATTTTTTAATGTTCATATGTGCTAAATTTTATAACTTGTTCCTTCTCATTTATAGACTTATGCTAGTCCCATATTGGTTATTTTCCTTCATGTTAGCATTGATTTTGTTTTTGTTAATTCAGGCCTTTGGAGGTGATGATTCTGATGTTGGATCCCCTAGGGATAATGTCACTTTGGCAACAAAATCAAATCAACTTGTAGATTCTCGACCACTTGGAGATTCTAATCAATTAAATGAGCAGCAAGCACAATCAAAGAAGGCAAGTGAGAGTGAGATGGAAACTCCTGATAATTTACCCAGTAGTGAATCTCATCGATCCATGGGGGAGATGCTGGCTTCTATGGATTCAGGGCTACCTCAATCGGTTTCTGGGCCTCAATCAAGTGCTGAGAAATCAATAAGCAAAACAACGAGCTCCAATCACAATGTTAAGCGTTCAACATTTTGGGGAAGAAGTGCTGTGAGTTATCATATTTTGATGCAACTCCTTATCAAAATAGTATTTTGATGCAACTCATATCTTATATTTTTCTGTTGTACGCTGTACTCATTTCTGTTTCTTTTCCACCTGAATTCAGTGTCATATATTTGCATGGTTGATTTCTTTTGTTTCAAATATAACTGCATATAGAGGTCTTTTGTTTTTCCTAATGATGAACCCGTCTTCTTCTGTTGATGATTTGAATTTTCTATTTCTACAGTCTACATGGTCTCACTTTGTGGTTCCTTTAGCAGTCATACTTTTTGCGTTGACATAGTCTGCGTTTGGCTTGAATAATTTTTTTTAGATATTCAAGTGTACGTAAATTGTATGCTTTTGTTGCACTCTTGTGCAGCAGATGTTGTAAACCAACTTATACATCGTGTTTGATATGGCACTTTAAAAAAATCTGGATTTGAGGGACACAACAGTACATTTAAGTAATATGATTGATTTCCATTTGAGCAAATGGGACATTTTAGATCAAATGCTAACATACTTGAAATACATTTGATTGATGATGTCAGACTTCATTAATTTGAAAATGTTATGTTAATTGGATCTGAAATTTTAGAGTTGCAATTGTAATGTGCTCAGAAATCTAATATTGGACGTAAAACAGGAGAAAAAAGGAGAGGGAGAGAGAGAGAGAGAGCATCACACTTGCCTGGTATTACTCTGCTAAATTTAGATTACTACTAATAAATATAAAATTATAATGTTACCCCTCTTATATTATTTCTCAACCCACCCCCTCAATCTAAAACATAAATATTAATCATACCCAACTTGTTACACAACTTAGAGCATCTTCCCTTTTCTAAAGATTTAGTAAATACGTCACCTATTTGATCTTCTAACTTGATGTACGCTGTGATAATCTGCTTCTTCATTACCATGTCTCTAGTAAATGATGGTCCTCTTATAAAAAAATTGACAGTCCACTTCTTTATACTTTGTCCTCTCATGAAACACTAGATTGGTATCAATGCACATCATGGTGCCAGTGTCACAAAACATTTTTTTCTCGTTAGGTTTACCAGTTGTGAATTCCATATCTTGTAAAGAGATTTGACCCATATAATCTCATATGCTGCATGAGCCATAGCCCTATATACTCAGCCTCTGAACTTGACCGAGGCACAACATTCTGCTTTATTGCCCTTCAATTTAACCAGGGTCCCACCAACAAAGGTACACTAACTAGAGATTGACCTTCTATCATATGATCTCCTGCCCATTTTGGATAAGAAGAAACCTAGAATGTCAAGAGTTAAAAGGCCTAAACAGCGAACCCCTACTAGGAGCACCCTTATGACATTTCACAATTCAACAAAATGCCTCCCAATGCTCATCTTGGTTTTTGCATAAACTGACTAACACAGCACCGATGGCAAAAGAGATTTCAGTCTGTGTCACAGTTAAGTATATAAGCTTTCTCACTAGCCGTTTATACTTACTTGGATCGTCAAATAATTGACCTTTATCTTTATCAAACTTTGCATTAGGATCCATGGCAATATCAACAAGCTTGGCTCTCATAAGCCTGTCTCCCTTAAAATATGTGATATACTTTAATTTATCAAAAAAAGAAGAAAAAAGTCTAATATAATTTCTCTGAGAAAGAGAAGTTACATTCTTAAGTTGTGCTTTTTCTAGACTGAGATCCTTTCTATGAGAATTTCTTTTGAAGCAGGATATGAGTTTATCAGTACCAACCTCTTCACTGGCAATGGGTATTTTGTCATCAACATACACTGCAAGAGTAACCGAATCCCTTTGGCTATGTCAAAATGATATGTGTTTGGAAATTTCATCTGTCAAACCACACTCTATTGGACTCTTTAAGACCATAAAACCTTTTTTAACCTACACACTTTCTCTAATTCCCCTGAGCACCATACCAAGGAAGTTTCTAAATATGCAGTTCTTTATTCAGGGTCACCATGAAGAAATGCATTTGTAACGTCAAGTTGATAAAGCGACCAACTTTTTACAATAGTAATAGATAATATAACACAGATAGAATAGAATTAAGAACTGCCACAGTTGAAGACCTCTCAAAATAATCCACCCCAAAATTTTGGGTGTATCCTTTGGCTACCAATAGAGTTTTCAAACACTCGACCATTCCATAAGGGTGGTATTTCAGTGTAAACTTGACGACACTCTACAACTTCCTTACTAAGATGCAAAGAAGTGAGCGCGCACGTATCATTTTGAATCAAGGCAGTCATCTTCTCATCCACTGCATTCTTTCAATCAGAAGAAGACAAGGCTTGAACATGTGAATGAGAAATGAAAAGAATGTTAATTGGGTGGCAAATGGGAAAAAGAAAGTTAATGATGGATATGGTGGATGGTACATGAACGAGTACCTTTTTGAAGAGCAACAAGAAGATCATCTTTTGATGATTGAGGAGCCTTTAGCGAAGAAGATTGTTGAGGAGGTACAAGCGCAGTTTGATCTATGAGAACTTTTGGTTTTCGATGATAAGACTTGCAACGATTTAGCTACTGGGACAAACAATTCAATGCTAGGTACAAAATCATAATCAAGTGACGAAAGACCATAAGTTGGAGCTACCAAAACTTTATTGGTTAGAGTAAAACCTTGGGAGGAAAAGAATGATGTACCTTAAAAAAAATTAACATAAGCTCTTACAAAATAATGACGAGTTTTAGGACTCCAACACTTTTACCCTGTTTGAGTTCTTGAGGAACATACAGACATTAACGGCACAAGGATCCAACTTATCACCACCTGGAGTATGAACTTGAGTAAACTTCAGTGTTGTCAACGGCGATCGGGCTAGCCGATTTTCAGTCTTATCGCCTTAACATGTTCCAGGCCAGGTGTCTTCAAAGAGGCGACGCCTAGCGCCTTAAGTAAGGCGAGAGGCGACCATGTGATGGATTTTTTAGTTTCAACAAATTTTACTTGTATGCCCTTGTGTTTAGAGAGTGTTTTATGCACTTATTTAACAATTCTATAAGAGACATATCAATATATAAGAATATAGTTATAGTCTAGAAGTATTATTGGTCGATCTAATATATTAATATAAGTGTTATTATCGAACATTAGCACAAAATTGGCTTAAAAAACATTTAAATATTTGAAATGTTTCCAAAAATTCAAAGTTTTGGAGAGAGTAATACTTTCAACATATAAAGAATTTTAAGCAGGGATTGACATTTCATTTTCTATAACTAGCAAACTATCATCATTCTTCACAAAATTTGAGCCTGCCTACGATAAAACATCTTCCTTCCATCAATCAAACTGATCACCTATGTGGGAAGTCTTCCAACATAGGCCTGATTTTTGAGAATTAATTTAAATGTCTACGAGATTGGCCCTATCATGTCTTCCATATTATCAGGACTAGCAAGTTTCCAAAAATTCTTCTATATAAGTCTCAGATAGATAACAAAACTTTGAATATTAATTTAAAAAAAAAAAGCACTAAAGCTTAAAATGGTTATATTACCTAAATACGTCATATATGTAACTTTTAAATTGAACTTTTTAGTGTTATATGATAATTATTTTAATGATAAGATATTATTTAACTTAGAATGAATTAACTTTTAATGTGTAATATATATATATATATATATATTTTATATATATACCAGTGTAGTTAAAGGCGAAAGGCGCCCTTAAAGCGCTAAGGTCTCACATTGCCTGAAAAGTGAGATGACAAAAAAAAACGCTAGTCTGAGTGAAAGAAGGCAGTTAGACAACCTAAAACTCGAGGTGGCAATTCAAATAATTGAAGTTGAGGATAACGAACAAAGTAAGGAATTTTCTCTTGTAGAATAGATGAGGGCATACGGTTAATTAGAAAACATTGCAATTAAAACATCCTCCTAAAATTCCTCGAGAACATGCATTTAAATCATCAAAGTTCTAACGACCTGGGTATGGCCACAAGAGGTTTGATGAATTATTCCATGTGAATCACATTAAGATATCAAGAACACTTTGATATATTCTAATGCGTTATCTGATCTCAAGATACAAATAGAACATCCAAACCGATTTTAAATTCCTTTCTGAAACAATGGAAAATAGAAGCAATCTAAAAACAATTGTTAATAAAAACAAAACCAAGTCATCCTTGAATAATCATCCATAAAGGATGCAAAATAAGAAAATCCTGAGAAGCTTTTATGTCTAGCTAGACGCCAAAGGTATGAACCAATCAAAGGGACCTGACCGACAATTATTTTCTCTAATAGGAAATGACACTTGATGATGCTTGACTCTTTAGACTAGAAATAGTTTGCAAAGAAGAAACTACCAACTTCAAAGACTTCAAAAAAGGATGACCAAGCTAGCAATGCCATTGTTAGGGCTAAACACATGCTTGAAGAGACACACTACCAGAATTGGAGACTATCAACAAACCTGTTAGAGTAGTTAGTATTAAGAGTAATCTAGTCTTTTCTTCTTGGTCAGCCCCATAAAGGGTTTTTTTTTTATGAATTTGCATTATCAGTTTTGAGATGATCAACGATTGCATTAATAAGATTTCTCTCTTCTTTTCTTCTTCTTCTTGATTGTTTGTCCAGAGTTATGGTATCAAAGCTCATCTACACTTGAACTTGGTTGAAAACACTGTAGAAGTCGTCAGAGAGCAAAAAGAGACCTAACTGAGGCACATGACATCATTTTATGGCGTCATGCTGACAGTGGCATCTGTGAGGAGCAAGTCCTAGGGTTTGGTCGGTTTTCCATGGGGAGTATTATGGTATTTTTGGAATTTTTTGAGACCATTTGATTGTGTGCTCTGAAAATGGGCTCAGACTTCCGAACATGCCTCAGCCCTAGACACCACTTAGGGAGGATTAGGCTGAGGCATATTCCTAAGGCTAAGGCATGTTCGGAAGTCTGAGCCCAACAATGTTAGGAAGACTCACAAGTTCCCATGTACCATTCTTCTGGAGAGCTCTCATTTCTTCTACCATAGCTACCTTCTACTCAAGAACTTCCAAGGCATCTCTCCAATCCTTAGGAATAGTACACAGAAGACAAAACAGAAACAAAAGCACGATAAGAAGGTGAGAGTGAATGATAAGAAATAAAGTTGGAAATGGGATGTTGAGTGCAAGAGTGAACTCCTTTACGGACTGCAATAGGGAGGTTAGTATCACTTGAAAGAGAAGAGTTACAAGGAGTAACCAAGTTAGAAGGAGCAACTTGAAGCTCATTACTTGGATCCGAAGAATCCAACTGACAGTTAGCAAGACAAGGTTCAGTGGTCCCACTCTTTTTCCTTCTTGAGTAGGTCAACAACTCCTTGTTACAAGCACCTTGTTTCTCCTTATCCTTGTCCAATTCACAACCTGGAAAATCAAATTGAGGTACGAAAGGTAAAGGTTGGGGAATCAAAGAAGAGGACAATGACAACTCTTCACTATAACTCTCCCCCTGAAGAGTTGTCTTCAGAGGAGGAAAAAAGGATATAGACTCATAGAATGTGACATCCGTGGTGACAAAGTATCATCTGTTGGGAGGATAATAACAACGATACCCTTTTTGAGTGGCTGAGTAACCCATGAACACACATTTTAAGGCCTTGGGATCTAATTTGCTCCTAGATGAATCATGATGAAGATGGACAAAACAAACACAACCAAAAACACGAGGAGGAATAGGAAATAAAGAGGATGAAACCCCCAAGACCTCAAGGGGAGATTTAAACTCTAACACACAAGAAGGCATTTGGTTAATGAGGTAGATTGTTGTAAGAAGAGCGTTTACCCAATAATGTTTGGGAACATGCATGGTAAATAAAAATGCCCTAGCAACTTAAAGTAAATGACGATTCTTGTGCTGGTCACCCCATTTTGTTGTGGAGTGTCAACACAAGTAGTTTGATGAGTAATACCATGCACTGATCAGATGCAAATTAAATGGTTCATTAATATATTCACCCCCATTATCAGATCAAAGAATCTTAATTTTGGCATCAAATTGGGTAGAAACCATGTTATGAAAATTCTTAAAGCATGTAAAGACCTCACTCTTTGCACGGAACAAATAAACCCATGTAACACGAGAACAATCATTAATAAATGTGACAAACCATCGATAACCAGATAAAGTAGTAATACGAGAAGGGCCCCATACATTAGAATGAATAATATTGAAAGGTGAAGTACTTTTATTCAAACTAGGAGGAAATGAAACA
This sequence comes from Nyssa sinensis, assembly GCA_008638375.1. Classification (NCBI taxonomy): domain Eukaryota; kingdom Viridiplantae; phylum Streptophyta; class Magnoliopsida; order Cornales; family Nyssaceae; genus Nyssa; species Nyssa sinensis. Next base: position 38,704,697 of record CM018034.1, read on the forward strand.
CGACAATGTTTGGCAAGTTCACACACTTCACAACTAAATTGAGACACATGGGACTTAGAAAACAAAGCTAGAAACGATTTTTGTAATGATGAAAAAAAGGGATGTCCTAGATGCTGGTGCCATCGAACTAGCTGATCATATGAAGAAATATCTCCAAAACTCTTAGATGAAGAAGTAAGTCGTTTTGCAACAAAACTAGAAGTTGAAGAATCCAAGAGATAAAGACCATTCTTCTTACTACCACTGCCAATCGTTCTCTTCGTGTCTAGATCCTGAAAAGTACAATGGGTAGGAAAGAAAGTCACAGCACAATTCAATGATTTGGTTATACTACTAATAGATAAAAGGTTAGTAGAAAAATTGGGAACATGTAAAACGAAGGATAAAGGCATAGAAGGTGAAATAGATATGGAACCTTTACCAGAGATAGGTGATAAAGAGCCATCTGCTATCCTAACTTTTTCTCTACTAGAACATGTTTTATAAGAGGAAAACTATGTTGACAACAAACCAATCATATGATCAGATGCTCCTGAATTAATGATTCAAGAGGAATGAGTGGATAAAGAGGAAGCGTTATATACCTTGGCAGGGATACTTGAGTGAGCAAATGTAGAAGTAGCAGTGGCAGTAGATGAGGACTCCAATTGAGACATAATACGTCAAAGAGACTCGATCTCCTCCCTGGAAAGAGCTGTGGTTGCAGAGACTGAAGCCAAAGTAGTGATCGAAGTCGAAGGAGTGGCTGGAGTTGCAATAAAAGTAAGGTGAGCATGGGACCGGGTCACACCTCCAGTACGTCCGCCTTTTCCTCGTATAGGCCGACCATGTATTTTCCAACAACTCTCTTTTGTATGTCTTGGCTTTCCACAAAAATCACAAATAAGCTTATCTTTGTCATAAGAAAAAGAGCCAACAACCCGACTGCTATCATGGCTCCTACTAACACCTTTACCATCACGCTGTGGCATAGAGGCAAATTTAGATTCTCTGAAGTCCAAGATGCAGCGGCAAGAGCAGACCTCTCCTGAATAGAAGACTGAAGCATGGCACTCCTTCTACTATCCTCCCCTTGAACATAAGCATACACCTAACTAAGAGAAGGAAGAGGATCATGTCCCAAAACCTGAACAGGAATCGGATCATGCTCAATGTTCAAACCAGCTAATAACTCAAAAATACACTCTTGTTCGACTATCTACGTAAACTTATGGGCATCACTGGAACAATCTGCCTGGAATATTCGGTACTGCTCCAACTCCTGCCACAATCCCCTCAATTTATTATAGTACATAGCCAAGGTCATATCTCCTTGCTTAAGCTCATGAATTCTGCGTCTCAGATCATAAATTTGAGCGTTATTCCCCATCTTCGAATAAGTCTAAGTAACTGAATCCCATATCTCCTTTGTTGTCCTCAAAAAAAGATAACCACTACTAATCTCTGGCTGCATAGAGTGAAGAAGCCATGACATAACAGTAGAGTTTTTAGAATCCCGAGTACCAAACTGAGAGTCCGTGGGACTTGTCTCCACAATCTTTCCATCAATGTATCTTATCTTTCCTTTGCTTTTAATGAACAACAAAGCAGATCTAGATCATGCAAGATAATTTGTGCCGTCAAGTTTAGCAGTTGTAATCTGTAACGTAGGGTTTTCATTTTGGGTATTTAAACGACCCACACACTACTAGAGTTACCAAAGACTTGGCCAATCTCCGACATACTTTCTTAAGAAGTCTAGTGCTCAAATAATTAAGAAAAAAACACACAGTGCTGATCAATAATCAGAAATTGGACAAAAACAGCACCTATATTGCCAAAAAGAGCCCAACAACACCCACAAAGCTAGAATAGAACCCAAATAATATTGCAATAGCCAATAAAAGGCTTATCAAGAGCTGTTGTTACTGTTCACGCAGCCTAGATCCCAAAAAAAAGCAATCCCGACTCCAAATGTTTGCTCATAATCAACAAGAAACCACTTAGATGATCATGACCCAATTAAATCACACCTCCTTAGGGCTAGTCGCACCTCTATGTAGTGGTTTGAAGCAGCAAAAAAGATCGAAAAGCTTAGAGAAATCAGATCGCAAAAAAACCTCTATTTTTCCAAAAAACATTCGAAATTAGAAAAATCCCATCAAACGACCTCAAAAAATTTTGAAAAATTCACCATGATGATCATATGGTAGAGGTGATCCAACCTTGCAAGTTTTGTCGCCGGAAAGTGATGACATCATGCTGACATAATCATACGGGCAATGACATCAGCGTACTTCTGAGCTTCCTCTTGTCCTCTGATGTCTTACATAATGTTTTCTATTCGTTTTTTTTTGGCTTTAGTAGTGCTTTGAATCCAAGTTGAAATGGTTTATTTGTATGATTCTAGGGTTTGATAAAAAGAAAAGAAAGAGAAGAAAAGAAAAGGATGAGAGAATGTTTATGAGAAAAAGAAGTTTGAATTGCAATACATTCCCATACCTCTCTATGTTTATTATTAAGGTAAATGAAATTACAATAATGCCATTATTAACAAAATGCTCCAAAATAGCTCAACATGTAGGACTGAGCTCTAATGAGCTTTTATCATGCCTACAGAAAAGTGCAGAGGTTGGTTAACTTTTAAATAGCACTTAGAGATGATTTTGAGGACAATTAAGTGCTTTGGTCAATTGACTGATTGATACAAAATTGAAAAGGGATTGGGGAATATAATGTTCCAATGATAAACTCAAAGATGATTTTGGATTAACCGAACCACTACTAGCTATATTACATAATTGACCATCAACAACAACAACATATTTTTTTCTTCTGATAAGTAATATGTGCAGTAAAGATCGCCTGAGGGGTCTGAACCCATTTACAAAAAAACTAAGAGAGCTTGACTTAAAGCCTCATTTCTCCCCAAAATTCTAAAAAAGAATCATTACAATTTGGATAGCCATATAAAGCCCAAAAGTACAATAAACGCTTAGAAAAACTATCCTTCAACCTACAACATATAACTTGAAAGAGAACAAATAAGCCTTACCAATCATGTGAGCAGAAGCTAAACGAGTAACATTACCTAGATGGGCAAATGTAGCGGCATTAGTTGTAACGCCCCAAGACTGTCGTCCAATAACCTAAAGAAAGGGCATAACCACATGGCCTAAAAGCTAAAGTCAAGTTATTATTAACAAGACTTGTGATGCCTTGTATACCCATCAAACTAGTCTCAACCAACTGATGTGGGATAGGAGTATCACATGAGTAGTAGATAATAATTGTGCCTATTGGATCAAGGCATTATTCCTTGGAAGGTGTCACAATCACTAGTAGAAGCTAGAAACACTTGTTGGAACATTACGAGCACTGGCATCTTGCTGATGTGAAGTACCAGTCTCCGAGGAGAACATAACTTGACTAGTTAGAGTAGCCCATAGTTGACCTGTTTTGTAATAGCATTTGTCCATAATATGAGACTCTCCTCCACAATGAGGACATGTGTCCTTACCACAACCATGTCCTTGAAAACGACCTCTACCCTGGTCTCTACCCCAATAAAAAAATTACATTGACCTTGAAAACCACCATAACAGCTTGTATGATACTTGTTAGATCACCTATTGCTCTAAGAGCTTGAGCTATTAGAGATTGAACCAACAAGGTATATCAAGATCTCAATACTCCCCCTCATATGCGACCCCGGATTCGCACTTGGAGAGGCAAAGAAATCAAAGATAAATGTGAAGTAGAAGGGAATGCAAATGCAAACGGGGAATAAATGCAAATAGAGAGACGTGAACCAAAAACCTCTTACAACCAAGGCTCTTATACCATGTTAGATTACCAGTTGCTCTAAAAGCTTAAGCTATTAGAGAATGGGCTAACAATGTATATCAAACTCTCAACAATACCTATGAATGGTACCACGACCTCGAAAGAATTCTGTCGGCCTGTGCAATTGACTAAAGTAGAGTTGTCCCTTCCTACAGAGATTGAAGACGATGATGATCCATTTGAAGCCTAAAGTAACCTGGCATCCATGCTATTTTAGGGATAATACCATCACCTATTAAAACATGTCCTCTAATTGATTGAAGGTAAATTATGACAGGATAGAAACTTGAATGCATAAATTCCTCTCTTTCTTTCTTTAAAATTTCAACATTAATTAGTTAAGAGGGTGATACTGATTTAACTAATCTAACACTCCTTTAAAACATTTTCTTGTCTTATATGACTCATAAATGCAAGAAACATTCTTCTCTATGGAGAACATATTGCGGATTGCCTCCTAAATTTCATTTGTAGTATTACAAAATGTAACATTAGAGCTGTGGAAATTCCCAATTTGTGGAGTAATTAGAGGTAGAAATTATAGGGAAATTGTAGGAAGATTTTATTCTTTATAGAGAAATTGTAGGAAGATTTTATTCTTTCCTTTTTTACTCTTTCCTATTTGGATTCCCAATTGTATTATAAATAACTATAGTTTGTATATGAAAAATACACAGAAATACAAAAATTCTTTCTAATTACATGGTATCAGAGCAAGAGAAGCTCACCGTCGCAGAGAGTCTGCCCAATCAGTCTTCATCGTTGGAAACAACTTTTCTTTCCGACACAGAAGGAAGCTCTTGATCCCTCACCGTCTTTAAGGGAATTGTCGCCCATCAGTCCACGCCTGATCGATCATTCATCGTCGATTGTGGAATTTGCTCCTTCGGTACCAGTTCCATCTCCAGATCGAGCCTCTGTTCATCATCGTGTATGCTTGATCGTCACTAAATCACCATCGCAGAACACCTTCGAGTCGTTCCATCTCCAGATCGAGCCTCTGTTCATCATTGTGTATGCTTGATCGTCACTAAATCACCATCGCAGAACACATTCGTGCCGGATTGAACCTTCAGGCATCATTCCCAAACCAAGCGGGATTGATTGAAGTCCTTCTGAAACTCTTCCCACTTGGCGTATTTGATCCAGACGCTCTCGTTCCATCGAACTCGGAAGATTATGTCTTCGAACTCTTTGCACTTTCGGAGACGGTAATTTGCGAGTTCTGCTTGGGTGGTCGAATCTCGGCCTGGATTTGGATTGGCCTTCGCCGCTTGGGGTTCTGGTTTTATCCTAGTAGGCCGCGGACGCTTCATTTCCTATTCCAGTAACCCAATTTTCTTTTAAACCCCGCGGACGCTTCGTTTCCTAGTCCAGTAACCCAATTTGCTTTTAAACCCAATAATTACCCAGAACCTTATACCCAATCCATGATCGAAGCTCCCAGCAACAAGTCCGAAGCTCTCTCCACCATGGGTTCCAGTAACCTTTCTCTCTCGCCTCTTCAACTCACGGTGGAGAAGCTGAATGGGAAAAACTTCTGTGAATGGGCTCAATCCATTCGACTCGTGCACGACGGCAACGACAAACTTGGCTACCTTACTGGCGCGACACCCAAGCCAGCCTCAACCGAGCCAGCTGCTTCTCTACAGAAATGGACGTCTGAGAACTCCATGGTGACTGCTTGGCTAGTAAATTCATGCAACCTGCCATCGAAAAGACCTACCTTTTCTTGCCGACGGCGAAAGACGTTTGGGATGCCGTTCGAGAGATGTATTCTAATGTTGGCGATTCCTCTCAGATTTTTGACATCAGGACTCGACTATGGCAGATGAAGCAAGGAGAGAAGGACGTCACCGATTATTTCATGGAGATGACGGCTCTCTGGCAGGAACTCGATCTTAGCTTCGACGATGAATGGGAGTGCTCTGGCTGATAGTGCTCGCTGCAAGAAAAAACTCAAAACTGAGAGAGTCTTTGAGTTTCTTGCTGGGCTCAACCACGACTTGGATGATGTTCGTGGCCGTATTCTTGGTCGATGACCTTTGCCTTCCACACGTGAAGTCTTCTCGTAAGTGAGGCATGAAGAGCAGCGGCGTCGAGCAATGCTGAAATTCTCTTCCTGCTGGGCCTGAAGTGTTTGCCTTGGTAACAAAAGGCCCCTTGGCTGGGTCTGGGTTGAAACAAAACAGAGGCCGACCTTGGTGTGAACATTGCCATAAGCCTGGTCATACTAAGGCTACTTGTTGGGAGCTCCATGGGAAGCTTGCTGAGTGGAAACCACGGCGGAATCATCGCACTCGTTGCTATCACGCTACTACTGACCCTCAGGCCGAGCCCCCTCCCGAAGTCAACCACACTCCGAATGGTGCCTTTACCTCTGACCAGTTGGTTCAGCTCTACAAACTTTTTTCTAGCCTCCAACCCTCTGGTCAGTCTTCCACACCTACTCCTCCTGATTCATTAGCACATCGAGGTAATTTTTTACGCGCCCTCATTACTGCCTCTCACTCAAAAACTCCTTAGATTATTGACTTTGGTGCTTCTGATCACATGACTGGCTCTTACCACCTCTTTTCTTTATACTTACCTTGTGCTGGTAATCTTAAGGTTAAAATTGCATATGGTTCCCTCTCCTTTGTAGTTGGTAAAGGGAGTATTCGTCTCTTTGACTCTATTACACTCGAGTCTGTTCTTCGTGTTCCAAAGTTATCATGCAATCTGTTATCCATTAGCCAGTTGACAAAAATTTCAATTGCTCTGCTCAGTTTCTTCCCTCTCATTCTCTTTTTCAGGACCTATCATCGGGGACGACGATTGGCAGTGCTAAGGAGTGTGCTGGTCTCTACTACTTTGAGGATTGGCCTCTTCAACAACTTGATATTATGAATGCCTTTCTCAATGGTGAGTTAGAAGAAGAAGTCTTCATGACAATATCCACCGGGATTTTGTAAGAAGGGAGAAGAAAATCGGATATGCAAACTCAAGAAGTCTCTGTACGGTCTCAAGCAATCACCTAGAGCATGGTTCAATTGGTTTGCAAAGGTGATAAAGGGTCAAGGATATCAGCAGGGGCAGTCAGATCACACTGTGTTCTTCCAGCAATCTGAAGATGGAATGAAAACAATTCTAATTGTTTATGTTGATGATATAATCCTAACTAGGGATAATTTAGTGGAGATGGAGAGACTGAAGAAAATCCTAGCCACTGAATTTGAAGTAAAAGACTTGGGACAAATGCGATACTTCTTGGGAATGGAAGTTGCCAGATCAAAAAAGGGTATTAGTGTCTCTCAACGAAAGTATGTTCTTGACCTTCTAACCGACACTGGCATGCTTGGATGTAAACCAAGTGACACACCTATCGAAGCAGGAAGGAATCCAAATGATGAGGGAAATCTAGTAGAAAAGGACTGATATCAGAGACTAGTTGGCAAGCTAATCTATCTATTGCACACTAGACCTGACATTGCATTTGCGGTTAATGTGGTGAGCCTACACATGCATTCACCAAAACAAACTCACCTAGAAGTTGTGTACAAGATTCTTAGATATCTCAAAGGCTCCTCGGGTAGAGGACTATTCTTTAGGAAATCAGAATGCAAGGAAGTTGAAGTCTTCACAGATGCTGACTGGGCAGGTTCAATAGAAGATAAAAAGTCCACTACCAGGTATTGCACCTATGTATGGGGAAACTTGGTTACTTGGAGAAGCAAGAAACAAAGTGTAGTGGCCAGAAGCAGTGCTGAAGCTGAATTTAGAGTTGCTGCACAAAGGATATGTGAAGGATTGTGGCTAAAGAAACTCTTGGAAGAACTATAGGTCACAGTAAAACTCCCGATCAAACTTTACTGTGACAACAAAGCAGCCATCAACATTTCTCGCAACGCAGTTCAGCATGACCGAACCAAGTATGTAGAAGTGGACAGACATTTTATCAAGGAAAAAGTTGAGAACGGAATTCTCTGCATGACCTATGTTCCTACAAAAGAAAAAACTGCGGATATCTTCACCAAAGGACTATTTCGGCCTAGTTTTGACAAGATTATCTGTAAGTTGGATATGATTAACATTTATGATCCAACTTGAAGGGGAGTGTGGAAATTCCCAATATGTGGAGTAATTAGAGGTAGAAATTATAGAGAAATTGTAGGAAGATTTTATTCTTTCCTTTTTTACTCTTTTCTATTTTGCTTCCCAATTGTGTTATAAATACCTATAGTTTGTATATGAAAAATACACAGAAATACAGAAATTTTTTCTGATTACAAGAGCTAAGAGATAACTCAATACTATTACACAACCACATCATTTCAAGACAATCTCAGGCTGTCACTCGTCAAACTGCTTGCTATTACTGGGTGGGGGGTGCGTTTTAAATATATTTTGATTTCTTCCTAGCACCCAAATCTACTCTGAAAGCCTGAGCCCTCAATAAGTAATTACTGCAATTTAATATCACCATTGTAATTTGCATACCCACGCTAGTCGTACAAGGAACCAGGACACTTTTCACTTCACTAGACTCGGCCATGCTTAGAGATTTAAGGGGGGAAAAAGAAGAATATTCACTGTAGTAGCACAAACACTTGATAATCACACATCTAGTAATTAAAAGAAAAAGAAAAGTCAAATCAATCATAGGCCAGCAGCTACTAGCCAAAATCAGCAGCACAACTCACCCTGAACACCAAAGTATTTAAGGGGTACCATATATTGGCACATGGAATCAAGGTGTAGAATTTCACAATATCTAACCAAATCCATACTCCACATATCTCCCGTAAGCCAAACCAAAAATACAGCAATTTCAGTTAACAAAACCATTGAAATAGTTGAGAGAACACCAAACTTAGTCAGACACAAAAACAATGAAACTTTAGGATTGAAACTAGGATTTTGGCATATGGAATCGCTTCAAAACCTGGCTATGATCACGAACCACAAGTTACTGCTGCACTTTTTTTTGGGGGGGAGGGGGGGGGGGGCGGGGGTAATAACAATACGTTTGGAGTCTATCCATGCACTGTACAGACTGGGTGGCATGGATGTCCGTACCGTATGGACTGTACCTTGTTTGGTTGTGGGCACCCTACATGGTGAGAACTGAGAAGAAAAGGAGAAGAAGAATGAAAAAAAAAAATAGAGATGGTAGAAGAAATAGGAAGAAAAGGAAAAAAAGCAAAGAAATTATCCCCTGGTTGAAAGCTCTGATGTGATGTTAAGAAATCTGGTACCTCAAGTGAAGCAGGAGGAGGGAGAGAGAGAGAGAGCATTGCACTTATCTGGGATTACTCTCCTCAATTCTGATTATTACTAGTAAATTATAAAATTACAATCTTACCTCTCTAACTTATGCTACTATTATTTCTTAGCAAAGTGATTACTTTATGACAGATAAAGAACTGAAGAAGGAAATTTATATAGAATGGTGAATTGTGGGTGTCTGACATGGACAACATCCCTTTAGAAGTATCCATGCAATGTTCTTTTGTGGTGGAAATTGCATGTGCTTGTTATTCATGGAGGCAGGGAATAGTTAGAAGATTCCCTTTTTCTGTTTTGCTGTTTGTATCTGGAAAAGTGCTGCTGTTAGAAATCTGTGACTCTATTTATTTTTAATTTTTTCAATTTTTTTGCAGGCCAGAAAGACGCTCTCAATGGAATCAATTGATTCTTCTGGAGAGGAAGAGTAAGATTTTTGTCATGTACTTTCTTACTTTGCTTTATGGAACCTGATGCATTCATGAAAGGCTCATATATGAAACATATGAAAGTAGATTAGACATGCATTGTCTCCAGGCACTTTGATGTACCTACTCCTAGAGGATCTGTATTATTTTTTTCTTGCCAAAAAACTGGATGGGGAATGTAAAGGAATTGGGTGACTATTTAGATTGTAAATTAGGGTTTAGGATTTATTTATGGTTATGTTATGGGGTAAATTACACTTTCAGCCCCTGAACTTTGGGTTGAATTCGGTATGCAACCCTGAACTTTTAATTGTAACAGTTATATCTCCTAAAGTTACACGAGGACTTGAATAAAATACAGAGCAGACGGAAAATGTAAACTTACACCACTGCCCGTTTATGTGTTCCTAGGAAATTTGACCAAATAGATATCTCATGTGAGGCGTCTTTCATTTGGCTGTTCATTACTAATGGAAACTTCATTTTTTATTATCCAAGTCAACTGGGTTGAACCATCAATGGCGTCTGTGTCGGCGTCAATCACAGTTGATCAGATGGGGATGAATTCTAGGACAATACTGGGGAGGTTCCTCAATCGATTTAACAACATAGTAATCAGAGCTACGGGCCTTACTTCTATAACTTATTTGAGTTTAATGTCTGGTAGCACTGCTAGCTTTCCGATAATGCAAGCTGTCGATGGGAGTCAACTATCATTTTGGTCGTTGACAATCTCAGATGATCAAGGGCAGTGCAAAGCCAAGGAGGCCTAGTTTCAGGATAAGGCAACAGCAACGGTGCTAACAATGGATGCTGTCAAAGGGATTGAACCAGCAATTGGGTCGGTGATAATCTCATATAATGAGAGCAAAGCAAACCCAACGTTGAGATCTGCGTCGAGGACGTCACCTGCAATATAGTGATCAAAGACACTAATGTAAATTCGAATTTGACTTCTTTCCTGGACGAGGGTTATTATTGCCACTATGGTGCACCTGTACAAGGGAGTGATCAATGACCTTCGGAGTATTGCTAATACAACATTAACAAGAACTGTGAAGTACCACTCCAAGCATGTTTGTCCCAGATGATGGAACAACAGGAGCGGCATGATCAGGTCAACTGCATCATCTATGAATCTATGATACACTCATGTATGGTTCGGAAGCTGTGGCTAATCATCTGAAGCTTCCAGCTATCATCCTATGCACGATTGGTGAGGCCTCTTTGCTGGCATACAACGCCATTCCACGGCTATAAGCAGAAGGTTGCGGTTCCCCACCACGTAACACGTAAGAATATTTATAAGTAATAGATTAAACAAGTTCAGGACCAGAACCAAAAACATAAATTTAATTGACAAACTGTAAATTATGAAGAAAAGTAAGAAATCAACTAACTTGGTTACATTGAATTGGAATTGGCTCTCACTTAAAGTTCTGTTGATATCGAAGTGGTGTTTTGTCCATGGTTGTGATGTTGCTACGTTCTTAATATTTTCTCAAGGATATGTAAAGGAAGTTCAGTACGACATGCAGTTCGTTAGGAGGATTTTGAAGAATTTCTACTGCAATTACACTCACTCATAAATTTCTGGATTAATCATAGTGGCATAACTTGTTGAAGACTTCTTGGCAGAGGTTGCTAGTGAGATAGATCTGCCGTATCATAAAATTGGGGCCAACAATTCAGCCATTTACACACTAAAAATATGTTAATAGCCATTGGATGCAACTTCTTTGCTTATATTACTAATCAAAAAAGTGAAATGTGCATAAGTGGGTGCGGTTCTCTTTGCAACAGCACAAGCGTTGCTGTGGGTTCTTCTTTCTCTGGAACTGGTTCCTGCCAGGCTACCATTCCAAAGGATCTCACCTCCTTTTATCAGTATATCGATAGGTTGAATCCATTGACTTGGATTTTCTCAATTCAACGCACTGTAGAATTCCCTTGCTAACAAAAACTTCTGTAGATTTGGCATAGAATATGTCTCTAAATATACTGATGGACAAGAACTTCTTTTTATACTTAATTTATTTGCAGGGGCCAAGTCAAGAATATTTTTTTCTATCTTTATGTGTCCTCCTTTGTGATAGGAAGAAGCAACAAGGATAGGCTGTGCTAAAGAAGTAAGATAGTGATTGAGAAAATGGGCAACAAGGTGATGGAGTTAGAGAGTGTTATGAAATGAGGAAGATGGTATAGAGTGGGAGCTGCAATAGAGTGAACCATGGTTGTGATGTTAAAGCTCTGTATTGGTGATAACAGAGTTTGCAATCTCCGTGGTTTTGCGGCTCAGATATAATAGCTTTCTCATCTTTATCTTTACTGGCATGCGTATAATTGTCATAATAAGAAATTTTTTTGTCATGTGACCATCACTTGATCATTTTTGGTTTTCTTTAATGGCAATCCACTAACGGAAGGGTCACATTGACACACACTCCAAAGTATAGGGGGTATAAGTATTACAATTGAAAGATCAGGGGTGCAATCCAAATTCAACCCAAAGTTCAGGGGGTGAAAGTGTAATTTACCCTATTTTATATTTTCTTAATTTTTAGGGTTATTTTAGTAATCTTGATAGTTGTTGCTATTTTGATATTTAGGGTTTGCTTGTAAATATAGGCTTAATGTATTGAAGTTTTAGATTTGGCATATTGAATAATACAAAATATAGAATTTCTCGTGGTTTCTTCTCTCTTGGATTTTCTCTTCTCCCTCTCCCTTTCTTCTCCCTTGCCCCAGTTCCCTTTATCTCCTACTGGTCCTGCACCAAAAGTGTTCTAAAAGGAAATTTGGTTTTATTTTTAAGTTCAGGTTGAGATGGTTGACTCATTCCATTTGGAACACAATATATATATATTTGATGTGTAATTCACATACACACACTTTGACCCATAAGAGGACGTGAAACCTCAGCCTCTCATATAGAGAGGTGGAAGAGATACCAACCAAGCTAGAGCTTGTTTGTCATTTGGAACACAATATATTCCCACATCTCTTAAGATAATGAACTGTTCACATGCATATGTGGATTCAATGTTGAAGAAATACATCAGCATGAATTGTTTTTCAACTTTATCTGTAAGTTGGTACATGTGCACATTTGATGGTTGGATTACAGGTATAAAGTGGAACCTGACGATGGGTTGTCCGGTCGGTACATTATTTTGTTTGGTTCAGTTAGCCTATTGTCAAGTCATGAGTAGCTTAATGAAAATCTATTTGAGTTAATCTCTATATAATCATCTTTTATTAAGTTCCTATTGGAAACAAATATTTTGCTTCGTGTAACCATTGGGGTTGGGCTTTGGTAATGTCCTAAAGGTCCCAGGCTCAACTCCTATGGAAATTCCTAATTATTATGGAGTAATTAGTGGTAGAGATTATTGTGGAGTAATTAGTGGTAGAAATTGTTGAGAGATTGTAAGAAGACTTTTTTGCTCTTAGTTTAGGAAACGATTCTTTCCTTTTTTACTTTTTCCTATTTTTTCTTTCCAATTGTATTATAAATACCAATAGTTTGTATATGAAAAAACACACAGAAATACAAAAAATCATTTCTGATTTCATGGTATTAGAGCCAATCCATGACTGAAGCTCCTAGCAGCAAGTCCGAAGCCCTCTCCACCATGGGTTCCAGTGGCCTTCCTCTCTCACCCCTTCAACTCACGGTGGAGAAGCTGAATGGGAAAAGCTTCCGTGAATGGGTTCAGTCCATTCGACTCGTGCTCGACGGCAATGGAAAACTTGGCTACTTGACCGGCGCGACACCCAAGCCAGCCTCAACCGAGACTGTTGCTTCTGTGCAGAAATGGACGTTTGAGAACTCCATGGTGACTGCTTGGCTGGTGAATTCCATGCAACCTTCCATATGAAAGACCTACATATTCTTGCCGACAGCGAAAGACGTTTGGGATGCCGTTCGAGAGACATATTCTAATGTTGGTGATTCATCTCAAATTTTCGACATGAAGACTCGACTATGGCAGATGAAGCAAGGAGAGAAGGAGGTCACCGATTACTTCATGGAGATGACGACTCTCTGGCAGGAACTCGATCTCAGCTTCGATGATGAATGGGAGTGCTCCGGCAACAGTGCTCGCTACAAGATGAAACTCGAAATTGAGAGAGTCTTCGAGTTTCTTGCTGGGCTCAAATGTGACTTCGATGATGTTCGCAGACGTATCCTTGGTCGACGACCTCTGCCTTCCACATGTGAAGTCTTCTCGGAAGTGAGGCGTGAAGAGTAGCGGTGTCGAGTGATGCTGAAGGATTCTCTTCCTGCTAGGGTTTGAAGTGGCTGCATTGTTAACAAAAGGCCATCTGGCTGGGTCTGGGCCGAAACAAAACAGAGGCCAACCTTGGTGTGAACATTGCCATAAGCTTGGTCATACTAAGGATACCTGTTGGGAGCTACATGGGAAGCCCGTTGATTGGAAACCACGGCAAAATCATCGCACTTGTGGCTATCACGCTATTGCTGACCCTCAGGCCGAGCCCCCTTCGAAAGGCAAATGCACACCTCCTCCAAGCAGTGCCTTTACCTTTGACCAGTTGGATCAACTCTACAAAATCTTTTCTAGCCTCCAACCCTCTGATCAGTCTTCCACGCCTACTCCTTCTGGTTCATTAGCACACGAGGTAACTTTTTAAGCGCCCTCATTACTGCCTCTCACTCCAAAACTCCTTGGATTATTGACTCTGGTGCTTCTGATCACATGACTGGTTCGTACCACCTCTTTTCTTCATACCCACCTTGTGCTGGTAAACTTAAGGTTAAAAGTGCAGATGGTTCCCTCTTCCTCTGTTGCCAGCAAATGGAGTATTCACCTCTCTGACTCTATTACACTCAAGTTTGTTCTTCATGTTCCAAAGTTATCTTGCAATTTGTTATCCGTTAGCCAGTTGACTAAAAATTCTAATTGCTCTGCTAAGTTTCTTCCCTCTTATTGTCTTTTTCAGGACCTATCATCAGGGGTGACGATTGGCAGTGCTAAGGAGTGTGCTGGTCTTTACTATTTTGAGGACGCTGATGTGAGAAAACAGGGTTCCATTGCCATTTGTGATTCTGCATCTGTCTCTAAGGATAGTGAACTTTTGTTATGGAATTTTCGAATGGGTCATCCCAATTTTCAATATTTGAAACGTTTATTTATGAATAAAGGGTTTTCTAATTTTCAATGTGAAATATGTGAACTTGCAAAACATCACCGTACTTCTTTTCTGCCGTCCACATACAAACCATCCAAGCCGTTCACTCTATTCACAGTGACTTGTGGGGTCCTTCTCGTATTCTTAATCGTACTCATACCAAATGGTTTGTTACATTTATTGATGACTATACTCGAGTTTGTTGGGTTTACCTGTTAAAGGTTAAAATTGATTTTCGTTTTGTGTTTATTAATTTTCACTCCATGATCCAAACACAATTCCAGACACAACTTCAAATTCTGCGCATTGATAATGGTACCGAATATTTCAATACTACTCTGGGTGATTATTTTCAACAACGTGGGATCATTCATCAAAGTTCTTTTGTCAACACTACCCAACAAAATGGGGCTGCCGAACGAAAATATAGACACATTCTCGACGTTGCTCATGCCTTGATGTTCACTATGCACATGCCCAAAATGTTTTGGGGTGATGTTTTGACATCTACCGACCTCATCAATAGAATGCCTAGCCATGTTCCCTCTTTTGCTACACCCCTCCAAACATTCCAGCAATTCTTCCCTCGCGCTCGCCTCTCCTCTAGTCTATCTCTCAGAGTGTTTGGTTGTACCGCCTTTGTTCATATCCATTCCCACCATCGGCCTAAATTCGATCCTCGCGTTATTAAGTGTGTTTTCATTGGGTATTCTCCTACTCAGAAAGGTTACAAGTGCTATGATCCATCCACCAAACGAGTCTTTGTTAGACTTGATGTCAGATTTTTTGAAGACACTTCTTACTTCCAAAAGCCCTCTCTTCAGGGGGAGCATTTGAGTGAGAAGCTCGGTTATTAGACTTTGAATTCTCCTTTTCTGAGCCTATCCCAAACACTGGACCTACCACACCATCTTGTTCTAATGTGCCATTTACAGAAGGAAACTTGAACTCGGGAGGCGATGTAGGAAAACAACAGGACAAGGAGATACTTGTTTATTCACGAAGGCCAAAATCAAGGTACCAGGAGCATCTCACACCTGAAGCACCAAAGGAGTTGGTACCAGTGACAGCTCCGAGTATCCAAGAGTCCCCTTCCAATTCTGATGATAAAATTGTGTCTCCTGATGCTAATTTACCCATTGCTCTCAGAAAATCAACTCGGTCATGTCTTTTCCACCCTTTCTCGAAATTCATATCTTATAATGCTCTGTCTACAAAGTTTCGTGCTTTTACCTCTAACCTTGATAGTACAGGAATTCCAAAAAATATTCAGGAGGCCTTGGAGGTCCCCAAATGGAGGGATGTAGTAATGGAAGAAATGCGGGCGTTGGAAAAAAATGAGACTTGGGATGTGATGGATTTACTGAGAGCGAAGGGACTGGTCGGCTACAAATGGGTTTTTACCTTGCAATACAAGGCTGATGGGATAATAGAGCGTTACAAAGCCCGCCTTGTTGCAAAAGGGTTTACACAAACCTATGACGTTGACTACACAGAGACGTTTTGCACCTGTGGCAAAGTTGAATACAACTCCAGTTCTCTTGTCATTGGCAGCCAACTTGGATTGGCCTCTTCAACTACTTGAAATTAAGAATGCCTTTCTGAATGGTGAGTTAGAAGAAGAAGTCTTCATGACAATACCATCGGATTTTGTAAGAAGGGAGAATAAAATTGGGTATGCAAACTCAAGAAGTCTCTGTACGGTCTCAAGCAGTCACCGAGAGCATGGTTCGATAGATTTGCAAAGGTGATAAAGGGTCAAGGATATCGGCAGGGGCAGTTAGACCACACTATGTTCTTCCAGCAATTTGAAGATGGAATGAAAACAATTCTAATTGTTTATGTTGATGATATAATCCTAACCGGGGATAATTTAGTGGAGATGGAGAGACTGAAGAAAATCCTAGCCACTGAATTTGAAATAAAAGACCTGGGACAAATGCAATACTTCTTAGGAATGGAAGTTGCCTGATCAAAAAAGGATATTAGTGTCTCTCAACGAAAGTATGTTCTTGACCTTCTAACCGACATTGGGATACTTGGATGTAAACCAAGTGACACACCTATCGAAGCAAGAAGGAAACCAAAGGATGAGGGAAATCCAGTCGAAAAGGACAGATATCCGAGACTAGTTGGCAAGCTAATCTACCTTCACACACTAGACCTGACATTGCATTTGTGGTTAGTATGGTAAGACAACACATGCATTCACCAAAGGAAACTCACCTAGAAGCTGTGTACAAGATTCTTAGATATCTCAAAGGATCCTCGGGTAGAGGACTATTCTTCAAGAAATCAGAACGCAAGGAAGTCGAAGTCTTCACAGATGCTGATTGGGCAGGTTTAATAGAAGATAGAAAGTCCACTATCGGGTATTGCACCTATGTATGGGAAACTTGGTTACTTGGAGAAGCAAGAAACAAAGTGTAGTGGCCAGAAGCAGTGTTGAAGCCGTATTTAGAGTAGCTGCACAAGGGATATGTGAAGGATTGTGGCTAAAGAAACTCTTGGAAGAACTACAAGTCACAGTAAAATTCCCACTCAAACTTTACTGTGACAACAAAGCAGCCATTAACATTTCTCTCAACCCAGTTTAGCATGACCGGACCAAGAATGTAGAAGTGGATAGACATTTTATCAAGGAAAAAGTTGAGAACGGAATTATCTGCATGACCTATGTTCTTACAAAAAAACAAACTGCGGATATCTTCACAAAAGGACTATTTCGGCTTAGTTTTGACGAGATCATCTGCAAGTTGGATATGATTAACATTTACGATCCAACTTGAGGGGGAGTGTGGAAATTCCCAATTATTATGGAGTAATTAGTGAGAGATTATTGTGGAGTAATTAGTCGTAGAAATTGTAGGAAGACTTTTTTGCTCTTAGTTTAGGAAACGATTCTTTCCTTTTTTACTCTTTCCTATTTTTTCTTCCCAATTGTATTATAAATACCAATAGTTTGTATATGAAAAAACACATAGAAATACAAAAAATCATTTCTGATTTCAACTCCCATCCCAAGGGGCCAATTATCCAATTTTTTATTAAAAAAAAAAAGTATTTTGCTTCGTATTTGTTATTATTTCTCCTTAGTTCTTGGAACTTGGGACTGAAGTGGATGTTGGTTAGGTTCTTTGCATGAAATGGCTGATTGTGCTAATGAACTTTTAAAGAATTTCACAAAATTGAATGCAGAAATTACGATGCTTAGATCTGAGTTAAAGCAAAAAACACCATAGAGGTTTTCTTTTAATTTCAATTAGAAAAGAGTAAGCAAGAGTTACCTGAAAAAAACTATAGAAAATTAAACCACACAAAACATATGATGACTTAGGCGTTAAGTGAAAGAGAGAGTGAGACTAGAGAAAATCGTACAGGACCTTCAAAATTTAGATTAAAGGCAATAGCATACTTTGTGATGAATTAAGGAACTTAAGCAGGAGTTTTTAATGAAGGATTCATTTCCCTCTCTCTCTCTCTCTCTCTCTGTTTTTTTGGTGTGCATGCGTTGGGGGGGGGGGGGGGGGTGCTGATGACTTATGAAACAAAAGAGATCAGGGATTATTTTTTTCGGGATAGGTATCAGGGAGATTGTGAGCATTATTTTATCTTTAATTATTTATGAATGTAAATGAAAATTAAATGAGTAGAGGTTCTAAGAGTAGTGAAGGAAAGGAATTTTTATTTTTTCCTTTGAAGGGTTAAAGAGGAAGCTTTATTATGTATTAATCATTACATAAACAAGGGGATGCCATCTTCTTCTTCCTCTCTCTCTCTCTCTCTCTCTCTCTCTCTCTCTCTCCTGCTGTTAACAAGTGCTTTGACATCTTTATACACACATAGAAAGCATAGTAATTCCATAAAAAAGGTTTAAGATTGAAAAAAATATCTTTGAATCCATGCACTTTTAGCATGTCAATTAAAGTAGTTCTCGATCATAGACGTTGGCTTCTCTTATTTTGTTACTACATGTCAACTTTAAAAACTCAAGTGATCAGTGTTTGTTCATAGTAATATGTTAATAAAAAAAATTCCTGAGCAAATTCTATTGCATTGACATATTAAACCTCCAATATTCAACCGACTATTATTTCAAATTTACAACGAACTTACTTGTACTAACTTGCTTTATTCTGTGTTGTTACGTTGTTCTCTCGTAAATTCTGGTTTGACCAACAAATTTGATGGTTATTTTTAGACTTGCTATTCAGAGGCTTGAGATTACAAAAAATGACTTACAACACAGGATCGCAAAGGAGGTAACTTTTAACTTCCAGTTTAACAGTTCCTCATGCTGAATCACAGCTTATTGATGTTTTGACATACTGGGTTTGACTTTCATCTTTGTTAGGCAAGAGGAAATGCAATTTTACAAGCTAGCTTGGAGAGAAGAAAGCAAGCTTTGCATGAACGTCGCTTGGCACTTGAACAAGATGTATATACTAACTTAGATATATAGCCATATATATATTAACTGTTTGTTATTTTATTGGTTTCATTTGCATGATATTTTCTAGCTCATGATTTTGCTCAAAATGTTCAATTTTACCTGAACATTAAGCATTTTTCCACCAACTTTTCTTCCCTTCATTTGGTAGTGTACTTGTGCTTAGTATTTACCTTTCTTAATTTGATTGAATTGTTTTCAGTTCTCTTGATATTGAATCATTGATATTGTGAACATTGTAGTTTGTTTATGTTAAGTATGAACATTGTAGTTTGTCATTGTTATAAGGTTAAGAAAATTTCCAATCACATCCAACAAGTGTCAAAGGACCTTTAGACATGACTTGTCCCATCAGATTATGTGTGTGGATTTTGACTGTGACATCTAGAGTAGTTTATCTTGGAGTTTAGAAACTCGCTTGAAGTGACATGCACTAATTTTCTTGGTGTTTTCTCCATTTAATTATTAGCATGTAATTAATATCCCTTACTAATTGATTTCTAATTATATCTCATTTGTAGTAGTAGTCAACTATGAAGCACGAGCACTCTTTTGGCTCACGTGTCCGTATCGGATACATTGTTGGACACTGACACTCTCGGACACTTCCCGGACACGTATCCGACACTTGAATCATAGATGTTGATGATTAAATGAAGTTCTTTAATGACTTTGTTATTTTAATATCTTAATAATATTTTTGTGATTTATGTGTTATTATGCCAATTTTAATTGAAATAACATTAGATTTTTATTATATGGTTAGATAAAACATATAAAAAATTTATATATATTAAACGTGTCCCTGACCTACTGTTTTGAGAAATAACGTATTTGCGTATCCGTGTTCGTGTCATGTTGCGTCGTGTCGTATCTGTATCCCATGACCATATCCGTGCTTCTTAGGTAGTCAAAATGCTTAAGTAAAGAGGTGTTATTCTTGCTAGCTTCATTGCTAATTGATGATGCACACAATGTGTTGCATTATTAGTACAAAATTGAAAACTATTATTATTATTATTATTACTATTATCTACTACTATTATTATTTACTACTACTACTACTGCTACCCCCCCTCCCCTCCCATCACCACCCTTCAGAAAGTAGTATGGGATAGAGAAATCATTTATTATTTTTTTGCTCTATAATTGTATGATTATATTAACAATGCACCCAAGGGGGGCGAACATCATGTGCATGCTCCACTAAGTATGGGGTCTAACCCGGCCCAAAATCCAACATCTCCCACGCATCCACATAAGGTGAGTACTAAGTTCTCTACATAGAAGAAATAAATCGTGCGACCAAATGAGAAATATCGGGGTAGGAGTATTTAGATATCGAAGAATCCAATTGGCTATGATTTGATGAGCAAGCACTAAGTTGCTCTAATTAGTTGACCAACCACAAGGGTTGTAAAAACAATCGAGTACACAATAAAGTGCACATCCAAATCCCAACTACGCTCAAATAGGAAACTCTACAAAAATATTTGTCTTTCCTCTACTAATCGAATAGCAATGATCAAAACTAAATCTTGCCCCTTTCGATGTGTCAATAGGTTAGGACTATGCTTACAAGATCGTTCACAAGACTTCTCAAGACAAAGTGAGAAATCCTTTAAGGAAATCTTCAAGGAACTCAAATCAGAGCATAGTCTCCTTCACTTATGTCTTCCACACAAGATAGGACAACCACTCTTAAGTGGTGACAGCTAATTCCATATATGTTAGCAATTATACCAAAGATTAAGAAACTTTCTTTGGACTGTTGTTGCATCTTTGATCATCATAAAGCCAATTGCTCGATGAAATCTAAGGTTCCACTTGCTTAACAATGGCTTTTGGTCACAAATGAACAGTTGAGCAAACAAACTTTGCTTTTTTTGTCCATTAACCTTGAAGCCCAGAATTGCATAAATTCATTTTAGGTCACAAATGAACACTTGAGCAAGCAGACTTTGTGCTTTTGGTTCATTGACCTTGAATCCCAAAATTGATCCACATAGAATCATCGTCTAATTCTTCACGAATGAGATAATGTCTAAGTTCATCTAGAAAACTTTTGAGATCCAACACACGTGACAATCACTGGGATAAGGCAGATTGAGACAATTGTCACCACTAGGGAGAATCTCTCTATATTGTTGTCGATACCTCCTTTGGGAAATGAGATTTTCAATAGAGACTTGGGCATGGATACTAGTTAATCAATCCTACACAGAGGAGATCAACCATTCCCATAGTTTGATTCTGTGCTAATTTTGCTCAACTTATCAATTATAGCAGCCTATTCATTCACTATCGACATAGAAAACTTTTGTCTCTACATAAGAAGCAATATTCACTTTAATCATGTAGAGCAATAGTAAAAATTTCTCCCAACTAAGACAATGAGAAAATATTTTATATTTGCTTCTATACAACTAAGAATCTTAAGAATCATCCTCTAGTGGTGCACTCCCAACTAATGGTACACTCCCACAAGGCAGCAAATCATTCCCACTATCCAAAGCATCCTCGGTGATTAAAGAATGAGATAACAATTTGCTACCCTCGTCGAAAGATGGTATAACTTTCTTAGATTCTATTAACTCACATAAGTGAAAAATCCCTTATAGATTTTTTGTACTTGCACATTACGCAATTCAATCTAGTCATTCTCTAATTGGGGTGTTCATTAAAAATCCAGTGGCCTTTTGAACTTCCAAAACTGAATGTTTAAAAGGAAATATTTTTAAAACTTTAGGGCCAAGTTTTTACAAAAATAGTAAAAGACTTGAACAAATCACATACATCCCTAAAGGTGACAATCCCTCTGAAATAGGCTCTTCACCATACTCAAGCGTAAAAGGAACAGACTATTAGGCCACTCGGTTAAGGATGTAGGCCGCAATGAAGAGTGTGGTTATTATTTATTGGACTCTTTGGAGTCAACTGGGTTATGTCATGGTTCACAATAGAGATGTTTGCCTTCCTAGAGAAGCGGTTTGGTCAGTATATGCCAAAAGTGGCATGACGTATAGCTGTGTTGTTCTTATGGTGGATTTTTTATTTGGAGAGGAACCATATAGTTTTTGAGGGAGTAGAATCCTCTGTTTGGAACCTTTAGTTTTTTTTATCAAGGGACTTAGCCTTATCCACAGATAGTTCCCTTTTTTTTTCTTCATGAGAGTACAGTATTTTTTGGATGTAGATGTGTGTAGCCCCTTGGTGCCTTTCTATAAAATACTTATCATATATATATATAAATATATATGTACCATGCTAAATAACTTATAGACAATAAAGTTTTGATAACATAATCATGGGAGAAAAAAAAATATTAATTACTAAAATGTCTCCATAGCTAGGAAGGTTTTTATGAGCATATAACCACAAATAAAAAATTCTTTAATATGTCATTCATTTTTTCTTCTAACTTTTTTTTAAAAAGTAAATGAATAAATTAAAAGTTAGAAGCAATAAAAAAAAATATTGATGTTTTTGATGTACACATAGTAAACTACTTGTGCTTGTTGATGTCTGAATTTGCAAGTGACTTGCACAATTGAATAGAAAGTCACTATTGTTTTTTGAAAAAGCACAAATACTTTCACATCCCGAAACCCACCCTGTGCGGATCGCGGAATGTGATTGGCTACAAAGCCTTTGATTCGGTCCCAAATTAATTGCATTCTTTACAACCTTTAAATGGCAGCGGGAATTCATAAGTATTTTTTTTTCTTTTTTTTAATACAATCACACTGGCAAAGCAAAGTTATCACTACATCATTATTTATACAGAAGTCTTACATTCTTAACTCCATCACCATAGCTTAACCCATTTACATTTCATAATACATATAGAGCTTTGACTGCAACCTAACTAGAAGACTACATCTCATAAACAAAAATAAAACTACTAGGAGTCATAGTCTTGTCCAAAAAATAGTTAACCCTCCAAGCCAAGCTCCTTTAAGATATTCTCCTTATTGGGCCCATCTATCCATCTTCGTCGTTTGAAAAGAAATTGTTTGGAGCTGGTGTGAGCTAACTTCAACTCAATGAATAATCGAGGTACTCTGTTATTGGTTTTAGACCAATGGAGTTTTGACTAAAAAGGGGTTGAATAATCTCCATCAATCTATAACTTTTCAATCAACCAATAATAGATGTGAAGCACTTGACAATATAAAACATCAATCGAATTCTAAAACAATTTGCAATACGATACAATCAATTTGACAATTCCAATATAGACAATTTGGCAATAGTTGTAGGACTGGAATATACAATTTGCTGAAAGCAACAATTTTTGATGAAATAAAAGTTATGCTTAGCGGCGATAAGGTTTTCATTACAATATGCCAATTTACTACAATTTAAGTAATATGGAAATTGCCATAAGCAATTTGTGGCTACTACAAATAGCCTCAATACAAACCTGGTTTAGACTGTAGGGTTTTTGCAATACACACTCTAGGTGACGTGAACAATACACACATGGTCAATACTGCCTGAAGGCATGAAGTAAAACCATTTAAAACTATTCAGTTAATCTGATTAAGATAGGATACAATTTTTATGCTTCACAAATCAAAACAGGATCAATTAAAACAATGACAATTCGACGATAAAACATTTGCAATGCAACTAATAGACGACAATTTGATCAATAAAATGATAGGAGTTCAATCAATGAATCGATAGAACAATTTAATAAAACAAAGCCGTTGTTTGGGAAAACAATAGATTGATATAAAGTACAGTTCTAAAATACATAGTGCAAGATTTGCACTTCAAAGTACCAGATTACTCACCTATAGTCCTTATCCAGATACTCTTAGTTGTCTTTTTTCACTATCCTTTGCCTTCGCTGTTCTTATAACAAGAATTGATAATATTTAAGGCATGTCTAATCCAAATTTTCTTGAAACACTATCTAGGAAATTTTTCTAGGCTAAGCGGACTACATAATCGTGCTCAAAAGCCCTAAAAACCTTAAGGAGGGCCCTTTCGTATTTCTCTATACTATTATGGTAACTCATTTACTACTAAGGGCATTTTGGGAATTATTAATCTTGCGTATCCATATCTTCAATACCCTATTTGATGAAATGGACCTCACTATTGAGTCCGAAATATCCAAAAACCTTGGGGTGGGTATTCTCGCAGTCATCGGAGTTCATTTGATAGCTTTATTAACTTTTTAGGACTTATTTGGAATTAGTCCATTTTATCCGTTTATATATTTCAGAGAATCATGTGTCTAAACGGGGCCCATCATTCAGTCTGAAACATCGAAAACTTTAGGGCGGGGTCTTTTGTTATTATTTGAGTCCTTTTGGCAGCTTAATAGCACACTTAGGACACAATTGGAATTATTCCATTTGTTGTTTCACAGTTTTTCGGAGCCTTTTTTGAGAAGATGAATCCCCGTTCAGTCCGGAATGTTGGAAAATGCTAAAATAGCATTTTTTGGCAATTTAAATTGATAAAAATATCAATTTATAAATTTGCTGACAAAAGTTGACTAATTTGTAATTTTTACAAATTTTCCACTAGTTTGTAATTATCAGAAGTCCACTAATCTGTAATTTTAATGATTAAGCCGACCGATTCATAATTAACAATTGTTTTTAACTTTTTATTTGAAATAACGAAAAATCATCCGGTCCAGGTTCAGTTTAAGTGAACCACACCATTTCTTCACTGAACCGACCAGTTCATCCCGGCCTGCCATGTCAGCATGGTTTTAATGCCAAAACGGCACTGTTCCAATAATGCTCATAACCAGTTTAGCTAACCAGGTCTCGGCCCAAACCCGTTGACCCGACCCATGAACAGTGTCTCCTCTGGCATGCTCACTGGAGACGACGCCGGACTGGTTTTTTCGGCGAGGTCCTTTTGTTTTGTGATTTTTCGTTCTTTTTCTAGCCCTTTTCATTTCTGGACATAGTTAGAGGCATCCTAACACACTTTAGCCAGTGTGAACAACCCATCTCCGATGAGGCCCAGTTTTCTTGCAACCTAGCTCAATTGTCATTTTCCCCCTGTTTTGACGTGGTTTCCGTCTCATTTTCACTCTAAATCCTTTTTGGGATCATAAGGATCCTCACCCAAGCTTCAAATGCAAGGAAAATTCAATTGAACGAACTGGTTTGATCTTCTCCTACCCGACTACAACTGGCTGTTTCTGCACCATTTTTGGTGATTCAAATCACAATGTGTTCCATTTTCAACCTAGTTTTTGGTCACATAGCTATTTTTTTTAAATTTCTTCATGCATGTGGTTGACCAGACCTTGGTGGTTGGCCATGGATGCTCATTGTGCAAGGGTCTGTTCTAGGTCATTCGGGCCCTTATTCCTCTTGTATTCAACTTAAAAATTATATAGGAATCGACACAGAGAAGAAAGAAAGTGAAACTAACCTGTTAGAGCTTGGTTGCTCGTCCCTCCTCCCTTTCTCCCCCTACTTTCTCTCTCTACCCTCCCTCTCTTCCACTGTAGCATACACGATCCACCTTCTCTCGTCTCTCTGGTTTTGGTGATATACAACAATGAAAATGTGTAGAGGAGGCTTGCATGTTCTATTTATACCAAGTTTTGAAGATTTGTTCTCGTAGACACCTGGCACATGGCAATCCTTCTTGACCTATCCTCAAGTGGGTGAAGTATGGCTGCCCCATCAGTTGTGCTAGTGGAGAAATCCAGCACATTGGGTTTATCATGTATGTGGTGGAGTGATGGTGTGTGATGGGATTTCTCCCACTTGCATATGTAGCATATATATATCATACTATGTATATGAACATGTCTCTCATCTCATGTGCATTAGTCATGCTTCCACTATACCCATCATCATAATATTCACAATACCATAGTCCCACTTAGGGAACTTAATCTTTAGTTTGAGTGCACTAATCCATCCAATGTTTTATGGCATTTTAACACCAATTAAAGTTACTCTTTTAACAATGATTCTTACTATAATTCCCTATTGGAATGAATAATTAGCATTCTTATTCATGTGTAATTACACTAGTTGTATTATTACTTCTCCTATTGTGATTTTTCATAATTAAGGGTTTTGGGGTGTTACAAATACGCTTAAAAGTTTTGGTTGATTTTCTGTTGGAGAGTCGTGGGGAACTCCTTTTTATATGATACCTCCGTGAGCACCTTATACATGGATTTGATTGTCCGATAATGTCAAAGGATAAGTGTGTCTCTGACTACTATGCATTCAAAGGCCCATGTCAGGTAGGTCTCCATTCTGTATATGCACACATCATGATTTTTATGAAATTAAGCAACTTTTTTTGTCAGAAGATGTACCATGAAAGATAATTATTTAGCCTCTATCAATATATTTGTATTCTAATGTGAATTCTGATACTAGCTTATTACTTGAAAAGAATTCTCTAACATATAATTAGCACAGGTGTTATATCTAATAGTTTCCTATGCACTTGTATCATGTCATATGGTTCTACGTATTACTACTTTCCTTTATTTGGAAAGTGAAGTCTGATTTTTTTTTTAGATAAAATTCAATTATGCATTTCTTTACTGCCTTGTGTTTGACTGTTATAATAGGTTTCAAGACTGCAAGAGCAATTGCAAGCTGAGAGAGATTTAAGAGCTGCTTTGGAGGTTGGGTTGAGCATGTCTTCTGGACAGTTTTCCAGTTCCCGCGGTATGGATTCCAAGGTTTGTATTGGTATTGACAGATCTTTTCAATATTATTTTTCTTAATGAATACTTTTGTAAACACATGCTTACATGTTTACTTTAATGTGAAGACAAGGGCTGAGCTTGAGGAGATTGCTCTTGCTGAAGCAGATGTGGCCAGGTTGAAGCAGAAGGTTGCAGAACTCCACCATCAACTTAATCAGCAACGTCAGCATCACTATGGCTCCCTCTCTGATGCCTGTGATCGTTATCAACATGTCCTAGATCGCAATTCCCAACAGTGAGTTAATAAAATCCGGATCTACCATCTTTTTAGTTGCTATGTTTCCATGTCCTGGACTCATAATGTATTACATGCCATTATTCGAGTCCACTGATATTGCTCTTACAGAAATTAGTTAAAATGCATTTGTGGCAGTTGATTATGTCTGATTTCGCCCAAATTATGATGATGTTCTGAAAAAGAAAACAAAACTGATGCTTCTGGCTGGTTTGTATCTATTAAGGGATTTTTTCTTGTCATGGAGGATGTTCATTCTCCTGATATGAACTAATTTGCTTATGAATGATGGTTGCTTTCATGATATAAATAATTTGTTGCCACCTTTTAAATTGTTTTAAGTTCCAGCTGTGTTCGTCTAGAAAAATGACTCATTTGTTGTGGCCATCTCTAATGCTATGAATGTGATATTGAACACGAGCATGGCCATTCAACAAGAATGTGGGGCCACAAACATGTTGCTTCCCAAGTTTAATTATATATTTTGTTATGTGACCATTTGATTACTGTAGCTGGGGTGTGTATCATCATAAGATAAAATTAATATGTATTGGCATTAGTAATTCTGATATAAATAAAGTTACTATTTTAACTGGTCTCACAAAATATTGTCCCTAGCAAACAGGCCAGTTCCTTTATTAGCTATCCAAACTGTTGTCAAAACGTATGTCATTGTGAAAAGTGATGATATGCCAATCGTTGGTAGGAATAAGTATCTGATATAACATATCTTTTAATGTAGTTGAACTAACAACTTTCTTGTTGCATTTTAGTGGAATACAATAGTGCATCAACATGTGATAGGAATGCATATATATTTATATATACCAAAAAAGGAAGTTAATGCATTTTTTTCTTTTGAAGAGGGTTTAACTCTCTTTCTCTCGTGTGTGAGCGCACAAACGTGTGCATGTGATGTCTATAGAAAATTTCAAGCGAATTTTGATACTTTCATTCTCTAATCATCACAGGGGGAAAAAAGAGGGCTGCATAGCTTACATCATGTGAAGTTGAGCATATAATTTTTTGTTGTATTTTGGTTGAATACCTGAATGTGGCTATATATATATATTGAAGGAGAGCACGGAAGTGGATGCAGTTGTTTATATTTGAATTCGACTGGATTTTTGTTTTCTTATATTGTATATAAATTTGCTATCTGCAGGAAATATTTTCAGCAAGATTTTGATACAACCCTTGCTTTTGTTAACCACGAAAGGAAACAAAGAACTGAGGTATCGGCCATCAAATTCTTCTACCATTGGTCTATATTTGTTGATTGTAATGTTTAAGTAGGATTCTGAATTGGGAGAGACAAATCTTTTTATCAATATCCTGTCCGTCTCTCTCCCTCTTCCTTCCCAGTCTCTCTATCTCCCTTCATCCGTTGGTCATTTTTCTTTTCAAATTTTGCCAATCTACTTCTTTTATGTTTGTCATGTTTTCATTTTTTTTCTTTTTTTCAATGGGCTCTTTTACCCTTCCGTAATTTTTCCATTGCTTTTTTCCCATTTTCTTTTCCATAATGTGGAAGAGTGCACTGGGCTAGCCTTTTTTAGTTTCTTGTCAGTACCTGGGGGTTACACTTTGGTTTGCTTAGCAAAAGCAATGTTTTAAAAACCGGACTGTTCAATGAACCGGAAAAATGAATGGGTCACTTTTCAACCACTAGGTTAACCAAAATTGAATCGTGATGTCATAATTATGTAATAAATACTTTTATTAAAAAGTAATAATAATTTAGATTAACAAAAAAATTCACAAAAAGTTGCGCGATAATTTTTCCCAGTTTCCTAAACTAAATCAACATAGTTGAAACTTCAAATATCCAAATCTTATTGCAATACACAACAAATAAAAACCAGTTTCCTAAATGAAATTAACATAGTTCAAAAAAAAAAAAAATCAAATCTTGTTGATTTTGCAAGACACAACAGGTAAGAAGAATTCCTTAATCTCCAAGAAGATGCTGGGGATGTTCAATTTGAATGCTACTCGGTTCAATTAAATCACCCCAAACTAAAATATTAAGGAAACACGAAAAGATTAGCAAAACCCATTTGAATCAATTGAACGTGTAACAAAGAAGAAGGCATAGCAAAGAATCCAGCCAATAGACATCAAACAACAGAGGAAGCAGTTGCAGAATAAAATTATAAAACACTACCTGAAATGGAGAGAGAGTAAGAGCAAACCCCCAAATTCAGGATTATGGTGCAATTTTAATGCGTAGTTTGACACAACATCAATTTTGTTTTCTTTTAACTCCAACTACTTCTCTGTCACTGGAAAAAAAGAGAAAAATAGTTAACCAGAGGAACAAACAAAATACTAAATGAAGAGAAATGACGAGAGGAATAGAGAAATTCGTCACCACTCATCCGTGGCTGATGTTGGTTGTGGTGGCCAGAGCTAACAGATTTGCCATCGAACATCACTAGATCGAATGAGTGAGAGAGGAAGAGAGAAAGAGAGAGAGAAATAATCAGAGGAAGAGACTTATTATTGCCGGCGATCCATGTTTGCCGAAGTTGTCAAATGCCGCTAGATCGATCAAACAGGTGAGAGATCAGACCTTCAGTCGCGAATATAAGAATTGATTAGCCCTAATTTTTTTGCCCCTTTATATAGGATACAAACAGTCCAACAAGGATCAAAATTTCGTTTCGTAGTGTTGTTTCGGTCACTTAGAAAACAGAAACATTTCGAAAACGTTTCGGAAATATAGTGGAAACGATGTAAAAAAGTAAAATGTATAGAAACACTTGGAAAAATAAAATAAAATATATGAATGTAAGAAGATAAATATTATAATTAATTGGAAATGTTTTAGGGTACATGTCTATCCATACAATAAGATACTAAGGTGAAATTAAAAAAAAAAAACGTAAAGTAAATTAGTCATTAATACCAAATAACTCTTTATTTATTAAAAACTAGTATAAAAGATTTAGAGCTAATTTGTTTATGTTATATGAATTTGTTATATATTTGCTATAAAATATGTAAAAGTATTATAAACCATAAAATAATAAATATATATTGTGTAATATCTACGGATTAGACAATTTGACACAAGTTACATATAATATAATAAATAAAAATATAGTAATTTAAAATCTATTATTATTAGTAACTAAGTATTAAAATAAATTATTTATCTACATTTTATTTCCATTTCTTTGACTTTTCCTTTTCTATTATTTTTTAGAACAAATAGAAATATCTTCTTATAATTTTAGGTTTTAATCTTTCAATCTCCTCCATTTAAGAAAAAAATTGATATTATTTTTTACCAACTTTTAGAAGTATTGTTGATACCAAAGAAACGTTTCCACTGTTTCTGTATGTTTTTACTAGTTTCGGTATGTTTCCATGAAAACATGTGAATATCGGTATTCCACTAGTGTTTCGTTTTAGCTTACTAGGAAACAGAAACGTTTCAGCCGTTTCAATGGAAACAAAACGAAACGAAATTTTGATCCCTGCAATCCAGTTCTACTGAACCGTGGAGAATGACTTTAGTTGTTCATGCCATAGTTGTCAAATTGCCCAAGCAATACTAGGGGACAAACCTAGTTTACTACCTAGGCGACTCTCCAGGCACCCAAGCAATCGCCCAACCAAAAGACATAGTATAAAAGTAATCTAATCATTATTTTAACTCATAATTTCATACAACCCATATTATTTATAAGAAATTAAATCAATAAAGAGAACATGCTTATTCCTATATAATTTTTTTTTAAAAATAAAACACAATAGCAACTATTTATTGATAATATTATTTTGTGCCAGGAAACAAAAAATATAGGTTGAATTTTAGAAACATTGTAGCATATGTTAATAAATCACATAGAATGGATAATGCAATAGAAAACGCTTGAATGAAAGTTAACCTATTTAGATAATATTATTTGTTGATAATTCAAAAAGTAACATTGAACATAAATGAAAAAAATTCAAAGCAATGACTATTAAACGAGTCATAAAGGCAATTTGTTTTACTTTAGCAATATGAGATACAGAGTTGGGAGATGAGTTAACATTAGCATAATTTTCTGTGTAAATAGAATAAAATGTCACTTTATATATAAGAGTTTTCATAAACAAATAGTCAATGTTCTGGATATTTTTAATCCCTCCATTAATTTCATTTCATTTATTCACAAATTCAAGGTTTGTAGATATATTCAACCAAAAAAAAAGGAAAAATATAACAATGAAGTAGAAAATTATAAATTTGGCTAATGACAAAAGTCTGTTGCCCGGGTGAATTGGGCACCTAGGCACCCGGTGACTGCCTAGGCAGTCAGGCGACCGCCTAACTATTTGGACAAATCCAATAAATCTAAGTGTAGTGCTTGGTGTATTGATCCTTTTGGAAAGGGTGTGCATGCAAGTTGCTTATTTAAAGAATAAGCTGGATCCAACCAGCTGTACTTTTTCCGTTATAACTAGGAAAGAAGGGTACGTGATCTCGCGAGTTACTTCTGAATAAATTAAGAAATCATATGTAAGAATTATAGCATTTCGTGATTCATTGGTAAATCTACTTTGATTCTCTATCAACCGGTAATGTTTGAAATACGGGATAGAAATACAATTCAGGTAATATTTCCAAAGGGGTTACAATTGGATCTGGTGAAATCACCTAGGCGATTCTCTAGTACTGGGGCTCCCGTAACAACCATGGTTCATGCGATAACTTCTAAAGAGTTACCTTCAACCTAGGGTCTTTTTCTTCGTCAGTAAGAATTGAACCCTTTATCTCAGCCTTTCTTTTCAGCTACAATGGCATTGGGCTCAACCCAAGTTCTTTAGATTTAGTTGATTCCAATCATGTGGGCCTCTACATTGGTTCAAATATTTGGCATAACAAGCTGGGTCAAATTGCATATAGTGTGAGACTTCTTATTCCCCTGGTCCATTAACTCTTATTTCTTCTGAAATGTTGGGCAATACATCACTGCATCGATCTGGTACTGTTGCATCCCATTCTAGTGGGAAAAGCACATCCTTTCCTAACTGTCATTTAATTTTTCATTTCTAATTTAATAACCATCATCCAAATTGTCTTTTATGATCTTGTCCTTTTTCAGTTGTAGGCCATCTTTATGCTTTATGTTGTCTAAATTTATTCCTTGAACATTTTGCTACAGGAGAGTTTACCCGGGGCAGATATGAGGAATATCAAAGGACACGTATTAACATCTGGGAGCAGTAGCAGGCAGCCTGCTCGGAAACAATTTCTAGAGCCGACAAGTCTGACTGATTCTAAAGGTACTGAGGCATCCACTAGTATATCTATGGATGAGCTTTGTGCCGTTGATTCTGCCTCGGGGCCTTCCACTTCAAGGGCAGCTGAGGTAAGACTACTCGTTTTAATGAAAATATATGCAGACATCTATTCTTTTTTTATAAGTATATTATAAAAGGAGCCCAAGGGGGCTAACCCAAAAAACAACCTACAACTAAACTTTACAAAGGTCTTAACAACCCCAAAAAGTCTACAAGAGCAAAAGCATTTATAGGGAGAGCCTCTTTGGCCCCAAAAAATAATAAGCATAGGAAACTATCCTTGAACAAAGTAATGGGTTGCTCCTCCCCATAAAAAAACACGCCTATTCGGCTCTTTCCAAATGCTCCACATGAGACAACTAGGCGTCCATCTCCACACCTTCTTAGCATCCTTCCTGATTTTGCATCCCAACAAAATCATCAACAAATTCTTCACTAAACTCGGCATAACCCAAGCCATACCGAAAATAGAAAAAACCAAGCCCCAACAATCCCTAGCTAGTGAGCAATGTAAAGGAATATGGTTCACCGATTCTTCAGCCTCCTTGCATAAACAACAGCAGTTTACCATTTGACAGCCACTCCTTTGCAAATTATCCATAGTCAAAATGACCTTCCAAGAAGCCTCCCAAACAAAGAAAACTACTTTTGTGGGAGTTCCAGATTGCCAAATGATTGACCAAGGAAACTCCATGTACTCGACAACTATCAGACATTTGTAGAAACAGCACACCAAGAATACACCCTTATCCGGCTTCCACAAAATTTTATCCTCTCTATCCTTGTATGCTTGAAAATTCTGTACAAGTTGAAGAAAATGCCTAACCTCCTCCAACTCCCAATCTAAAAACTCTCTTCTAAAGTTTGGACTCCAAACTAAACCGTTGCCAACTCTTTCATAACAATCCTTCACCCAAGCATCTTTGTTTCTAGCCAAACCAAAAGGAGTTGGAAATTTCGCTTTCAAACTTTCATTGCCCCATCACACATCTTTCCAGAACTTAACCCGTGCCCCATCACCCACCTCAAATCTCACCATCTCCCAAAACCCCCCTCTCTCCTTTGGATCCCCACAAACCACACCCCCAAGACCCACACACGTCACTCAACTGCTGCCCTCCTTCCATACACCCATACATTAGCTTTATGACA
Source organism: Nyssa sinensis (assembly GCA_008638375.1). Classification (NCBI taxonomy): domain Eukaryota; kingdom Viridiplantae; phylum Streptophyta; class Magnoliopsida; order Cornales; family Nyssaceae; genus Nyssa; species Nyssa sinensis. Next base: position 38,738,233 of record CM018034.1, read on the forward strand.
TCTCCCCATAACGTCCTCACTTCCACCCCAAACCTCCACACCCACTTACGAAGAAGAACCTCATTGAACTTCCTCTAATCCTTCACCCCCAGCCCACCCAAGAGAACATGCTTCTTAATCTTATCCCATCCGACTAAATGCATCTTTTTGATGTCCCCTTCACTACCCCAAAAGGAAGTCTCGCAAAAAATTTTCCAATCTTTTACTGACTGACACATGAATAAGATATAGAGACAAAGTAGGTAGAAAGGTTGCCCAACGTACTGTTCACAAGAGTTAATCTTCTCCCCTTCAAAAGCAAATGACCATTCCATCCCACAAAATGCCTTTGGAACCTCTCCACCACTGGGTCTCAAATAGCACTAGATCTCACTGAAGCAGCCAGCAGTAAACCCAAATAAGTCGAAGGGAGGGAACCCACCCGGCACCCCAGCGTTCCGGCTATGTCCTCGGTCCTGTGAACATCCCCTAATGGAAGAAGGCTGCTTTTGGCAAAATTTTTCTGCATGCCAAAAATAACCTCAAAGCACACTAAAATACAACGGATAAAGCGCAACTGCAGAATTGATGGCTCACAAAAAATGAGTCTCATCTCCAAACAAGAGGTGAGAAACCTCAATGTTGTTGCCCCTACGATCTGCCACCCTAAAACCCTTCAGCAATCCGACCTCTTCAGCCCTGGACATAAGCCTATTGAATGCTTCTATTATAACAATCACAAAAAGAAGAGGAGATAGTGGATCCTCCTGTCTCAACTCCCGAGGAGACTGGAAAAAACCCATTTGAGATCCATTACGCAACACAGAAAAAGACACTGTAGACATACAAACCTCCATCTACCCTTCCATTTCCTCCTGAAACCCATTCTGTTCATCATGCCCAACAAAAAATTCCAATTTACATGGTCGTAAACTTTTTCGATATCTAACTTCCACGCTAACCCCTTCTTCTTTTGCTTTCTTCTCATGTCAATACATTCATTAGCAACAGGGACAACATCCAGGATCTGTCTCCCTTTCACAAAAGCATTCTGACTATGAGAAATAATACTACTTAGAACCTTCTTCAATCGCATGGACAAAACTTTAGCCAACAATTTGTAGACACTGCCCACCAAACTAATTGGTACGAAGTCCCTGATACTTTCTACACCCTCTTTCTTAGGAATAAGAACAATGAACGAGGAATTTAGACTACGCTCAAGACTCCCATTCCTTTGAAAGCTATCAAACACTTCCATAATATCACCTTTCACCACTCTCCAGCACTTCTAGATCATCCAAGCCTGGACACCACTGACAAGTCTCTGAGGAAAGCTTCTGATAAAGCCAACAATCCGATCTCTAATTGCCTCCTCTGTCAAAATCTGATCATCAATAACTATGGAAGATATTTTATTCCTCCTATTATAAGCGGAAGCGACCCTATGAAAGAACCTTGTATTATGGTCCCCCTCCCTCAAGCCAAAGAATGCGAGATTTATGCCTCTAGGAAATTTCTTCAGATTTTAATCACTCCCAGCGGGCCTTTCAAGCCCTCCCTTTCTATCCTCTTCTCCTATGAAAAAACCCCATCCTGCTCTTCCATGTGCAGCTCTAATAACTCCTGCAAGATTCCTTGCTTCTTAATCTGAATGTTGCCAAGAACTTCTTTGTTCCACTTCCTTAAATCTTCTTTTAGCAGCTTCAATTTTTTGGCTATTCGAAAACTAGGAGACCCAGTACTGAATAATTCTGCCTCCAACCACCTACCAAATCTGAGAAGCTAACCTTATCCAGCCACATTTTCAAACCTTGAAGGACTTCTACCTGCACTAAAACCCCCACAAGAAAGCATATCACTGGATGATGATCTGAACAAGGGCAGGAAAGGCATTTTTGAGAAATCCCACGGAACTCATCCTCCCAGGAGTTAGAAACCAAAAATCTATCAAGCCGAGACATCTCTGGACTGTGATGCCCACTGGACCAAATGAATTTGGCTCCCTCCAATGGAAGATCAACCAACTTTTGCATATTAATAAAATCATTGAAATCCTTCATACCTGTAGACAATCTACCTCCACCTGACCTCTCACCCGGAGACCTAGTCACATTAAAGTCCCACCAAGGCACCAAGGATGATTCCACAGCACCTGGACTTGCTGCACCTCTTCCCATAAGAACCTCCTATCCCCATCATTCAAAGGACCATAAATCCCTGAAAAACACCCACTGAAAAGCAGTCACTGAGCTGCAACTTACAAAAAACACAGAATCTTCCCATGTTCTGATAAATGCACCGGAGTCCCAAGCAATTAGAACTCCACCAGCTGTACCCCGAGCTTCCAGCGCTACCCATTGGACCCATCCGGGGCCCCAAAGCGAACAAACCAAACCTCTAGACATCCCTTCCACCTTAGTCTCCCGGAGAGACACAACGTCTGGCTTCCATTCCCTAATCAAACCCTTAATCAACATGCATTTATTAGGGTCATTCAACCTGCACACATTCCATGATAAGATTTTCATATTCATGGAGCATGCAGTCTTAGTAGTTCCCCGTGTACTTCCCCTTCCACTTCCATCTGTCTTCTACCCTCGTAATATACCGTGTATGAGAGCTCTTTCAAAGCCCTCCTCAATCTCTTCTCAGCCTTCTCTTTTCTCTTCCTCGGACAGACTGCTGTCACACAATCTGGACTGCCAATTACATATCACAATTTCTCTAAATTGAGTACATATCTCGGTCAACAGCTATTCCAGTGTTATTTTAAAGAAAAGACAAATCTTATCTGAAAAAAATATAGAGTACATATCTCCATTGACAGCTAATTTATGGTGCATAAATTATTAGTTGATTTTTTTCATAATTATAAAATTTCTGGAATCATTGACGAAATAATTCCAGAGATGACTGTGTAGTCACCATATCAATGATTTGTGGGGGCTGTATTCATTTGCTTCTTGGGAATTACTCCCATACTTGTATATCAAATTTAATGCCTTGTATTGTTGCTTGATTCAGTGGATAATTTCCCGTTCCTGAATTTGTGACAATGGTTGCAGGTGGTGGATTATCCTAGACATCCATCAGCAGCATCTTCCACTTTGGTAGAATTAACTACACGTCTTGACTTCTTCAAGGAGCGGCGCTCTCAGCTGATGGAACAACTTCACAACCTTGATTTAAACTATGGGACGGCATCTTCACAAGATTTTCTCTATAAAGCAACATCTCCACGATGGAACTGACCAAAGATGATGCTCATCAACAGAGTAGAGAAAATTTGGCTGACATCTTGGCGTTGTGAATATCCTTGTATCACTGCATATAGTTGTATTCCCATACTCTATTGAATATTCTTTTTGTACTGAGAATGATTGGCTTTAGGCTTGGAAGTTTCTTTGTTCTTTTTTTTTTTTTTTCCCACTTTCTGTGTGTGTGTGTGTGTGTGTGTTTTGGACAGTGTAACTATAATAAATATTTATATCATTCTTGTATAAAATAGGTGAGCATTTTAATTGAACAAACTTCTCTGGAACATAACTTCATTTATTCATAAACATCTTTGATGACTTCATGAGTAGCTGTCATTGCAATATGGATTGTCACCTTTAATAATAATAAAAAAAGAAAAGAAAAGGGGGGCTATATAAACCAGTTAATTCATATTTGTAGGATGTACCTATAGTTGAACCTCTAATAATTAATAATTTATCTTTTTAATGAGGGACTAACTTTCCTTAATTAATAAATTTTTGAAACAAATTATTCTATAGTATTAGTTTTTAAATAGAAAAATGTAAATGCTGCGTATTTGTAATAAAAATATTAGTAACATTAATGTTTTACTAATATGAGAAGGAGATTAAGAGGCATGTATGTTATAACTTAAATTAAACTACATAGAGCATATCTTTTTATATGAAAAATAGATCAGTAACCTTTTTGTTTATATATATATATATATATATATATATTTAAATCAGATAGAGCAAGTCAAACGGAGCTTATAGTTGGTTTTATATCAAAGAAAGATTCGTTCATACATACAAATATTCATAACATTACGAAATTGATGTTATTTGTTTTCCCAGGTGAGGGGTGCTGATGGAATGCTTTTGCTTTCCCCTGCCAGCAGCAACAACAACATAATAGGTGTTGTTTCAGAAACCTTTCTAAACCTACAAAAATCAACTATCAAGATAGTTGAAAATAACCAACTACAGATATCCAGTCTTTGTTATTACTTATTAAAGAATCACTTTGTGTGTATATGTGCTATTTTGTTTTTTTTTTTAAATCTGATACCATGTGAGTGGGAGTCAGATATTATGGGAAAGTAATAACTGTACTTTTTGTTTGTTTGTTTGGAGTTGGACCTCACACTCTCATGAAGAAAATGCAGCTTTCTGGAGGCTAAATTCCTTTTAAGAGGCTGCTTGGGACTGTTTCAAATTTCGAATATATTTTATTAAAAATCAGCATTTAGTTAGATGATAAAAGGTGTTGTAACACACAAATTTATATGATTTTAAAAATTATTTTATTAAAAATCCAATTCATTATTTATTTTTATTAGAGTTCCAACAGGGCCCCACTTTCAAAACCACATTTTGGGTTCTCTTTTTTTCAAGGGTAGATTATTCTGACATCCCCTGTGGTTTATTCGGTTTTCACTTAACCCCTTTAAACTTTAAAAGTGAACAAACACATCCCTTGCGATTTTAAAATTGAAATTCGTCTAACGGCCATTAACAAAAATGACGAAAGGACCACATTACCCTTCAAAAATGGATCACAGGATAATGAGTATATATGATCGAAAAGCTCTAATTTTATCAAAACCAAAATGTTTGATGGCTTCATTTGCAAATCCTTTTTCTTAAATTTGTTAATCTAATTCATGCATTGTGCTAACTTTGTTCAAGGTTGTTAAAGGTTCTAAATTTCTAAATATTTGCGACTAAAGTTGAAGTAGACAGGTAAAATTAATTGAAGAACGTGTGTGTTTGACATTCGTTGATTTGTTGAAAGTTTCTGTATTGATATTAAGGATTTTGACATTCTTTGTAACACCCACACCCAATGAATTGGGTAATCTTTTTGCAATGAATCAATTGGAAAAAAAATTTGAAAACTCCTTGGGCAATATTTATATTGTTATTTCCTGAACTAGGCTTAGAAAATTAACCTAACCTAAAGATGGCAATTACCCTAGTTAGACCATAACCTAAGGTAGTGTTAAAATTTCACCCCAACCACATGTAAACCTAAGCTAACCTAAGTTAACGGGAATAAGTGATCAAGCACATCACTAACTTAACTTGGGGAAGATTATACACCAAAAATCATGAATTATTTAATAAATAATTATAAAATAATAAAATAAAATATTAAAAAACAAATAATAAAATAATTTACTCTTCATGTGATTTATACATGACGAGAGAGGAGATGAAAATATACATATTGTCACGCCCCGAATTTCTACAAACCCGAGGCGCGATTGACGAGACAGAAAATAAAATAAATAAAAGGACAAATGTAAATAAATCCACTAAACAAGCATCCATTCCCATCAATACATAAAATAACATAAAGTACATCTCACAACTGCGTTGTTCATAAGTCATTCGGGCTTAAGCCCTTACATTACAAAACATACGTCCCATGGACAGAAAATATACCACGTGCTTCACCCTATCAGGGTATCACAGAGTCTCAAGTGGCTGGAGGATCCTCATTTGAAAAATGTTGCCCACGAATGGGTCAGCTCAACTGCTGGTATGATGAAGTGCTAATGCAAGAAATAAAGCTAAGGCGTGGCATGTGCAAAGTGTACATTTATATCTAAATGACATTCAAGGCATCGCAGTAATATATAAATGGTATGCGTGACACACCCATGCACAACTCTATGCCACACCCATGTCTCGTTTACGGGTACTCCCCTGATGGCACGGAGTACCAATGCAATGGCCAATTTTGGGTTTTTCACCACAAGATCTACACCCTCATAATGCAAAGCACCACATGCTCACCCACGCCATGTTCTCAAAGGATTCACCATATGCCAATATGCCAATGCAATCTCAATGAAACATGGTTTCCACAATATAGCATGCTCGAGACAATAATACATAAATCACCAGCTGATTCCACATGTAAGCATATCTCATATAATCAACTTAAACACATGTCATGATTCACGTTCATCATTCACTAAATTTCATAAAGTACAAGTAACATGTAAGCATGTGAACAACCAACTCCAAATCATCAAGTAAACACATTTCAAATAAACACATAAGTCATTCCAGTCATTCACAGAACATTCCTAACTTAACTTTATTTCTAACATTAGCAAAACACCATACCTGTCGGGTTAGTCTCAACCCTAGAAGATCGTGCACAATATGTAACTGAACTGGTCAATGAAAATGCAGGAGATCAGATCGCCCTCTCCTGTCTTGTCAGTGTCCCTAAAAGCATAAATTACAACTCAGTTTATTGTCATTTGAATTTATGCTATTCATCAAATTTTATGTCTTTAATTCATAGGTTTCTATTTTGCTAAATTAAACCCTGCCATTGAGTCTAGGACGTTGAAGAAAATAAGTTTAGGTTCTCGTAGAACTCAATTCGGACATCTGGTCTCAAAATGGCAAAATGGTCATTTTGCACTTTTCACGGGTCCTTACATTTTGTGACCTCTTTTCATAAATTGGACTCCACGGTTGAGTCCGAAATGCTCGAGATAATAAAGTTTCACTATTTGTTTATTTAATTCGGAGTTCGTTTGACTGTACTTCAATTTAGGGGCATTTTGGTAATTTTAAAGGTTACTACGGGTCTTTTATTTTTCGGGACCCCGTCTCATAAAACGGACCTCACCATTGGTCTCAGAATGGTCGAGATAGTCAAAATACACTAATGACTTGTCTCATTTGGACTCCGGATTATTTTAGCATATTTAAATAATTAAATTAACTAATTAATTAATTAATTAAATTAATATTTTATTCAGAAGGGTCAAACCATAATAACCAACAGTTGGGGGGTCAATTTGTAAATTCTGGAAGTTCTGGGTCAAGGCTTAATTTCTAAAAAGTCTAAGGTCAGATTTGTAATTTCCAATTTTTCTATTATTCTCAATTCGGTTACCCAAACAGGGATTAATCCAGAACAGGGATAGGATATCCCTGTTCCTATTTCAATTTAAATTTTTTAATTTCTTCAAGTCCGTAACCAAACAGACCCAATTGGTTTTTTTTTTAATTTAAAACCTTAGAGCGACACGTGGCAGGGGCGGACCGCCCGAACCCGTACCGGGACCAGAACCCGAACAGTCCCCCTTTCTTCTCCGATTTCCCGGTGAGCCTCCGGTAGGGTTCCGGCGCCTTCTCCGGCGCCGGCGAGATTTTTCCGGTGACTTTTCAAGGTTTTAAAAATGCCTGTTTTCTAGAGTTTTTCATGTAGATTTCATTCCTAAGGTCGGTTTAGCATCTTAGCCACTAGATCTTCACAAAATAGGGCTCAAAGGTCCATGGCCGAATCTCCGGCCAACTTTTCTTTTCCGTTTCTACGCTTATTCTTTTACTGTTTTTGGCCCAAATAGTTTCCTTTTGTTTTCTGCACCTAAGAGGAGTATTTTACTCCCATTTAAACCAAGCTTTACGCATAAAATGTCAAGACCCACTTCTTATACCCGAGACCTGCAACTCCCCATTTCTCCCTCATTTTTCAACCATTTTAACTCATTCTTTTTGCAAAATAAATCCTACAACATGCTCTTTAATACCCTAAAATCAAATCAATTAAACAACTCAAAAACTTTAAAATAGAAACTAAACCCACTTACCTATTTTTTCAGGATTTCTCTTGCTGCAGTCTCTCTCTTCTCCTTCTTTCTCCTTGGTGCATCTCACTAGCTCTCTCTCTCCGTTCTCACAGTCCTCTCTCTCGCTTTCTACTTTTCTTTCCTTCTCTTCTCCCAACCGAGACCAACACATATACCCAACTCTCCAACTCTCACACGTCTCTCTCTCACAACCCCTTTTCTTGACTTCTCTTACCCTCTGCATCAGCCACCATGCTCTTCCCCAAATGCAGCTTTGCATTAAATGCAAAGCTACCCTATATAAGCCTATATATATATCACTCATTACACACACACACTAGACACACACACACACTTAGCCGACACCTCACACACACACCCGTTCGGTTGCACCCACACACAGTGCACACATGTACTGTTCTATACACACACACACATATATATATATATACATATACATGCACATATATTACTCTACACATATATACATTGATTACGCCCAAAGAATAACGCAGTAGTTGTAGTGTAACTTTAGGGTGTCGATTCCATAGGGAGACTAAATTAAAAGAATAATAAATAGAATTTCTGAACTACAGAAATATTAGACGGTTAACGAAAAAATAAAAATATAGAAAGTGATTTTGAATGCAACTAAAAATTAAACAAGCTGAATAACAGATGAAAATATTCAAATTTAACGGACAGTAGAGCTTCGGGAATCCCTTGCACATAGCTGGTATTTTAATTATTTTTAATTCATTGTTAACTCAATTGAGAATTTAAATTTCAAATATCTCAATCGGAAGATATAAAATTATGAACCAGAATTAATCTGAAAATAGCCCTTTGAAAAAAATCATTCAACACTTTTAAATCTCTCAAATTAATATTCACATTGAGAAAACTCAACGACGACAATATACTTAACGAGCAATACTGCAGCAGAGAATTGAATCAATATAAACAACTAATTGTTCCAAAAATAATCAAAACATTAATCCATTCGATAGAAAAAGCATTACTGAATCTATAAACAGACTGAACCCTTTAATTATTCGAAAAATAAAATCCAACAATAATTTATGAATGATCATCAAAGAATAACAAGTGAAAACTCCGTACAGGAATCAAAAATAAATTAAAATAACCATCTATTATGCAAGTTCATCTCTAACTCTACTTGAAAATTTAGTTACCCATGTACAGAACGGATAACATAAATTTCATGAAGAACAATTGAGCCATGGAGCTTGCTGCGCGCCGCCCCTCTGGTTCTCTGCACAGTAGCGTCGCACCTGCGGCTCTCTCTTCTGTTTCCTCTTCTGTCGCCGTCCCTCTTCTCTCTATATTTTCCTCTTTAATTAGCCCTAAAAAAAAAACACCTCCGCACTGGCTTGGGCCCACTTAAGCCTTACTTGATTCAGTCGCGCCATTTAGCCAAGGCCACACAACCGCATGGGCCCCAGCACCTCGCGCATGGCCTTTGCGCCTGCTTCAACGCCACACCGAACTGAGCCTCAGCCCCTTTTTGATTCGGCCCACTTGGGCCCCACAACAACACCAAACTGCCCAAGCCGCAACGCAGCAGGCCAGTGCGCACAGCCAAGCTTATTTTTATTCAAGCCCAACGCCTATTGCATCCAACAGGGCCCGACACAATGGCTGCCACCTCACGCCCCAAATGAGCATAAGCTTCAACTGTACAAAGCCATTTGGCTTTTTCTTTCTTTTTTTCATTTCCTTTGACTTTTCAAACCATTTTCTTTTGATTTTTTCTTTTTCTTATCTTGCTTTACTTTATGCATTCTGTCCATTACGTTGGAAACTATCCCAGTCACATAAAGTTGCTTTTTTTTTTTCTTCTCCAGCCGCACATGTCCAGCAGCGCCCATCTTTACGCTCCGTTTTCTATGAGATAACAACTGAATCTTAACTCGGGCTCTTCACTGAAAGTTGTAGCCCCGGATGAGTAGATAATTTTAGGCTCAAGAACCATCTGATTTGGACTTTGGAAGCTCAAGTTACAGCTCCTTCAAGTTGGCTGGACGGACAGAATTTAGAACAGCTTTCTAGACCTGATTTCGAAACAATGTTTGGAGGCCCAAACGAACTCCGATTTTTGCAAACCAAACCTTTCCGAAAAGCCCAAGACGTCCTCTAAAACCTTCATGAAGAGTGTTTTCTCATTCTGAAAATTTAATGCCATCCAAATCTCAATTGAAACTCAATGGTCGAATCTGTCAAAAAGCCAAAAATAGTTCCAAAAATATTAAGTGAAAAGCGCAATTGCAAACTATCTCTCGCCAACAAATAATGCAATATTTGAGATATAAAATCTTATAAAATAATGCTCAAATATATCTCACTGTAAATAGAAATTAAATTTAATAAAATTAATTGAAGCCCAACATTTCTATTCATAATTCTAGCAATTTTAATCAAATAATAGGACATTTAGAGTACACTTTTGCGCACTCATCATACATACACCATGCATATATATAACACATGCATAAAAAATTTAACAATAATAATGATAATAATAAAAACAATTAATAATAAATAAATAAATAAAAAAATTTCCATGTCATTACACATATATAGGTGTGTTTATATATATAGAAGAGGGAAAATTTTGAAAAATAAAAAAGAAACACATGCATGCATGAATATGTTATAGGAAATCCACGTGAGCAACCCACCAAAGCAGCCCTACAAGTTGTAACAACCTGTACAACCACCCTAGTCATCTCAAGCCTCCATTATTAACTTAGTTTCCTTATCTATTAAGGAAAAATTTGTCTATAAAGATACATGTGGGTAAGCTTGCACCTCACATACAGAACTGAGTGGGAAATGGAGTGAGTTTTATGTACGAAGGGTACTGAATTGGTACTGTCGAGAAAAAGTGAAGGAAAATCTAGAATTCACTTAAACTAGGTTGAAATCTGTTTCCTTTTAATTTCTTTAGTTTTTTGCATGTTTTAGGGATAGATTAGAGCTTGTTTGAAAGTTCAGAGAACCCTAGAATGGTTTGTTCTAGTGGGGGTAGCCATTGATGGACCTTCAAAAGCTTGACATGAAACCAACTTAAATCTTAGCTATATTTGAATATAAGGCCTTAATCTACATGTCATAAGGATCATAAATCACCTAGATTATGACCATAAAGCTTAAAAATGAGCCTAAAACAATGACTTGCAGGTTTATATTGAAAATTCTAAATCCTTGAATTGTGTACCAAGCTCAATTATACTTATATGGACTTAAAGCTCTCATCAAGAGGGTTTCAAAGAAAAAAGAACGGACTCATTTGGTTGAATAACCACTGAGAAATGTCAAGTTGCAGGTTACAATATTATAACCTTGAGATCATATTTCTAGTTTGATTCGAGGCATCAAACGAATGCCAGAACCTAAGTTGAGGTCTTAGAAGAAGTTTAGAACCAAAAAGGAACTTCGAATCAATCTTATAACTCATAAAATAGAACTTCAAATTCTAGGGTTTCACTGCGTAAAAGGGGAGATTGACGAAGACAATGAAGTTGACTTGACCAACTCGGGTGAGTCAGTTGAGCCAACTTAGGTGTTATAAACCTATAAATAGAACGCTGTCATTTAGGTGTTTTAATGATCAAAGTTGTGTCAGTTTAAAATGACTTTTAAACGAATTAAGGTAATAAGTGGGACAATGTCGTTTCAGCCAAACGACAAGGGGTTGCTGTCGTTTTCACCAAACCGACATATAAAAACCCTAGGTTAAATGAAGTCGTTTTATACTCGAAACCCTTAAACTATTTTGTATTGAATTAGGGTTTTTAAAAACACACCTATTTGGACATGAACCTAAGAACCCACAAAAACTAGAATATGCTATCCCACTTAGGGATAAGGCCAATTGGACCTGTTTGGTTGTAGGATTAAGAACTAAATTAAGGATAACACTATTCCTAACATAAGCACAAGACTTGTTAAGGCCCTTTTTGAAACTTATTCCTTCTCTTTTCTTTTTGTATGGGTTTAACATGTATTTTAGGCATTTAATAATTACCTGAAGACCTTTTATTTTGCTCCCAAAATATTCTTATTATTCTTAATTCTTGAGTAAAGTATAGTCAACTCTCTTATAATTAAAGCCTTGAGAGATGGAGAATTTATTAATTATTAGAATTGTTAATTATAAATTATAAATGCTTTTATACTTTTATTAATTAAAAAAAATTATTTCATATATGTATATGAACTTGGAGACAAAAAGAGACCTCATATTCAACTTTTGAACAACATTTCAATATTTCATAAAAAAATACATATAATGTTCAACTTAGGGCATATAAAAATTCATAATATCCTTTTGAACTAAAGAAGTTATGTTTCTACGTTTATTCATTCGGCTCATGCCATAATTTTCCTCACTTACAATACATTTAACTCTAATTTAAACAAAATCTACAAATATAATGACCAAAATATATTGTAAATGGGATATATATATATATATAAGTAAATGCATAACTATTTTATCTCTCTAATAATTAATACTATAAAGGATATTTTTGAAAAAAGTATTAATTATTAAGTAATAGAATTATTAATTATACACCATGGAACCAAGTCGGTTCTTTAAAAACTTATTAATTATTAGATGTTATTAACCTATTGAATATTAATTATAAGAGGGTTAACTGTACCTTATTAATGTAGTACTAGTCTTTAATTTAGTGCATTTGTTCACTAATACTCCTTAATAACTCATATGTTAATTTATTGATTTACACTACTTATCTTTCCATCAAATATTGCTCATGTCATTCACTTTAATGGCTAAGGCACACATGCGCCTTGTCTCCAAATTCATAGTCTAATTGCATCAATTTAATTTTTCATTGTCCATTTAGGACTAGTCTCCAATGATAATGATCATTAATCTTAATTACCCAATAATATTGGGTCAGGATGTTAATTCCCCAATAATATTGGGTCAGGATGTTACATTCTCCCCTCCTTAAAAAGAGTTTTGTTCCTGAAACTCAACTCACCTTATGGGAAAAACTAGTTGCACACGTTCATCATTAATCACGCTTTTGTTGTGCACTCTGATACTATCTTTTCTCATTGTCATCTGATTAGTGGTAGTCTTGAAAGTCAAGGGTGTGACCAAACTACTCTATCTCCATTATTGGAGTACACTAAATGTAATATCCCGAAAATTCGACATAATCCAGATTATATTCTGACCTAATAATAATTTAGGTTCTGTGACATAATAATTTAAAATAGCTTAAGATATAGTAAGTCATAACGGGAAGCCATGAGGGGATTAATTATTGGAAAATATAAAATTAATCCAGACCATTAAAAATAATATAGGCTCGGGAAATAAAAGACCCGATCAACTGAGTGCCAGAATTAATAAATGGAATTGATACAGAAAAATTTATTATGAAAATAAAATAAATAAAATATAAGACACGAAAGGTGACTTAAAATTAGTAAAATAAATACTAAGGATACCGAGTCCTGGTTTATGCCAAATTGGACGGCGTTCCATAATTTAATATTTGGAATGGAAATAATATATATATATATATATATATATAATATATAGAAATTATATTTTATATAATTGTAATAACGTGATCAAAGACACTAACTGTAAGAATATATATAAAATATATGGAGTATATTTTATATATTAAAATAATGGAAGGAGAGTGACACATATATAATATATATGTACATATAATTGGAAGCTTCAAGAAGAAGCTGTTGGAAGCATGTGAGTGGCAACTTGATGTACCCATATGTAAATATATAATGAAAAGCAAAGAAGAAGCTTGAAGCTTCTAGAGTCAAAAGAGAGAAAAAGGAGCTGAAGTCACTAGAAAAGAGAGAGATAGAGAGACGGAAGTGCAGAAGGAAATTTGGAAGCTTCTAGTGCAGGAGTGGGTGTATATATATGTGTGTGCGTGTTCGTGTAACGGTGCAGAAGGGGAGAATGGATTGTGATTGCCGAAAATGGAGGTTGATTGATCATTGAATGATGATGTTGCGGGTGAACGGTGACTGTTGTGGCTCGGAATTGGGTGTGTGGATGTCGCGGTTTGTGGCTTGTAAGTGCGTGTGGATGGCGCGATTTGATGTTGGTAGTGATGTTGGTCTGGGGGTTTCATCTATTGCCGTTTCCAATTGAGAACAGGTGGATGATGGTTGCAGTGTGGTGCATCGATGATGGCTGCAATGGTGATGAGTCTTGGAATGGAGTTTGGCAGTAGGTGTAGCAGCGCGGAACATGAGAATGGGTTGTGTTGGTTGTGTGTATATGTGTGTGTTGCGATGACGGCACTGTAGCAGGAATTTGTGTATATATATTTGTGTGTGTGATGCAACGGTGCGGCAGAAATGGATGGAATAGAATAAGTGGCTGCGTTGCGATTTTTGAATAGTTATGGGAGAGTTGTAGAAGCAGTAGCGGTGAGATACCTGCAGCTGTGTGGCTGTTACTGTTTTGTGGTTTGGACAGTGTGTGGGTGTTACAGTTTTGGGTGATAGTTCAGGTGTAGATCGGGACATTGCGATTCAAGATGGGGATATGTCAGACTTGTGGCTTGAATTGAGGAACTTGATGAAATTGGAGCAGGCTAATAGAAGCAGCAGAGCTGCTGTCCAGCGATGGAGGTTGGGAACCTGTAACTGTCGGATGTTGTGATTTCTGTGATGAATTGAAGGAAGGAATTGATGTTGTTGATTTCTTCCATGATCTTGACATAGTTGATGTTCTGTTGTTCATGAGATTAGCAAGATCTTTTAGGTCGGATTGCGAGCTGATGTTCCAAATACAACTTATGACAAGTTGTTGCTATATCAGAATTTCCTGGTACATCGATAGAGCTTTCATGAGAGGAAGGGAAATTTCTTCAATATCTGATGGATGGGATGATAAAGGGACAAAATCTGTCAGGATCATCATCTGTTTGGGGGAAAAAGGCTGAAGAAGCTGATGAAACTGGATTTAAAAATGGTTAGTACGATGAGGAATGTATGTAATAATTCAAATCCGATAGTACCAACATCAGGTAATTACTTCTTTTTCATCTCTGCTCCTGTAATAATATTTTTCAATTAAATGTTAAATTGCAGTTTGCCATGATCTTTAACAAATGTGATATCTTTTATGGTTTTGGGGTTGATAGGCAATAATGATAAATTTAGTTGTGCCTAGCAAAATTATAATGCCTTGCTTAAAAATTAAATAGATGCTTGATAGATAACGGTAGAGTCCAAATGACTTCTATCATAACCCCGATAGCTACTAAGCTTAATTAAGGAATATAATAGTCTTAGTTGAAACATAGTGAGAGAATAGCAGGTCATTAGACTATCTTAGGCGATCTGATAGACATCTAAGGTGATGAATACTATATGAATGGTTAAATTCTGACCTGTCTGTAATTAATGATGATTATTCAAGATGATGATTATTGAGGATCTGCATGGAGGTACCTAACGCATCTAGGGGATATCTGTGAATGGAGATAAGCATAAGTTTGTGAGTAACTCGGACTCTTGACTTGGTGTATATTTTCTGTACTATCTAAATCCGTATACTGTACTACATTATATGCTAAACTGTTTTATGCATTGTACTGTTTTAATGCATATGCTTTCATGCATACTTATTTTATTGCATTACTTGTGGCATGATTCTATTCTATCTTGCCTTCTGATATATCCTGTTGATTCTGTTCGAGTCTGTTTTTCTGTCACCCGTGCTTTGGAGTCTGATTTGATTCAGTTTGATATGTTGGGTCTTACTCTGGGCCCACCACAGGATTGAGCGGTTTTATGCCAGAGCACGACCCAGAGGGTAGAGGCCCTACGAGTAGTCCGCTTATGGGCAGCTGGGAAGGCTCGTTTGTATGATTGGCATTCTGTTCTGTTTCTGTCCCGCTCAATTCTGTTCTGTTCCGCTCTGATGCCGACCCTAACCGGTAGTGTGCTGTGGGGACGCGGGCCTCCATGTGTGGGGTGGGTGATTAACGGATTATCTTGTGCGGCATCCCACATTGCCTGGGGAAGGTTCAGGCATTTGATGCTATGCCTTTGATTGATTGGTATTCTATTCTGTTTAGTTCTATTCTGATCTGTTCTGTCCGTTTTGTTCTGTTCTGTTTGTTTTGATCTATTCTGACCTGATCTATTTAAGCTGCATTTGTTCTACTTGAGCTACATTTGTCTATTTGAGCTGCATTGTTCCATTTGAGCTGCATCTGAGTATGCATGTATATATAAACGGGTTTTGAAACCCTTGGCAGGAACCTATGTTACTCACTGAGCTTGTTTAAGCTCATTCCATTTATTTAACATTTTTCAGGATATAACTCCATTGGATTAGAAAGCACAAGGACGTGATACGTGTAGACTGAAAGGCATTCCCAAGTGAGGATCTGATGGCAATAAAATGTGGAGACTTGGGTTCTGATGGATTGACTCTAGCTGTTCAGGTGAGTGTGATGACATAGTTGACTTTATACATGTACAATAGATATATAGGGACATGGCTCATGGTAATGGTACTCCGGGGGAATTTGATATGCTCTGTGTTATATATCTGTTATAGATGTGCTCTGTGGTTAGAGTTATTAGCTGTTTGATTATAGACTTGCTCTGTGGTACATACTTATGTGGTATATAGTTGAGTTGCATTCCTGAAATCAAAAGGTTTTAAATTTCGCTGTTCTGACCCTACATTTAGAGTGTAATTCATTATACGGTTCAGAAGATTGCCTTTGGTTGGTCACATTGTCGGCGGGAAAACCGGCAAGACGGCTAACTGGCATCACATCTTTGGCATCCGCGTAGGGTGGGGTGTGGGATGTGACACTAAATCTCTTTATTTCAGTACTTCTTAGTTTTATTAAGGACTAAGTCTCATTTAGTTTGCTCAGGTTCATCATATTTTTTCCTGGCCGTAAATCTTCTTTTTGAATTCATTTAATGGGTTCGGTTTCCTAATTGCAACGCCATCCACTTAGGCTTGCCTTTGTCTATTTAACTATATTCGTGAGTAGTAGACATTTGTCGTGTAAGGATTCGTTCAATTAAGTCTTTATGATTTTGTATATTCACATTGTTTTTGGTGAATTGAAAGCTTTTGGTGCTATGTGCACACAATTTCACATTTCATCGTTCGTATTCTTGTTAACCCATCACATAAGGTTTTCTCGTCTTATCTATCCTCGTAGTAGTTCATTTACTCTTTGGTTTCTATCTTATCCTTATTGATCTTCGTTCTTTCATGGCTATTGTGATCATCAATCACTATCCATACTCCACTATTCTTGGTTGACTAAGAAGCACTGTGTATGCTCTTAGCTCCTTAGTCACATAACGGTGTCGTGACTCCCCATGTATAACCCTGGGTCTAATCACAGTCCAGCACTTACCATGTTCCTCCTAGTCTTATCTTCCTTTAGCTTTCATTCTTCTTAGCATTCCCTAGGTTCTATATACCTAAGGTTTAGGTGGTTCCTAATAGCTCAAAGACTATTGGAACCTAAATTAAATACTTGCCTAGGTTATGATTACCTAAGCTCATAAGTTTCCAACTCTGTTGGTTACTCTTGGGTTTTAATAACTTTCGCTCTATAAGTTCCTAGTCCACTAAGGATTATTAAACCTAAAGCTCCAATACCAAACTTTCACATCCTGAAACCTACCCTATGTGGATTGCAGAATGTGACTGACCGTAAAGCCTTCGATTCGTATCCAAGTTAAATACATTTGTTAACTTTTAGTTTGCAACGGAACTTCATGGTAATTTTTTTTTAATGCAATTACACTTGGTAGAGCTTTATTATTTTGAACTTATACATGGTTCATGACTCATCAAAGTTACATCCTCATGTTCTCGTGAGCCTATTACATACATCTCAAGACTAACAATGTCACTACAGGTCTGCTAGTCTATCTTGCTTTTCTTAACCTGTCGTCCTTATGATAAGTGGAACACTCTATGTTGTACTCTTGTGGGTCCCATCTAGGCTTAGAGTTCTTCCTTGGCCTTAGCTTACTGACTTTTCTATCTCTGGAATACCTAAAATGTCTATGGATAAAACCCATGTGAGCTTTGTGAAATGCTCGTGAGTAACACCGGTGCCTTGTTGTAGATTTTTGGAAAACCCAACATAATTTTTCCCAAGATAGCATATAAAAACATTTATAAAACACTAGCATTCTTAAAAACATGCTTGCAAACTTGAATTCTTGTAAAGTCATGCATACTTGTAAACGTACTTAAGGTTCTCCAATAGTAGTTTTGGTCCATTCTTACTGTTCTTAGCCTTTGTGCTTCAATTTTTTAGTGTAGTCTACATGTAAATGTGCTTGCATGCTCATATATACATCAAAACAACTTAAAATAGTGAGATACAAGAGTTGTTTCTAGATAGAGAAACTTGGACTTTGAAGGTTACCTCTTCAATGGTAGCCTTTCTCCCTTTTTAAGCTTGGTCCTTGAGTTCTCTAGACGTGTGGTTCCGTCCTTAGCTTTTGATCCATAAGTCTTCCATGTATACACACACATGCATGCACATTCTCTCACTTTCTCTTTCTACCCCCTCTCTTTCTCTACAAGATTAGAATAGATTGGAGTTGCAGAATGTTTCTTGTAACACCCCAATCCTGTAATTAATAATTAAATATTAATTATTAATTAATACCGGCTCAGAGAATAATCAAGGGAATTAACCCTAATCTCCCGATGGTCAAGATAGACCGATAAAATAATTAAAACATGTTCGAGAATAGGGTATAATACCCGAACCTAATTACCAATTAATTAGGTGAAATAATGTCAATTTAACACTGACGGAATTCGAATTAGTTAATCCTGAAAATCCCGAATGACTAATAAATGACACGGAACCTCTGACACTGTAGATAACTGAAATATGAAACTCTCGGAACAAACCGCATCGAAAAAGGAGTTACGGAATGAAAGTTATGAGGCAAACATCAGAAACTGAATTAATGTGTAGCCAAACAGGGCCTTAGCACAAAATGGTGAAAAATGGCCAAATTGGTGGTCAAGGGGAATTGAACCCTTGACCTATGGAAGGAATAAATCTCACCCAAAAACTTAACCAGGTGGCCATCCAGCACCTTTGTGCCTATATACACAACTTAATTGTATATATCTCTGTATTGCCCTAACTTGCCACCCAAAGCAACCAATGAGATTACATGCAAACCCTATATGATTGGATTACATCAACTCCCATCAGCCCTAAATCCCACTGATCTCTGATATATTCATTTATATATAAAGATGTATATGTATAAGAATGAATATATATATATATATGTGTACACATCTTGGGGGGGGCTGTTGTAACACCAAAAAAAAAAAAAAAGATCCGAACTGTTATAGAGGGGCTGGCCTGTTAGAGACTTAGAGAGTGCATGTAATCTGTTAGTGAGAGGAGGCTGCCTGCAAGTGTATGTATAAACTGCCCATGGTGGGTGTGTGCATGTCATCCGTTGGAAAGGGATGCACCAAAGAGAACTGAGGGCTAAGCAACACACGACTGCACTGGTGTAACATGCACAGAAACCACAACCGAGCCATGGATGAGGAAATGAGGGCCACCCCTTGGAAGGTAAAACATTAAAACTACTCTGAAATTTCCTGTTTGAATTTTGGGTACTGTTTTAGATAGTTCTAATCCATATAGACTGTGTAAATAAGCTACTGTGAGACCTTAGAACTGTTCTAAATTAATTGGGAGGGTCGAATAGGGTAGAAACACCCAAAACCGTAAACAGCCACCATGGATGGACCTCGAATAGCAGGTCTGAAACAGCTGCAATCAAACTGATTTCTGACACACTGAACCTGATCTAGACATCCTAAGGATCCCAAAACCACCAACCCGCGACCCCAAAACCCCATGCAACCCCTCCAACAACTCAGTTGCAGGTTCGGTCACAAAATACCGTTTGTGATTTGGATGCTTTAAACCGATTTTATTGATTGGGGAATGAAACTATACACCATGAGGATCATGTGGCAACAAACCGCATTGAAAACGGTTGAGGAATGAAGGTTTCGTACCGAATTGCAGGTTCGGTTATCCCCTGTTGAACCGAGCCATTGTGCTTGATTCGAAGCACCAAATCGATGCCAAAGCGTTGGCATGACATCCAGAAAATGTTTGAAACCAAAACAGGCCGAAGGCCGTGTTTAAAACTCTACGAAAATGAAGGAAAAGAAAACTGGAAACTAGGGTTACTGTTCATCGTCGTGAGGAAGACGATGAACAGTACCGGACACGGTTCGGGTCGATTTCGGGTTCGGGTCGGGACCCGACCCATTCCGCAAACGGGCTTTAGTTGGACGGCACCGTTTTGAGGCTAATTGTTTTAAATTAAAATCTGATTTCATCCTGTTTGGTTACGGGCCTTAGAAATAAAAATTGGGAAATTGGGATAGGCTATCCGAGGATTAAGGGCCAAATTTGGGGTTAACCAGGATATCTAATTCCGGTTTTCTGAAGGTCACAGAACCGGTTGGTTTTTAAGAATTGTGAACCGGTTCACTGCCTGAACCCTAGAACCGTTTGGTTTGAACCCTAATTTAATGAAATTCCATTTTTGACCCCTAAAGTTCCTAAAATTACGAATTTACCCCTACTGTTTGACAGAATTGCATAGTGGCCCAGACTTTTGAAAATTTATACATTTAAGCCCTGAATAAATTAATTAAATAATAAAATAATTATATAATTATTTTATTAAATAGGTAAAATTACAATTTTACCCCTAGACATTAAATATGTCAAATGGAGTCCAAATTAAGTAAATAAATAATGTATTTTCACTATTTCAAATATTCTGGACTCAATGGTACAGTCCGATTTTGGAAATACAGTCCCGAAAAATACAGACACGTAGGTGTAAATTACTGTATTGCCCCTGATGGCACCCAGACCCAAATAAAAATATCAGACAGTCTATTTTGACTATCTCGGGCATTCTGAACTCAACGGTGAGGTCCGTTTAATGAACTGAGGTCTCGAAAAATACAGACACATAAAGTATAAATGACCGAATTGCCCTTAATGATACCCAGGGCCGATTAAACATAACAGACAGTCCAATTTCACTATGTTGGACGCTCTGGACCCAATGATGAGGTCCATTTTATGAACTGATGTGCCGAAAAATACGACACACGAAATTACCAAATTACCCCTGATACCGTACGAGACCTAAACAAAGTCTGATTGGGACGAAACTGATACCGGTAGGAGCCCAGACACTGGTGAGACTGTATACTTGATTAGATGACGAATCGGGGTCAGAATTACACAAAACGTAAAATGACCAAAATACCCCTGAGCACTGTAAGTGCAAAGTAGAGGTCGAATAAAGGTCAAACTGATCTGATAAATTATCATAGGGATAATTATGAACACTGAAGGGCTAAATAAGACTCTGAGACAGTCAACGCATAAAACGAGAAATGACCGATGTGTCCCGACGATCTAAAGCAGATACCAAATGAAGTCCAAGGGACTTACAAATTTATACATGAGATATATGGGACGTTCTGAGGACCATGATAGGGTCCGGGGCAAAAATGACAAAATTACCATTTTGCCCCTAAGACTAAATAAGTACCCAACTGATACCGATTAAAGTCTAAAAGACTTAAAACTTCATATATACGATATATGGGATATTCTGAGGACCATAATAGGGTCCGGGATAAGAATGGTAAAATTACCATTTTGCCCCTATGGTTAAAATGAGAACCTAACTGATACCGATTGGAGTCCAAAGGACGTAGAACTTTGTACTTAAGATATAAAGACTATTCCGAAGACCACGACAGGGTCCGGGACAAGAATGGTAAAATTACCATTTTGCCCCTAAGGTTGAATGAGTGCCTGACTGATAACAATTGAAGTCTAAATGACTTAGGATATAATCCTAATAACTGCTAAGCCTAATTAAAGAATGAAATAGCCTCGGGTGAGACCCAATGGAAGGGCGATAGGCTACTAGGCTATCTTAGGTAATCCGATAGGTACCTAAGATGATGAATGAGACCTGAATGGATGAGTTCTGATCTGTCTGTGATTGATGATTATTATTCAGGATATACATGGAGATGCCTGACGTACCTGGAGGTTATCGGATTATTTATGCAAGGAAATAAGCGTAAAGTTTGTGAGTAACTCCTGACACTGTACTGTATTTTGATTCACTGTCTGTCCTTTGTGAGTAACTTCTGACACTGTTTTGATACTGTCCCTTGATTTACTGATCTGTTTTGAATGCAATTATTTAAGTGCAATTATTTAAATGCATGCTTCCCGTACTATATCACTTATGACATGGTTTTAGTCTTTTTAAATAATTGACTATATTCCTGATCCCTGTGCTAGCATTCCGTACTGTTTTGCCCGTTTTGAACTGTTGAGATAAAATGGATATATTGAACCATTATTTCTGAAACGATTAAATGAACCATGTGATATAGGCAAAGAACAACATTTTGTTGTATCGTACCGCTTTGTATAGTATACTGTCTGAATGCTATATTGTTTAAATGTATGTACTTAATGTACGCCCTTTGTATCACATTCCACGTGATGTGCTTGTATCCTTCGAATTAGGAATTCCGTTCAGTTCGGTTATGTGCTGTCCGTTAATGATATGTCTGCCTCGATTGATATGTTCCGTCCGGTTCTGACATGTTCCGTCCGTTAATGATGTTAAGTCCGCCTTGATTGATATATGGTCCAGTTCCGTTATGATCTGTCCGTTGATGATATGTCTTTGCTTTGACTAATGTTTTGTTCTGTTCGATTCTGTTATGTTCCGTTCATTGATAATGTGTCTGCCTTGATTGATATATGGTCCAGTTCCGTTGTGTATTGTCCGTTGATGATACGTCTGTCTTGATTGAAATATTGTTCAGTCCGGTTATAATTAGTTCCGACAGTGATGTGTCCCTGACTTAATTGTTATATTGTTTCTACCCAGTTCCGTTATGTTGTGTCCTGCTCATGATTTGCCTGTGTCTTGATTAGTGTATTGTTTCCGTTTAGTTCCGTTATAATTTTATCCGTTCGCGATATGCCTTTGCTTGACTGATGTATTGTTACCGTCCGATTCCGTTATATTCCGTCCGTTAATGTTATGTCCACCTCGATTGATATGTTCCGTCCGGTTCTGACATGTTCCGTCCGTTGATGATCTGTCTGTCTTGATTGATATATGGTCCAGTTTCGTTATGATTCGTTCCGTTAATGAAGAGTCTGTGTCTTGACCGATACATCAGCAATAGTTATTGTTTTGACCGATTAGTTATGTCATGTTCCGATCCGTTTGTATTGTTTGATCGATTCTGTTTTATTGTACTAGACTGCTTATGAAATGGATTTATAAAAATAGTTATTTTTGAAATGACTAAATTATCCCTGTGCCTTGGAAGCACGAAACTAGTTTTGAAACCCATGATAGGGAACCTGTGTTACTCACTGGTCTTATTTAAGCTCACCCCATTATTCTGACATTTTTCAGGAATTACCTCCATTGGATTAGAAGGTACTATGACATGACTTGAATAGGCTAAGTGGCATCGCAAGTAAGGATCTGACGGCACTGAATTGTAGAGACTGGTTTATTGTGGACTGAACCTGGTTATTCCGGTGAGTGGTATGTTATGACTGACTTGACTGATATATACTAGATAGACATGGCTCATGGAACTAATGGTACTCTAGAGATATTAGATCTGCTCTGTTGTTATATGCTTGATTTTAGATATGCTCTGAAATTAGAATTGTTGACTGACTGGATTTAGTCTTGCTCTGTGATACATATACTTATGATGGATAAGTGAGTTGCATTCCCGTGACACAAAGAAAAAGTTTTAAATTCCGCTGCATCTGACCCTACAGTTGGAGTGCAATTCGTCGGAAAGTTCAGAATTTGCCTTTGGTTGGTCGCGTCGCGACCAACTGGCAGTCACGTCCTCGACATCCGCGTAGGGTGGGGTTCGGGATGTGACATTTCTGCATGTCAGCTTATATATGGAGAGGATTATGCATGTGTCTTATTGCCTCCCATGAGAACCAATTGTCAATTGCCACCAAGCTTTTACCAATTATTAGCTTGACACCTCACCACCTACATACAACATATGTGCTACATATATACATTTTAAGTCATTATAAATGTAAGAATGGGCTGATTGCCCAATCGTGAATTTTTTCCTCTTTGTACTTTAGGTCTTGAGTTCAAGAATTGTTAAGGCTTTTTTAAAAACTTATTCCTTTTCTTTTTCTTTTTGTATTAGTTTAACATGTATTTTAGGCATTTAATAATTACCTTAAGGCCTTGTATTTTGCTCCCAAAATATTCTTATTATTTTACCTTAATTCTTGATTAAAGTACATTATTTATGTAGTACTAATCTTTAATTTAGTTCATTGGTGCACTAATATTCCATAATAATTCATGTGTTAATTTATTGATTAACACTACTTATTTTGCCATCAAATATTTCTATTTTCATTCACTTTAATGGCTAAGTTCATCCTAATAGGTTCATGAAAGAATGCGATGGATGGCTTGCCTAAAAGGGAACTTCATCCTAATAGATTTACCAGACATTGCGATGGATAACTTACCAAAAAGGGAACTTGATCCTAATAGGTTTATGAAATTGCATTAGACGACTTACCTAAAAGGGCACTTCATCCTAATAGGTTTATAAAATTGTGTTAGATGATTTACCTAAAATGAAACTTTATCTTAATAGGTTTACGAAATTGAGTTAGACAGCTTACCTAAAATGGAACTTCATCCAAATAGGTTTGATAAAATTGCATCCTTAGATGACTTACCTAAAATGAAATTGCATCCTAATAGGTTTATAAGATTATGATAAATGGCTTACCCAAAAGGAAATGTAATCCTAATAGGTTTATAAGATATTACGTCCTCAGATGACTTACCTAAAAGGGAATTTCATCCTAATAGGTTTATAAGATTGCGATAGATGGCTTACCTAAAAGAAAATGCAATCCTAATAGGTTTAATGAAATTAATAATGTCTTTGGACTAATTTGTGACTCACTAGGAAGATGCTTCAATTAACTCTGCTAGAATGATCCTATTTTATGTGACTCCATGAGGAAGAATGACTCAATCAATGGGGTGACTTAGTGGTAATGACTCACTTGGGAGAAGAGACAAGATTGGCTCTTTTGACTATTGCGTGTCGCTGGGGAGATAATTAAGATTAACTCCAATGGAGAAATTTAGCATTTCCTTTGTGATGACACTAGCTAACTTTTGTGAAAAAGTAAGTCAACATTGATGGAGTGACTTTTTTGAGAAAATGATAAGTTAAATTCCAATTGACTCTATAAGGAAGGATTTGATCAAGATGTCAATCGATAGTTTAACACTTGGAAAGTTTAGGCTGGATTGCTACAAATGGGTCAAAAGGATTGAAACTGAGAGATATTGGGATAAATGTTCCCAAACAACCGTACTGAGTAGAGAAGTCATTGTATGTTGATTAGCTCAATAAAGCACTCAACTGAGATAGGAGTAACAAAAAAAGTTGACATAGAGATGGCATATTCACATAGATATGTGGAGATGAAAGATAATCAACTTGGATAGGAATAGAGAAAATGCTCATCGATGATGAAATTCCTTAAAGCTAGAGAGAATGTACTCACTTATATAGGAGAAACGTACTCAAATAAGAGTAAACAGAATGCTCCAAGCTTAAATAAGGAAATGTATTGTACTTTGAAAGGAGGTATACTCAAAGCGATACACTTAACTAATGACAAGAGTTGGGAAAATGCTTGCCTTAGATAGGGGGACAAAATATGCAAGAAGTAGCTAGATCTAGATACAGGGAAATAGAACTCAACTTTGATAGGAGTGTATAAATGTATCTCACTAAGATAGGTATGAAGAAATCATTTTGATGAAGAACTCTTACCTCAGCTAGAAGGGCAGTAAAAAATGTTCTCATTTAGATTAGAGAGAATGTCATGAAATATATTTTTTTGTGCCATTTTTGAAAAGAATTTTTCATTTAGAGAGAATTCTGACTTTTGGCTTGGACTTTGCTAGCCCCTAAATCACTAGTAATCAAGTTGGTTGCCTAGGTCAAAAGAATCATTACTTGGTTTCAAGTGGTGAGATTGCCCAATTTTGAAGATGATTTAGGAAAATATGCTCGAGTTGTGAGGCTTTAAAGAGTTAGGAGACCTGATCGACCAAAGACTTATCTTAACGTTCATAGATAAAATCTTTTTTTTTGTTCCAAATGATATGGGAGATTCTTTTAAAAACTTTAGAATATTTGTTTTGAGTATGATTCAGTCTGATCATATGAGAAAATATGAATCGTTGACTTTCACAAAATATTGTGTGTTTAACTGAGCATATTTGATGAAATCATTAAATGAAAGAAATTTTGGGTGAACCAAAATGATGGAGACTTTACCCAAGATGTAGGCAAAGTTGTCGAGGCAAGGCAAAAGTGAAATGAAACCCTTTAAATGATAAAATATCCTTACATTGGCATGAATAAACCCCTCGATTAGGGAAAATTATATGATTTGTAAGAGTATGAGTTACTCTTAGAATGAACAAGGTATAAGGGAGCCCCTTGCGAAGCGAGAACGAGCTACTTTAAAAAGTGAGAAAACAATTTGGTATAAATAGGAAGGTAATGAGACCCTTGATGAGTTATTTCAAAAAGTGGGTGAAGATTGAAGAAGCAATGTGGCGCAAATAGGTAATGTCACATCCCGAACCCCACCCTACGCGGATGTCGAGGACGTGACTGCCAGTCGGTCGTGACGCGACCAACCAAAGGCAAATTCTGAACTTTCCGACGAATTGCACTCCAACTGTAGGGTTAGATGCAGCGGAATTTAAAACTTTTTCTTTGTATCACGGGAATGCAACTCACTTATCCATCATAAGTATATGTATCACAGAGCAAGACTAAATCCGGTCAGTCAACAATTCTAATTTCAGAGCATATCTAAAATCAAGCATATAACAACAGAGCAGATCTAATATCTCTAGAGTACCATTAGTTCCATGAGCCATGTCTATCTAGTATATAACAGTCAAGTCAGTCATATCATACCACTCACCGGAATAACCAGGTTCAATCCACAATAAACCAGTCTCTACAATTCAGTGCCGTCAGATCCTTACTTGAGATGCCACTTGGCCTATTCACGTCATGTCATAGTACCTTCTAATCCAATGGAGGTAATTCCTGAAAAATGTCAGAATAATGGGGTGAGCTTAAATAAGCCCAGTGAGTAACACAGATTCCCTATCATGGGTTTCAAAACCAGTTTTGTGCTTCTAAGGCACATGGATAATTTAGTCATTTCAAAATAACTATTTTTATAAATCCATTTCATAAGCAGTCTAGTACAATAAAACAGAATCGAACAGAGAATACAAACGGATCGGAACATGACATAACCAATCGGTCAGAACAATAACTATTGCTAATATATCGGTCAAGACACAGACTCTTCATTAACGGAACAAATCATAACGGAACTGAGTGGGAACAATAAGTCAGTCAAGACAGGGCATATTATCAATGGCTAGAACATAACGGAGTTGAACAAGATCAATCAAGACAAGGCATACCAATAACAGGACGGAAACATAACGGAACTAGACCATTCATCAATCAGGCCAGACATATCATCAACGGACGGAATATAACGGAATCGAACGGAAACAATACATCAGTCAAGCAAAGGCATATCGCGAACGGATAAAATTATAACGGAACTAAACAGAAACAATACACTAATCAAGACACAGGCAAATCATGAACAGGACACAACATAACGGAACTGGGTAGAAACAATATAACAATCAAGTCAGGGACACATCACTGTCGGAACTAATCATAACTGGACTGAACAATGTTTCAATCAAGACAGACATATCATCAACGGACAGTACACAACGGAACTGGACCATATATCAATCAAGACAGACAGATCATCAACAAACGGAACATAACAGAATCGAACGGAACAATACATCAGTCAAAACAAAGACATATCATGAACGGATAGATCATAACGGAACTGGACCATATTTCAATCAAGACAGACGTATCATCAACGGACAGTACACAACGGAACTGGACTATATATCAATCAAGGCGGACAGATCATCAACAAACGGAACATAACAGAATCGAACGGAACAATACATCAGTCAAAACAAAGACATATCATGAACGGATAGATCATAACGGAACTGGACCATATTTCAATCAAGACAGACTTAACATCATTACGGACCGAACATGTCAGAACCGGACGGAACATAACAACCGAGGCAGACATATCATTAACGGACAGCACATAACCGAACTGAACGAAATTCCTAATTCGAAGGACACAAGCACATCACGTGGAATGTGGTACAAAGGGCGTACATTAAGTACATACATTTAAACAATATAGCATTCAGACAGTATACTATACAAAGCTGTACGATACAACAAAAATGTTGTTCTTTGCCTATATCACATGGTTTATTTAATCGTTTCAGAAATAATGGTTCAATATATCCATTTTATCTCAACAGTTCAAAACGGGCAAAACAGTACGGGATGCTAGCACAGGGATCAGGAATATAGTCAATTATTTAAAAAGACTAAAACCATGTCATAAGTGATATAGTACGAAAAGCATGCATTTAAATAATTGCACTTAAATAATTACATTTAAAACAGATCAGTAAATCAAGGGACAGTATCAAAACAGTGTCAGAAGTTACTCACAAAGGATAGACAGTGAATCAAAATACAGTACAGTGTCAGGAGTTACTCACAAACTTTACGCTTATTTCCTTGCATAAATAATCCGATAACCTCCAGGTACGTCAAGCATCTCCATGTATATCCTGAATAATAATCATCAATCACAGACAGATCAGAACTCATCCATTCAGGTCTCATTCGTCATCTTAGGTATCTATCGGATTACCTAAGATAGCCTAGTAGCCTACCGCCCTTCCATTGGGTCTCACCCGAGGCTATTTCATTCTTTAATTAGGCTTAGCAGTTATTAGGATTATATCCTAAGTCATTTAGGCTACAATTGTTATCAGTCAGGCACTCATTCAACCTTAGGGGCGAAATGGTAATTTTAC
This sequence comes from Nyssa sinensis, assembly GCA_008638375.1. Lineage (NCBI taxonomy): Eukaryota > Viridiplantae > Streptophyta > Magnoliopsida > Cornales > Nyssaceae > Nyssa > Nyssa sinensis. The sequence goes on from CM018034.1 coordinate 38,767,313, forward strand.
CATTCTTGTCCCGGACCCTGTCGTGGTCTTCGGAATAGTCTTTATATCTTAAGTACAAAGTTCTACGTCCTTTGGACTCCAATCGGTATCAGTTAGGTTCTCATTTTAACCATAGGGGCAAAATGATAACTTTGCCATTCTTATCCCGGACCCTGTTATGGTCCTCAGAATATCCCATATATCGTATATATGAAGTTTTAAGTCTTTTAGACTTTAATCGGTATCAGTTGGGTACTTATTTAGTCTTCGGGGCAAAATGGTAATTTTGTCATTTTTGCCCCGGACCCTATCATGGTCCTCAGAACGTCCCATATATCTCATATATAAATTTGTAAGTCCCTTGGACTTCATTTGATATCTGCTTTAGATCGTCGGGACACATCGGTCATTTCTCGTTTTACGCGTTGACTGTCTCAGAGTCTTATTTAGCCCTTCAGTGTTCATAATTATCCCTATGATAATTTATCAGATCAGTTTGACCTTTATTCGACCTCTACTTTGCACTTATAGTGCTTAGGGGTATTTTGGTCATTTTACGTTTTGTGTAATTCTGACCCCGATTCGTCATCTAATCAAGTATACAGTCTCACCAGTGTCTGGGCTCCTACCGGTATCAGTTTCGTCCCAATCGGACTTTGTTTAGGTCTCGTACGGTATCAGGGGTAATTTGGTAATTTCATGCGTCATATTTTTCGGCACGTCAGTTCATAAAATGGACCTCACCATTGGGTCCAGAGTGTCCGACATAATTAAGTTGGACCATCTATTATGTTTAATCGGCCTTGGGTATCATTAAGGGCAATTCGGTCATTTACACTTTATGTGTTTGTATTTTTCGGGACCTCAGTTCATTAAACGGACCTCACCGCTGAGTTCAGAATGTCCGAGATAGTCAAAATAGGCTATCTGATATTTTTATTTGGGTCTGGGTACCATCAGGGGTAGTTCGGTCATTTATCACTTACGGGTCTGTATTTTTCGGGACTGTATTTCAAAAATCGGACTGTACCATTGAGTCCAGAATATTTGAAATAGTGAAAATGCACTATTTATTTAATTTATTTGGACTCCGTTTGACATATTTAATGTCTAGGGGTAAAATTGTAATTTTACCTATTTAATAAAATAATTAAATAATTATTTTATTATTTAATTAATTTATTCAGGGCTTAAATGTATAATGTTTTCCAAAATCTGGGCCAGAGTACAATTACACAAAACAGTTGGGGGTTTAAATGTAAATTCAGAAAATAGGGGTTCAGACCTTTTGGTTTTAGGGTTCACTAGCTGAACCGGTCCAAATGCATTGTGAACCAACCGGTTCACTGACCCTCAGTAAACCAGAATTCAATATTCCAGTTAATCTTAATTAGCCCCCCTATCCGTGTTTCAGTTGCCCCCAAATCCCGATTTTAATTTATTATTTCCGTAGCCAAACAGCCGGAATTCGATTTTAAATTTAAAACCTTCCAAACCCAAAACGGCGTAGCATCAACACAGTGGCCGTTCCTCAACTCGGCATGACTCGGTCAACTCGACCGAGTCGACTCCGTCTTCTCCATCGAATGCCCCACTGTTGCCCTAATTTGCAGGTTCGGTTTTTCTCAATTTCGTGCTATTTCAAGCACGGTTTTCAACAGTTATTGGTTCCAAACGGTTTCTGGAAGTGATTACAACAACATAGCATCATTTTCATGCTTCGAATCCACGGATAAAGCTCTGTATAGTTGATTATCGCACAGAGTTTCAGTTCGGTCGTGGGGCCTCATTTCTCCACCAAATCTCACGTGGCTTGGCTCGTTGTGACCGTGTATCCATGGGGATCAATTTCCCATTCCAAAATCGTGGTTTAGAAGCTTGTTTCAGAGTTTGGGTTTGTTGGCCGAAAGCAATAGCTTCGGTTTTGAGGGTCTACTCATGCGAGTTTCAGTCGCGGATGGTGATTTTTAAACACCTAATGGGGTCTAGTTCAGGTCTAGATTGGCCAAACTTGGTTTGGTCTCGGTCGTTTCAGACCTGCTACAGGGAAGCTTCATCAATGGCTGCCTGGGCTCGGTTTGGTGTTTCCTACCCTATTCGACCCTCCCAGTTAATTCTATAACCATCCCAAGCTCACAGTAACTCAAATATGTAGTTTATATTGACTGAAAATAGCAACAGAATTTCTTAACAGAAAATTACAAATTTTCGGATTTTTACCTTCAAAAATCAGACCCTCTTAGGTTCGGTTGTGGTTTCATGCATGTTGTTCCAGTGCAGTTGTGCCCCTCAGTCTAGCCACATTGTGCACAGCTCTCCTCCTTTGTGTATCACATGAAGACACACAATGGTCAACACACATCATGGCCTCATATGGACTCTCTCTCAACCCATTCTCTTCTACCCGAGCACCCACACACATAGAGAATTGTTCTCCAATTCTGAGACACAAGCACTCATATATGTATATAATACATATAGACACATATGCATATATTTATACATCAATTTGTTGCATGGCCTCCCATTGGAGGAAAGGGTGGTCCAATCAGATTTAGTCTGCCTATATATATATATTACATATTATATATATCATATATGGCTGCATGAAACCCCATTGGTCCATTTGGGTGGCAAGTTGGGGCAATTCAGTGTTATATACAAATAAGTTGCATACATATGCACAAAGTAATGGGTAGCCTAACTGGTAAATTTTTTGGATGGAATTCATTCTCACCATAGGTCAAGGGTTCAATTCCCCTTGACCACCAATTTGGTCATTTTTCCACAATTTGGGCTAAGGCCCTGTTTGGCTGCGCATTAATTCAGTTTCTGATGTTTGCCTCATAACTTTCATTCCGTAACTCCTTTTTCGGTGCGGTTTCTTCCGGTCAGTTTCTATTTCCGTTATCTTCAGTGTCAGAGGTTCCGTGTCATTTATTAGTCATTCGATATTTTCGGGATTAACTAATTCGAATTCCGTCAGTGTTAAATTGACATTATTTCACCTAATTAATTGATAATTAGGTTCGGGTATTATACCCTATTCTCGGACATGTTTTGTCATTCTATTGGTCTAGTGTGACCACCGGGAGATTAAGGTTAATTTCCTTAATTATTCCCTAAGCCGGTACTAATTAATAATTAATTATTTAATTATTAATTATACAGAGTCGGGGTGTTACAGGTAAGGAGGAAGGCCCTGTTGGGTTCGTAACCGTAACAGAAGCAATTTCAAAAATCTATTTGAATATTTTTCTTTACACGAATCATACAATCTTGAAAAGAGAGGTTAGAATTACCTTGTTCTTGATAATCTTGATTGTTGGAAAAGGCTTTTTGAAGAGATTGATACAATCTTCCTTCTATAACTCCTCTAGGTCTTCTCCTCTTTTCCCTTAGGCAAACCGTATTGCAAGAGAGTGGGCTTCCTCTTATTTTTGTCTAGCACAAAAACTTATGATAAACGGCTCCCTAAATATCATATATATAGGACTTAACCTAATTAAGGCAAGATAAGGGATCCAGTGGGTCCCACTAAGTTAGCTTCTAATTAGTCAATTAAATCTTAATTATCTCATAATTAATTTTAATTGACTAATTAATTTCAATTAACTCCACTATATAATTGAAATTACACTCCAACTTAATAGAATAGAGTAAACCCATATACACTATACTTCCGCAGTTGGCCCTTTTACATGGATACTAATAATCAGGGTTCCATATTATACTGTTAAATTAATTCTCTAATTATTTTAAGAACCTGATTCAATAATTATTAATCACTTGCAATTGGTCATCATTTCAATAAACAATTTACTGAAAAGACCGAATCCAGATTTCAGTGATTAACCCATTGAATTAGCACAAAGGTGATATCCATCTCTCCAATATATAGAATGTAGATTCCATCTTGAGAATATATATTCCAACAGTTTAAATAATGACTTCCCAAGATACCGAGGTGTTGATCTAAGAGACCTCACTCATTGGTAACTCAAAGTCATCACTATTCAAAACTTGAGTTCACTATTCTCTCAGGATTAAAAGCTTACTGCGAATAGTGAATAAGAAACTTATTAAAGGTGATAGTTCCAAATGATGCATTTCTTATTGTGATCCAGTTTAGTGTATTCCCAATACACCAATACAATAACCCGGAGTCCATTACTCTGATGGTTGAGATAAACCACCTTATCACATAAAGGTTAACTGTATTACAACTTTACAAATAAGATATCCAGTCTTATCAATAGCCACGAATAATTCTATAATTGCCTATATAAGTAGTTCATATCTCCTATGTATAAATCTCATTTATACACATGAACCATTCCTAATAACAATTCCAGGACTGATCATCTCATGATATAAAGCAACATCCAAACATATGGTAATATGAAACTCAATAATAAATTAAATCTACTAAATAATAATAAAATGTCTTGGATATGAGGGCACACATCCTAACAAACTCCCACTTGCACTCACATCCATTCTCCATAACATCTGACAACCATCCTATCCACATAAAACTCGAAACTTTTAGAAGGTAGAGCCTTAGTGAAAGGATCTGCAAAATTGACCGTAGATACAACCTTGGTGACGATAATGTCTCTACGCTGAACGATCTCTCTGATGAGGTGATACTTGCACTCTATGTGTTTTCCACCCTTGTGGTTTCTTAGCTCCTTAGATTGAGCTACAGCTCCACTATTGTCACAACAAAGGACCATAGGCAACTGAGACTGTGGTATCACTCCTAGTTCCGAAAGGAACTTCTTGAGCCAAATTGCTTCCTTAGCTGTTTAGAGGTAGCTACATATTCCACTTCAGTGGTTGAGACAGCAATACACTGTTGCTTAACACTCCTCCAACTAACAACTCCATCAGCAAGAGTAAACACATATCCTAAGGTTAACTTTCTAGAGTCCTAATCTGACATAAATTCAGAGTCTGTGTAGCCAACAGGAACTAGATTTGTAATACCTTGACCCGGGATATGACATGTAAACCGAGGTACACCGGGTCGAGTAGTGTAATACCCAGTTGTAACCGAGCTGTTGAGGCTCTATATTATAATATCATATGAACTGAATGATTTTGGAATGTGAATGGTTTCAATTGTATAGTCAGTGCTAGGCGACGCCCGAGCAACCCAAACCAAGCATCGTAGTACATGTATGTGCACAGACGCATGCATGTGTACGTATACATATATGTATAGGCCCCTAAAAATAAGTGTATGTATACGCGCATAGAAATTGATATATATGTATATATGAATATATATATATATATATAATATGTATAAGAAATGTATATATCTATATATATATATACGATTATGTAAGATAATACATATATATATAAGGTAGATTTTAAATACAAAGGGGGAAAGGAAACTGCCATACACGTAGCATGGCAGTGTGTGTGTGATTAGTGGGTATTTATGTGTGTTCGGGAAAAGTAGCAAAGCTGCCGACACAAGGAGGGGCACATGGGGAGTGAAATATGTATGTATATATATATATATATATATAAATAACAAATATCCATAAAATGGATGTGGAGGATGAAGAAGCAAAGGGCAGTGGAAAACAGTCCAAAAAGGTTGAAAGGAAAGTAGGAAGAGAGAGAAAAGGTAGGCGCCATGTGAGGGAATTTTCCCTATAAATACTGAAGGGAGTTTTAGGAGAAATCAGAAAAAGAAAGAAGGAAATCAAGAAGCTGAGGCCAAGAAGAGGAGTTTGGAGGATTTAGAGGTGGAAACTAAAGTGGTTCAGAGAGATACAGCAAGCCAGAAACTGAGAAAATAAGGTGAGTTTGTCAAACTTCTACCTTTACGATTCAAAGCATGAAGCTAGGTTTTATTGATAGGGTCTGAATCAGCATGAAATGGGGAGTAATTAGGAAAAAAAATCTGTCACATCCAAAACCCACCCTATGCTGATTTAGGGCATGCGATCGGCCAGTTAGGCACCCATCGAATTTTTTTTTTTTTGAAATTAAAATGCCGATGATAATCATTAACATAGAAAATGCATATTCACTTGGTAGAGCAACTAGTTATATCCATAGTTGATATTACAGAGTTTGATTACAAAATCATGCTAGTACGTTCGGTTATACAAAAATATCCAAAAGTAGGAGGGGATACAAAAATCGAATTAAGTTTGTAAGTCTTCAGATTAATCCCCTAGGTTCCCAGCCGGCTAATCCTGGCTGTTAGATCCTTCACCTGAAAAATGTTAGGGAATGGGGTGAGCTTCGAAAAGCCAAATGAGTAACACAGGTTCCCTGTTATGGGATTCAAAACCAGTTCTTATTTATAAATCACACGGATGGTTCAGGACATTTCAGAAATAGCAGTTCTATAATCCACTTAAATACAGTTCAGTAAAACAGAATCAGATAGGTAGGATGTCAATGTATCAAGCAGGAGTATAGATAATGAAATCAAGGAGCGAGACAAATCAGTACTGAGCGGAACAGAATAGTAAAACAGAATAATGACAATTAAACAATACAGTATACTTATGTCATACCGTTCAAGACTGGAATGGTACCAAGAGTAAGACGTAACAGTACAGAACAGGTTTGGAACAACTATATGTATATAACAGAACAGAACAGAAAATCCAGACAAAGTAAAATCATGCATTTAAGTATATGCGTTCAAACAATGTAGTATATATAAGTCGGTACAGTAAATCAAAATACAGTAACTAGACGGTGTATCTTATACACCAAGTCAAAAGTTCCAAGTTACTCACCTTTAAGTCTCAGAGTGGGGGTTACAGTGTGCCTTCCTCTCCCTTTTAAGCCTAAAACAATTGAAAATTCCATCAACTTGTGATCTTAATCTATTCTTAGGCTATGTAAGTCTATCTTTATGATGGGTTCTATTTATTCAGAATTGGACTAACTCATAGTTGATTATAGATGTTACCTCCGAAGCATCTCATTTAGGGTCTCAGTGTTTTCCCTTTATTCTTCCTCTTTTTCAGCCAACCTTCTTGCGGTTGCCTCTTCCATTAATCGTCCCATTGGGACGATGGGAGTTTTGTAGATAAAGGGTCTAACGGAGACGATCTCAGTCGATTTAGCAATCCTTATCTTCCGGGCAATTACCCTTTTGTTACCACAGTAGATCTTCCATGAATTCCTGCTGTTTTCTGTCTACTGCCCTTTGAGCTTTTGTCATGATTGTAAATTCCTTTGGTTTCTTATCCTTTCCCTCCATGACAGTCTACGTGGGGTTTTTACCTAGAACATAATTTAATGTGTCAGGATGAATTTCATTTAATTTAATGCTTTTTTGGTAGTTTCATAACTTCACGTATTTTTTCTGTATTTGTTTTTGTAATATGGACCTTTCCATTGGGTCCGGAACGTCGAAGAAAGTCAATTTAGACTCTCTCGGCTTTTGATTTGGCTTCGGGTACATCAAGGGTATTTTGGTCATTTTACAACTATGAAATTTTGACTCGATTCATCATTTAATCATGTGTACAGTCTCACAGGTATCTGGGTCCCTATTGGTGTCAATTCCGTCCCAATCAGACTTCATTTAGACATCGTTTAGTGTTAGGGGCATTTTGGTAATTTTCTCATGTTGTATTTTTTGGTACTTCATTTGCTAGTACAGACCTCACCGTTGAGTCCGGAGCGTCCAACATAGTCAAAATGGACTATCTTTCAGTGTTATTTGGTCCTAGGTATCATTAGGGGCAGTACAGCCATTTACCATTTACGTGTCTATATTTTTTGAGACTTGGTTTCACAAATCGGACTCTACCGTTGAGTCCGGAATGCCCGAAATAGTAAGAATACACTATTTATTTATTAAATTTGGACTTCGTTTGACCTATTAATGACCTAGGGGTAAATTGGTCATTTTTACTTAATTAATATAACAATTAAATAATTTATTTATTAATTATTTAATTTCCAGGGGCCTAAATGAACTAAATTTTCAGAAACTGGGCCAGAACAGAATTCCCCAGAACTGTTGGGGCCAAACTGAAATTTCCAAAAATATCAAACTAAACCAAAGGGTTCAATTCACCCTTAAGTGAACCGGACTGGACCAATCTGGTTTTAACCGGTCCAAGGCGTAATGCTGACGTCGTGATGATGTCAGCCCTAAGGTTTAAAATTTAAAATGATTTACATCAAAACGGCGTAGTTTCGGTTTAAATGGCTTTAACCGTTTCTCGGTTGGGTCGGGGCCCGACCCGAAACCCAGTCCATGACCCGACCCGTATTGTTCATCGTCCCCATTGTTTAGGGTTACTGTAGCCCTAGTTGCAAAAAAATTTCCTCTTTATTTTCGTAGGTTTTTGGCCCCGGTTTCCCACTGCTATCCATTCTAATGCATTTTTGGAAGCCTAACCAACATCCTAACATTCATTTGAGGCATCAAATCGAGCTCAAAGGGGTTCTGTTCAAAAGAATAGCCAAACTCTTCAACTGGTTCCTAAATGCTCATTTTTGGCCCAATCTTCATAAGGTTTCCTTTGTTGTGATCCTTGCTTCGTGGGGTTCAAGTCCCCATCCTAAAAATCCAGTTTAATCGAGGTTTTGGTGAGGTTGGGTTTTAAACCTGAACCTACAACTCGTGATTAGAGGGTCGATTCTGAGCCTTTGTGGTCGTGGTCTATAGTTTTTAGGACCCTCTTGAGGTCTATTTCAAGTTTGTGTTGTCAAGAATGGCTTCCCTAAAGGTCGTTTCAGACCTACTCTAACAGAGGTCATCAATGGCAGTTTTATACGGGTTTTAGTGTTCTAGGCTATTTCAGTGGTCTAAACTCATGCATTAACCCAGATTTTTACAGTCTAACTATCATGCATGCAATTATAATCCAAGATATGCCAAAACAGTAGAGGAAATCCAAAAGAGAAAATCTTGGGTTTTTGGTGTTTACCTTTTATAGTGAATTTCCTTTTCCGTTTGTGGCTCAAGAAGAGACCTCAGTGGGTTGGCCTTGTCCCAGTCGTGCAGTCCTCTGTTCTCCTTCCTTTGCTTCTTCAACGGCCACACACAAGCATGCACACACTTGCCTTTCTCTCTCTAACTCACCCTCTCTCTCTCTCTCTCTATTATATATTTCAGACCTTGCACATACATTTTCTGATTTCCCTCTTCCCACCACAACAATATATCACACATGCATTTGTTTGTTGATTTTAAGATACGTAATCATTTGGTTGCATGTAAATTGGTTGGGGGAGAGGTGATCAAGTGCTGAAGTAAGGTGATGATGGGGCTAGGGTGCATAGGCTGGGTAGTGGTGAGGTGTTGCATGTATGGCCATTGGCCAATTTGGGAGGTGGCCTTGGCTGAATTGGTTTTAAATACATTTTGTTGTATTTTCATACACAAAGATGCTATCAGCCCACTTGGTAATTTTTTAGATGCATAAGGTCTTGCCCACTTGGTCAAGGGTTCAAGTCCCCTTGACCTCATTTTGGACATTTTCTCCCCATTTGGGCTTATGCCCTATTTGGCTGTCATAGAAATCCATTTTGGCTATTTCCTCCCTAATTTCTTTTCTGTTGTTCTTTTTTCGACGCGGTTTTTTCTGGTCAACACCTATTCAGGTTAGCTTCAGTGTCTAAGGTCTAGTGTCGGTTATTATTTTCTTGGAAGTTTTGTAATTAGCTAATTCGAGTTTCACTAGTGTTAAAAATGGAGTTTAAACAGTCAAATATCACATTAGATTCCAACAAGGGTTCCATTACATTAATTAATTGGGAATTAAGTCTGGGGTGTTACAGAATCAGAGGAAATATTGCAAAAATGAAAGAAATATAGGCAGTTGCAGGTCGTTAGAATAATTCAGATTTTTAAAATTTCATGCTTTAAACTCCATTTGGAACAATGGGGAACTAATCCTCTATAGTGCAAAAAACAATTCGAAAAAGAAATGAATAAAAATAGTTAAGGAATATGCACGAATTGGAAAAACTAGTTGGCCAGAGCTATGGTTTTTTTTATAATTCATGAAGATTTAGTGAACCAATTTAAAAACCAAGTTTGAATATGTAATTCCCATGAAAAACTAAAAACAATCCCATTGAGCTAGGGTTAAAAATTGATCGAAAAATACTGACCGTCGCCGGAAGGGATGATGGAACCCTACCGGAGCTTCATCGAAAGGTCGTGGGGCAAGACGATGAACAGTGCCCTAAACGACACCGTGTTATATTAAGTTAGCATGAAACTACACCGTTTTGTTTAATTCTATTTTGAATACATGTATTAAATATGGTCTGTTTGGCTACTAGAATAGGAAATTAATTGGGTATGCTGATTGGGGATGGGGTTATCCTATCCCTGTTCTATACCTAGTTCGACGTTTAGTTTAGGAACTTAAAGAAAAAAATATATGCAGGGGCTGCTGCCCCCGTGAGTTGAACCCCGAACAAAGCCAAGAAAAGGAACCTAACCAGGATACACGGACCATCGTGCCATTGAGGCACGTGTGATCCTAATTCGCCCAAATAAATAAATAATTAAATATATATATATATTATATAATAGGTAATTAAAATAAACAAATAAATTAAATAAATCAATAAATTAGAATAAATACAAGAAATTGATATGTAGTCCGAATTAAATGAATGAATAGTGTTTTCTTATTATCTTGGATGTTCTAAAGCCAATGGAAGGGTCCATTTTATGAGATGGAGCCCCAAAAAATAAAGACCCATAGAAATGCTAAATGACCATAATACACTTAATGGTACGCGAACCCAAATGAAAGTCTGTGAAAGCTTAAATTGACTTTCTTCGACATTCTGGACTTAATAGTAGAGTCTAAATTAGTAATAGAGATACTTATGATAACAAGGTATAAAATTTTATGAATAGCATTAAGACAGAGACGTGTTTACTGATATATAGGGAACCTCGAAAGCAAAGGGCAAAATCACAGGATACTGATCTAGGGACGCATTGAAAAGGTAAGTAAAACCTAATATCTCACATGTGGTATTTCCAAGCCATATTCATTTCATTACTGCCGAACTTGTACTCTTGAACGTTCTAGAAATTATTGTTTTCCACAATGTGATATTGTTCTGTCTTGTGGACATTTATTGACTGCTCTATCATTGTTATCATGTTGAACCATGCCTTAAAAGGCCTACTGTTATGTCTTTATTGAATATATGATATTCCATCTTTATACTCTTATGGAATCATGAATGATCATGATATGTTATGCATACTAGATTTGTGCTCAGTCACAATATCCATCCGATGCTTTCTGATTTGCTGGACCTACGAGTCAAGTCTATGAACGGACATATGGCATAAGATGTTGGAGTTCATTGGGGGTATGCTGGGCCCCAAATCAGCGAGGGCTTGCTGAACCCTGAACAGAGTAAATGCATCTCTTATGTGATTGATATGACTGCGATTGTTGAATGACACTATCCCCTATGATTTATCTCATACTGAGAGAATATTCCATATTGAATTGATTGTGATCGATTTATTGTGGCAGTACATTCATGTTGATACATTGTTATTGAGAGTTTCATGTTGATGTTATATTCACTATTCCTTATTAAACATTGTGATCCCCACTGTTTATTGGCCATTATGGCAATTGTTCTCATTGGCTATTAGAGCATCTTATTTATTTTGATTGGCTATCATATTCGTATTCATGGATTCATGTTTTTTTATGATCACCAATACCAGTGTCAGAGATAGAAATTTATTTGCTGAGCTTTGTTAGCTCATTCCATATTACTTACCATTTTTCAGGTAGTGACGCTGCAAGACCCTAGTAGGAGTCTGAGAGCATAGGAGAAAATTTTGAGGAAATGTACTAGTCTATGATGTAGTTCTCCCAGTTATTCACCACCTACGAGTGCTGTTATATTTAGTCCTTATTTTAACACTTGTAGAACCATATGATATATTTAAAGACTTCTGCAAATTATTGTTTTCAATTTCTAGTGCATTATACTTTATTACTATGATACAGGAATGGAAAAAATAGGGACTGGCCTCAAGGTCGGCCCCGCGACACGAGATCTGTGTAGGGTGGGTTTCAGGTCATGACAGCTTGGTATTAAAGCTATAGGTTTAGATTGTGAGTCATTGGAGATAGGACTAGAACTAGAATCGATAGATAAAAACTGAAATTTCTCTAATATAGATTTCATGCTGATCATTGACTATTATCTTATACATTGACTGGTTATCCTTGTTGGCTATCTTTACAGACATGGTTAACACGAGGAACAATCTGGTACCTATGATCTTTTAGATCAGTTAAAGAGGTTGATGGAAAGAGTCATCGAGTCTCTACCTCGAGTTCAGGCCAGTACGAGTCAGCCAGTACGATAGGAGTAGGCTATCAACATAGGCGGCAATGTAGGCACGTCAGGGGAACAAGAGAGACTCCATATTCCTATATGAGCGATTTTAGAAGATAAAGCCCGCGACTTTTGACTGTACTAGAGGAGCCACTACAACTGAGGAGTGGTTATTAGAGATGAAAATGATTTATGATATCTTGACATGTACTGAGGACCAAAAGGTGGCATACGCCACATATATGTTGAAAGGGGTGGCGCACAAGTAGGGGATTATAGAGAAGGCCAAGGAGCCAGGCATGGACTGGCAGCGATTCACCGCGGTCTTCAACAAGAAGTACTTCCCTCAAGAAGTATAGAACCGAAGGATTGCCGAGTTTATAGTGCTACAATAGGAAGGGATGATGGTAGAGCAATACGAGGCCACATTTATTGAGTTGGCCAGATTCGCTCTGAACGCCATCAACAGTGAGGATTTGAAACCTTGGAAGTTCGAGGAAAGGCTGCGGTGGTCTATCAAGGATAGACTTAAACCCCAGTGGTTAACCATTTATGATGAAGTGATAGAGACTACACAGATTATAGAGAGGAGTGGCAAAGAGTTTGCCAAGAGGCAAGGGAATCAGAGGTCGGGAGGCAGTCAGAATAGGAGGCAAGGGCCTTCTTCCTCTGGACAAGGGTCCACATTTACTAGACCTGGAGCTGGATCCCAGGTGACGGGGCCTAGTCAGAGGAGGTCAAGCAACACTAGAGGGGGGAAAAACCAAATTCCACCACTACGAGAAGGTCCACAAGGGCTAGTGCCTCAAAGATAGCCACATTTACTACTATTGTGGCCAGGAAGGACATTTTGTTAGGGAATGCCCTTAGAAAGGCTAGGCCACGACAAGCACTACCTCAGTTAGAGTGCCAGTACTTGTAGCAGCAGCATCTAGATCCCAAACCCACAGAAATAGACAAGAAAATGTCCAACAGCAGGCCGGATAGGTTTTCTCCATCTTACTAGGGGACGTGTAGGCTACAAATTCTGTAGTCGCAAGTACTCTTTCAGTTTGCTCACAGCTTGCCCATGTTTTATTTGACATTGGATCTACACATTCATTTATATCCCCTACATATTCTACTAGATTGAACATAGTGACAGAACCCCTAGGATATTTGCTGAATGTGTCATACCATCGGAGAAATCATTGTTGGGGGATACCATGTATAGAAATTGTGGGATATAGATTTGGGATACATTTATTTGCTGACCTTATATCATTGGAGATTTGTGGGTTCGATGTTATCCTTGGAACAGACTGGTTGGCCGCAAAGCATGCTACAATAGACTGTGTGGCCAAGCGAGTTATCATACAAAACCCCAGATTTTCGACAGTTGATTTTGAGGGGACAGGAGTGGCTTTGCCACCCTACTTTGTTTCCTCTATCGGGGCTAGACGTCTGCTTCGCAGGGGATGCCACAGTTTCTTATGTAGTGTCCAAGACACTGACTCACAACAGCCTAAGTTAGAGAAGATTCCCATTGCTAGGGAATTCTCTGAGGTATTTTTGGATGATCTTCTAGGAATGCCCATAGATAGAGAGATTGAGTTTTGCATCGACATACTGCCAAGCACCACACCAATATCCAAGACACCTTGTAGGATGGCACCAGCAGAACTGAAAGAGCTGAAGCTCCAACTACAGGAACTATTGGACAAGGGTTTTATATGACCTAACTCGTCACCATGGGGTGCACCTGTATTATTCGTTAAGAAGAAGGATGGAACCATGAGGTTGTGTATTGACTACCGTGAGTTGAACAAGGTTACCACCAGGAACAGATATCCATTCCCTAGAGTAGATGATCTGTTCAACTAGTTGAAGGGGGCTCAGGTATTCTCGAAGATCAAGGTTGAACACCAGAAACCTGGGGGACTTTTACAGTCGCTTCCAATACCGGAGTGGAAATAGGGGCATATCACGATGGACTTTGTATCAGGTTTGCCTAAGACACCACATGGGAATGATTCTACATGGGTGATCGTGGACAGATGGACGAAGATAACTTATTTTCTTGCAACCAGGATGACTCAAACTCTAGAACGACTGGCCATACTTTATATCAGGGAAATCATTACGTTACATAGAGTTCCAATATCCATTGTATCCTATAGAGGAACCTATAGAGGGCCATGGGCACAGAATTGAATCTTAGCACTGCATACCATCCAGAGACAGATGGAGTCCGAGAGGACAATACAGACTCTAGAGGACCTGCTACGATTCTATGTCATTGACTTCAAGAGGAGTTGGGAGGATCAACTGCCATTAGTAGAGTTCATGTACAACAACAGCTACCAATCCAGTATTGGTACGGCACTTTATGAGGCACTATATGGTAGATAGTACAGATCCCCACTATGCTGGACCGAGGTAGGAGACAGGAAACTATTTGGGCTAGAGATAGTGGAACAGACCATGGATAAGATCCATCTCATCAAACAACGTTTACTGATAACTCAGAGCTGACAGAAGAGTCATGCAGATACTAGGAGGCGAGAGTTGGAGTTTATGACAGGTGATTACGTATTTTTGAAGGTATCACCGATGAGGGGAGTGGTCAAATTTGGAAAGAGAGGGAAGTTAGGGCCACGATACATTGGACCGTTTGAGGTTATCGAATGAGTTGGACCAATGGCATATCATTTTGCCCTACCATCTGAGTTAGCACACATACACTATGTTTTCCATGTTTCCATGTTGAGGAAGTGGGTGCATAGCCCAGACCATATAGTAGAGCATGGGCCTCTAGATGTTCAAGAGGACTTGAGTTATATTGAGCAGCCGGTACAAATTCTAGATAGATGAGAGCAAGTTCTACGGAACAAGATTATTCCTTTAGTCAAGGTTTTATAGAGAAATCATCAGATAGAGGAAGCTACTTGGGAGCTAGAAGACGACATGTGCGCCAAGTATCCTCAGTTATTTTCACTATAGTATGTACTAAGTTTGGTGATAAAATTATTTTAAGGGGGGAAGAATGTAATACCCTGACTCGGGATATGACACATAAACTGAAGTAGACTAGGTCGAGTAGTGTAATACCCAGTTGTAACTGAGCTATTGAGGCTATATATTATGATATCATATGAATTGAACGATTTTGGAATGTGAACGGTTTCAATTGTATAGTCAGTGTCGGGGACGCCCGAGCGACCCAGAACTGAGCATCATAGTACATGTACGTGCGCAGACGCATGCATGTGTACGTATACATATATGTATAGGCCCTAAAATAAGTGTATGTATACGTGCATAGAAATTGATATATATATATATATATATGAATATATAAAAGAAATGTATATATATATATATATGTATATATATATATGGTTATGTAAGATAATACATATATATATATATATATAAGGTAGATTTTAAATACAAAGGGGGAAAGGAAACTGCCATACACGCAGTATGGCAGCGTGTGTGTGATTAGTGGGTATTTGTGTGTGCTAGGGAAAAATAGCAAAGTTGTCGACACAAGGAGGGGCACGTGGGGGAGTGAAATATGTATATATATATATATATATATATATAACAAATATCCATAAATGGACGTGGAGGATGAAGAAGCAAAGGGCGGTGGAAAGCAGTCCAAGAATGTTGCAAGGAAAGTAGGAAAAGAGAGAAAAGGTAGGCGCCATGTGAGGGAATTTTCCCTATAAATATTGAGGGGAGTTTTGAGAGAAATCAGAAAAAGAAAGAAGGAAATCAAGAAGCTAAGGCTAAGAAGAGGAGTTTGGAGGATTTAGAGGTGGAAACTAAAGTAGTTCAGAGAGATATAGCAAGCTAGAAACTGAGAAAATAAGGTGAGTTTATCAAGCTTCTATCTTTACGATTCAAATCATGAAGCTAGGTTTTATTGACAGGGTCTGAATTAACATGAAATGGGGAGTAATTAGGAAAAAGAATAAGAGGAAATAATGCAAAAATGAAAGAAATATAGGCAGTTGCAGGTTGTTAGAATAATTCAGATTTTTGAAATTTCATACTTTCAACTCCATTTGGAACAATGAGGAACCAATCCTCTATAGTGCCGAAAACAATTACGAAAAGAAGTGAGTAAAAACAGTTAAGGAATATGCACGAATTGGAAAAAAACCAGTTGGCCGGAGCTACGATTTTTCTATAATTCGTGAAGATTTAGTGAACCAATTTAAAAACCAAGTTTGAATATGTAATTCCCATGAAAAACTGAAAAGAATCCCATTGAGCTAGGGTTAAAAATTGATCAAAAAATATTGATCGTTGTCGAAAGGGATGACGGAACCCTACCGAAGCTTCATCAGAAGGTTGTGGGGCAAGATGATGAACAGTGCCCGAAACGGCACCGTGTTATGTAAGTTAGCATGAAACTACGCTGTTTTGTTTAATTCTATTTTGAATATATATATATATATATGTATATATATATATATATTAAATACAATATGTTTAGCTACTGGAATAGGAAATTAATTAGGGTATGCTGATTGGGGATGGGGTTATCCTATCCCTGTTCTAGACCTAGTTCGCCGTTTGGTTTAGGAACTCAAAGAAAAAATAATATGCAAGGGCTGCTGCCCCCGCGAGTCGAACCCCAAACAAAGCCAAGACAAGGAACCTAAACAAGATACATGAACCACTATTCCACTGAGGCACGTGTGATCCTAATTCGCCCAAATAATTATATATTATATAATAAGTAATTAAAATAAACAAATAAATTAAATAAATCAATAAATTAGAATAAATACAAGAAATTGATATGTAGTCTGAATTAAATGAATGAATAGTGTTTTCTTATTATCTCGGATGTTCTAAAGCCAATGGAAGGGCCCATTTTATGAGATGGAGCCCCAAAAAATAAAGACTCGTAGAAATGCTAAATGACCATAATACCCCTAATGGTACCCGAACCCAAATGGAATTCCGCGAAAGTCTAAATCGACTTTCTTTGACATTTCGGACTCAATAGTAGAGTCTAAATTAGTAATAGAGATACTTATGATAACAAGATATAGAATTGGATGAATAGCATTAAAACTGAGACGTGTTTACTGATATATAGGGAACTCGAAAGGAAAGGTCAAAATCACGGGATACTGATCTAAAGATGCATTGAAAAGGTAAGTAAAACCTAATCTCTCACATGTGGTATTTCCAAGCCATATTTATTCCATTACAGCCGAACTTGTACTCTTGAACATACCAGATATTATTGTTTTCCACAATGTGATATTGTTCTATCTTGTGGATATTTATTGACTGTTATGTCATTGTTATCATGTTGAACCATGCCTTAAAAGGCCTACTGTTATGTCTTTACTGAATATATGATATTCCATCTTTATACTCTTATGGAATCATGAATGATCATGATATGTTATGAATACCAAATTTGTGCTCAGTCACAATATCTATTCTATGCTTTTTGATTTACTGGACCTACGGGTCAAGTCTGTGAACGGACATATGGCACAAGATGTTGGAGTTCATTGGGTGTATGCCGAGCCCCAAATCATCTAGGGCTTGTTGAACCTTGAATAGAGTAAATGCATCTCTTATGTGATTGATATGACTGCGATTGTTGAATGACACTATCCCCTATGATTTATCTTATACTGAGAGAATAGTCCTTATTGAATTGATTGTGATCGATTTATTGTGGTAGTACATTCATGTTGATACATTGTTATTGAGAGTTTCATGTTGATGTTATATTCACTACTCCTTATTAAACATTATGATCCCCACTGTTTATTGGCCATTATGGCAATTGTTCTCATTGGCTATTACAAGCATCTCATTTCTTATGATTAGCTATCATATTCATATTCATGGATTCATGTTCTTTTATGATCACCAATACTAGTGTTAGAGATGAGAATTTACTTGCTGAGCTTTGTTAGCTCATTCCATATTACTTACCATTTTTCAGGTAGTGATGCTGCAAGACCCCAATTGGAGTCTGAGAGCGTAGGAGGACATTTTGAGGAAATGTACTAGTCTATGATGTAGTTCTCCCATGTATTCACCACCTACGGGTGTTGTTATGTTTAGTCCTTATTTTAACACTTGTAGAACCATATGATATATTTAAAGACTTTTGCTGATTATTGTTTTCAATTTCTAGCGCATTACACTTTATTACTATGATACAGGAATGAAAAAAGTAGGGACGACCTCAGGGTCAGCCCCGTGACATGAGATTTACATAGGGTGGATTTCGGGTCATGACTAGATCACCACCCCCGTATCTTAACATATAATCTCTAGTCCTTCTCAAGTACTTGAGTATATATTTCACGACAGTCCAATGATTTGGTCCTGGATTAGATTGATATTTGTTGACTATGCCTACTGCAAAACAAATATCTTGTCTAGTGCAAAGCATAGCATATATAAGGCTTCCTACAGCTGAAGCATAAGGTACCACCTTCATGCGTTCCTCTTCCTTAAGTGTCTTAGGACACTGATTCTTGGATAGAGGTACTCCATGCCAAAAAGGCAATAAGCCTTTCTTGGAGTTATGTGTTGCAAACTTGACAAGAATTTTGTCTATAAATGTAGCTTGAGATAAGCCTAACATCTTGTTCTTTCGATCTCGCAAAAGCTTAATCCCGAGGATGTAACTGGCTTCTCCCAAGTCCTTCATCTCAAACTGATTCACTAGCCAAACCTTTATCGTAGACAACACCCCTACATCATTCCCAATGACTAGTATATCATCCACATACAGAACTAGGAATACCACTACTCTTCCTTCACTCTTTTTATGCATACATGGTTCATCCGGGTTTTGATCAAAACCAAATGACTTGATTGCCTTATCAAATCGGATGTTCTAACTTCGGGAAGCTTGCTTAAGTCCATAAATGGACTTATGCAGCTTGCATACCATATGTTTTTGGCCCTTAGCTATGAAACCATCTGTTTGCATCATATAGATGTCTTCCTCGAGATAGTTATTCAAGAATGTAGTCTTGACATCCATTTGCCAAATCTCATAATCAAAATGAGTTGAAATGGATAAGAGAATCTGAATAGACTTAAGCATAACAACTGGTGAAAAAGTTTTCTCATAATCGATACCTTCTTTTTGAGTAAACCCATTCGCCACCAGTCTAGCTTTAAAAGTCTAAACTAATTCATCGAGTCCTCTCTTTCCTTTTTAGATCCACTTACAGCCAATTGGTTTAATATTGGCAGGTGGTTTCACAAGTTCCTAGACCTGATTAGAATACATAGATTCCATCTCAGCTTTCATAGGATTTTCCAAAGTCTCGAATCTTTATCAGAGATTGCCTCATCGTAGCTACTGGGATCTAAAACATGCTCATCTAAGATAGACTCTCCTAAGACCATGTACCTATTAGGTAGCCTGACAGTCCTTCCACTACGACATGGCTCCGGTGTAATAGAAGATGTTGGAATAGAGGCATCTAGTCCATGATTATCATTTGCCTGAGGAATAGAAGAAGCATCTGATGTTTCTTCTAAAGTGATCTTACTCTTGGGCTTCTGACCTATAATATGATCCTCCAAAAAGACACCATTCGTGCCAACGAATACCTTTTGCTCATTGGGATTATAAAAGAGCCAGCTTTTTGTCCCCTTAGGATAGCCAATGAAATAGCTCAATTTTGATCTTGGTTCCAACTTGCTAGTCTTTCCTTTCAGCAGACAGGCTGGACACCCCCACATCCGGTAGTGGTTTAGACTTGGCTTGCACATAGTCCAAAGCTCTACTAGTGTAACACCCCGACCTGATTAAATGATAATTAAGCCACTAATTATTAATTAGTGACCTTAAGAGGAATGATTAAGAAATTTAAATGGGAAATAGATGATGACTTCAAAATAATTTCGAGACCTTAAAAATCAAAGTCGACTCCGGGAAAAATAAAATATGACTATGATTTATAAAATCGGTACATGAAAGAGTAAATATTAAAATTTAAAATCACAAAGTGAAAAATAATGCACAAAGTTAAAATAAATAAATTAAATGCCAAACAAGGCATAAGGGGGAGAAATAGCAAAAAGGGAACCAAAATGTGAGGCCAAGGGGTTTTGAACCCTTGACCCAATGTAGGCAAGTTTTGAAGCCCAAAAAGAATACCACTTGGGATGCCCACTTTTTGTGTCTTATATTGCAAATTATATGTATATATGTATCAAATAACAAAGCCCCACCTTCCAAATTGCCCAATCAGCTTTCATGCAACCAAAACAATTATTTTAAAATTAAAAGAAAATAAGATATATATTGTGTGTTGCGTGTGTGGTATGGATTCAGAAGAAAATCAGACTTGATGTTGGAGTAGGTCTGATAGAGAGAGAAAGTTAGAGTGAGAAAGAAGAGAGAGAGATCTAGAGAGAGAGAGAGAGAGAGGAAGAAGGAGAAGAAGAATGAAGAGGATGAGGAATCTTCACTGCATGCTTCATGCATGGATGGAGGAGAGCCGAGTCTGCCCTAAGGAGGTCTAAGGCACCAAAAAAAAAAACTGAACCACTAAACGTATACACCACCCAAAAACTTAGTTTCCCTTTTTCATGTTTGCTCACGGGTTAGTTTTGTTTAGTATCTACATTGCATGCCTGACATTTAGTGTATATAAAACTTGATTAAGGCATGAATTTTGAACCTTGAAACAACCCTAGAACACCAAACCCGTGAAAGTTGCCATTGATGGACCTTGACAATCGGGTCTAAACTCACCCAGAGGAAACTGCTTCTTAAGCATTGGGCTTTAAACTAGATAATGTGGGGTTTTCATTGCAACAAAAACCAGACCAAATGGCTTAAAAACGAGTCCTAAAATGAGAGTTGTAGGTTCGGGTTTTGAAACCCAACCTTACGAAACTCACACCAGAACCAAGTTTTGAGAATAGTAACTCGAACCCCATGAAGAATAGGCTACAATAGAAGAAATCTCATGGATTTTGGCTCAAAAATGGGCATGTAGGATCGAGTTGCAAACCTTGGCTGCCAAACCCTCAATCGTGATTGTGAGCTTAAATCAAGCTCTCAAATGGATGCTAAAATGTTGCTCGAACACATAGTGATCTATATCATCCAAGAACAGAGAGAAAAACATCCCAAAATTTCACGAAATTAAAAAGTTAAAAATCCAGAAATTAGGGCAACACTAGTGGAGAAGAGAGGAAGAAGATAAATAGTGGATGGGTCGGTCTTGGGTCAAATCTGGGTTCGGGTCGGGACTCGACTCGTCGCACAAATGGTTTAAGTGGGACGACGTCGTTTAAGGGTTAAATTTAAGTGAATTCCCTCTGTTTGGTTGCAGAGGTAATAAATTAGAACTGGGAACTTAGGTCTAACCTAAACACGGATAAGGGAAACAATTGGGGATATTCCATTCTGGTTCACGACGAGACCTGAACCGGCTGGTTCACAGAACCCTCAGACCGGTTTAGGGTTTTAACCCAAAAGCCCTCTGGTTTAGTGATTTAATTAAATAAAGGAAAACCAAAACTTTGTCTATTTACAGTTTAACCCCAAAGTTTTGGAGAATTCTATTTTGCCCCAACTTTTGAGAATTTAATTCAAATAAACCCTTGGAAAAATAATTTAAATTAATTAAATTATTTTATAAGTATGGTAAAATGACTATTTTACCCCTGTGCCGTAAATGAAGCAAATAAAGTCCAAATTAAGATCCAGAAAAGGCTATCTTAACATTTTTGAGCATTCCGGACATAATGAAAACATCAGATTGGACATTCGAGGACTCTGGGGTGGTCCCACCATAAGATATAAATTTACCAAAATGCCCCTAATACAATATGAAGCCCAAATGAGTTCCAAATTGGACAAAATTGATACCAATGGACGCCCAAATAATTGTGAACTTGTACGAGTGACTAAATATTAATTCAGGGTCAGAATATTAGGAAATATAAATGATCGATGTGTCCCTATGATCAAAAGCAGATACTAAATGAAGTCCAAAAGACTTAAAAATTTATATATAAGATATGTGAAATATTTTGAGGACCACGATAGGTCCGGGACAAGAAAAATAAATTACCATTTTGCCCCTTACATATGCCTGAAGCTAAATAAAAATCTGAGAAGATCTAAATTGACTTTCTTCGACGCTTCAAACCCAACGGTGAGGTCCATAATACCAAAATAAGTACGAAAAAATAAGTCACATAAGAAATAAAATTTATTTAATTACTACGAGTAGGCCTGTCAAAAAGGGATAGGATCAATCCTAGGGGATTAGGATATGTTGGGCCTAAAATTAAACGAAGAGCATCAATTTAGGAATAATTTGAAGTAAATGAGGAATTAATTGAAGTTTTGGTGAATTTGATTTTCTTAGGAATTACAAAGGAAAGGGAAAAGCCTACCACTAGTTCAAACCCGGGCAATCAAGGTGAGTAATCCTGTACTTTGAAGTGGAGGTTTTTAATCTCCATGGATTTTGAAGAAGTTAAGTTCTAAAATTTCTAAAGTATTATGAGTTCAATTTCTGAAGTACTTTAAATTCAATTTCATATTTATATTGACTCCTGTTTTAAATATTATTGCTTCTTTTTTAAAAAACTCTATTATGATATGCAAGTTAGCTTGGTTATATTTCTGGCCTTCTGTAATTATGTTCCAGCATGTCTATGTTAAAATGTCAATTTTATTTAATGCCTTCCTAAAAATAAATTCCTCCATTTTGCTATGTTTTAATTGCTCCTATACATCATGATTTAATACTTTGAAGCTTATGTTTTAAATGTCCTAATTGTTGTGTTCCAAGTGTTGAAGACTCTGTTGAAATGTTCCCGTTTGATTACTCATGCAAAGCATCTTTTTGAAGAAGCCATGTTTTTATACTCATGAAAAACATCTATTTGAAAAGTCATGTTTCAACCGCTCATGAAAAGCTTATATTTGAAGAAATCATGTTTTCAATGCTCATGAAAAGTATTTATTTGAAGAAGCCATATTTCGATGCTCTTTGAAAAGCATCCAATGAAGAAGTCATGTTTTTTTAAATGCTCATAAAAAGCATTTCATGAAGAAGCCATATTTTTGCAAGATTATTGTACATAAGCACCAAGTAATAATATTGGGATTCCTTCGGAACTCAATTGACATGAAGAATGCCCGGTAGCAGGATCTGATCCCCCAAGCATGAGATATCTCCATGAGAAGTAAGATTGGAATTTGGTTCGAAACTGGATTCTCCTAATCAAAGTGAAAAGATGACAATGTTTTCAGAAATGGTAGCAGGTTTTTAAACCCCCATTTACCCGAAATGGGTTTTTATATAACCCTTTGAAGTTTTGAAGAAGAAGAAATTTGCATCCTCCTGTTTTCATGGAAAGGATTTCAAATTATTTCATTGGTCTTCAAATGGCCACTCTGCACGTGTTTATAAATTCTGTTGCATATTAAATGCTTTATTGAATGCTTTAAAAATGCATCATGCTATGTGATTTAAAGAATTCTTGTATTCTGCGATCATTGAAATACGTGTCTAGCTTGAATGCCTTGTATGCTTCACGCTATCCTTTTGAAGAATTCTATTTTTTGTATCTGAAGTATATGTACAATTGGTAGTGTATGTTTATATGAACCTTCTCTTATAACTAACCCACTACCAGTTGAAACCCATGACAAAGTGCTGGAATTACTCACCTGGACTTTTTGAAGCTCAGCCTCATTCCCCCTAACATTTTTCAGGTGATGATGATGAATGAGAGCCTTACCCAATTTGAGGATTGGTGATTAGCAACTCCATTTTGATCAGGAATTTTGGAAGTACTAGGGCCCGTAGTTGGTCAAATTTTGATGTATAAATTTTGGACAAATATGTACTTAAGCTCGAGAGGCAACGGATATGTAATATGTATAACTTTAAAATTTTTAGTATGCTCTGAATTATATATCATTTGTCTACCACTCCGAAGAAGAAGAAGAAGCAACGGTACCGAGCGGGCATGCGAAAAGAAAAATTTTTTCACGCTTCCGTAATTTTCCAAGTTCTTGCCCAATCGCACAGCCGTTCGGCGCCGTTGCTTACTTGAGCCTCACCCGACGGCCCACGGGCCGAAGGGTGGCTGGTCGCGATCCTTAATCCACAGAGGCCGGAATTTTGGGTTGTGACAACTAGAGTCTTGGAAGCAAACTTAGTTGGAACTGAGTTCAGAATATATATACCGCTGTCTCCAACGCATACCCCTAAAGGAATATAGGCAAATCAAAATAACTTATCATTTACCTTACTATATCTAAAAGTGTCCTGTTTCTCCTCCCTGCTACGCCGTTCTATTGAGGCATGCCAGGTGCAGACAACTGGGATAAAATCCCACTATCCAATAAATGCTAACTGAAGTCACTAGAGAAATATTCCCCACCTCGATCAGATCGAAGTGATTTTATGCTCCTATCTAATTGCTTCTCCACTTCTGCCTGAAACTCTTTGAACTTCTTAAAGGCTTCTGACTTGTGGTGTAATAGATAGACATAACCATATCTAGAATAATCATAAGTAAAAGTGATGAAATACCCATAGCCCCCTCTAGCCCTAATATTTAAGGGTCCACACACATCAATATGGATTAACTCCAACACTTCTTTGGCCCTATTTCCCTTTGAAGCAAAGGGTCTTCTGGTTATCTTTCCCTCTAAATAAGATATACAGACTAGTAGTGGTTCAACAACCAAGGAAGACAAAGTACACTCCTTTACCAGTCTATTAATCCTATCCAGATTAATATGACCTAGCCTCAAGTGCCAAAGATAAGTTGAATTAGTAGAATAAACTTTTCTATTGAGTGGTAAAGTTTGTGATGGTTCATTCTTTTCGGTGTCATGTATCTCATACATCTTAGGAGTAATCAAATAAAGACCATTAACTGTTGTGCCAAAGCATATAAAAGAACCACTATGTTTAATATCAATATTTGAATTAAAATAAACTGAATAACCTTGTTTTATTAAACTGGAAACTAATAATAAGTTCCTTCTAATGCCAGGCACATATAAGAAATCATAAAGTACTATTGTCTTATTTGAAGAAAAACATAAACTAACTACTCTTACTAACACCTGCAGCAACTATTGCTTATGTTCCCAAGTGCAAGATAATCTCTCCATCACTTAGCTGTCTGGTCTCCCCAAACTCCTTGCAATGAATTATAGATGCGATTAGTTGCACTGGAGTCTACACATTAGGAATATAAAGTACGCGCTATATAGCTTACTTCAATAACAAGTGATTCGATTATACCTGTGTTCTTTTTCTTGGCTAGATAATCTGGCTAGTTTCTTTTCCAATGCCCTATGACCTCGCAGTGGAAACACTGTCCTTTGGGTTTAGTGGTCGCACCTGTGATTGCCCCTTTCTTCCCTTTTCCAACACCCCCTTTAGGACCCATATTTCCCTTGGAGTTTTTGAGGTTTTGTTTGTTATTCCACTTACCCTTGCCTTTGGGCTTGGACTTAAAAGAAGAACCTTCAGCCACATGAGCACTAGAATGGCTTTTGATAATATCCTTCGCTACTTGTAAAGAGCTCAGAAGGTCAGCCAAAGTCAAATTCATTTTGTTCATGTTATAGTTGAGCTTAAATTGATTAAAAGAATCAGACAGTGATTCAAGGATAATATCAACTTGGGACTCACCATCAATGTCAGCCCTTGGAACTTCCAGCACATTTAAAAAGTTAATCATTTCTAAAACATGGTCTCTTACTAGAGTTCCTTCTGCCATCCTAGTGTTCATGAGTTCTTTCATGGAAATCTGCCTAGCAGGACGCCCTTGATCCCCTAAGATCTCCTTTAAGTTAAGGATCATATCCCTAGCTATTAGGAAACTCTGATGCTGATGTTGAAAAACACTTGACATCGAAGCTAAGATATAGCAACGTGCTATCTCATCAGCCTTGACCCACCTAGAATAGCGATCAATGTCCTCTTGGGAAGCATCAACCCTTGGAAGGTTTGGGCTATCCACAGTAATCACATATTTGTACCCTTCTGTAGTGAGGACAATATCTAAATTCCGTTTCCAGTCCACATAGTTAGGTCCAATCAACTTATTTTCTTTCAGGATGATAGCAAGTAGGTTAATGAAGACATCTAAGAATCATATATATAAGCACATACATTAGCATGAATGTAAATAAATAGTAAAATAAATTTTGCTCTCATGACTACATAGTGGTATCCTCAAGCCCATTATCAATGAATGCATTGGAACCTAACCTTATAAACAACACGCTCCATGGGGATGACAATGTCATTCATATGATTAAGAAGACCATCATATCCTATATGATTTTACTATTTAGACATCTCATCTCAAATGAAACATATTTTTCAATATCTTTTAGTCTTCAAAAGACAATGATAGACTCCATGGGGAGAATATCATTCCCTTTTGATCAAGTGTATACCATCATCTAAAATGAAAAGACAACGGTTGCAAGTGGTGTCCCTGTGGGGAGATCACCCTCACCCCTGTCTCTATCTATTCTATCTTAAGAGGTCCATACTTGTAACCAACTAGATAGTCACCCTTCGTGGGGAGGCCACTCAAAGATGGCTCAAGGCGCCTACTTTTGTCTTACTATGGGCCGATGATGGAAGACCGTGGGAGCTTTCTTAAAGCATCCCTCTCCCACTTGTTTGTATAAATTGAGGATCTTTATTATACAACACATGCATAATTATATTAACCTATTCATGGATCAAAATTAATCATGTGATTTTATGAAAATAAACATGCAAGCATAAAATTAAAATTATCTCCCATGGCCAACTAAAATTCTTGATAGCAGGCTTTGTATTTTCATTGGTCTTCTTGATGGCTCCCATCCTCTAGCTCTTTCTTCAAAAATAAAATAAATACATGAAGAACCTATACCCACATACGTGATCTTACATTTAATCTAAAATTAAAAATTAATAGGTTAGGGAAACCAATGGAGCTTGCCCATTCGCGAGAAAACTTTTCAAGTCCATCTCACTTTACAATTGCCTCAAAACCAATTAAATTAAATACATCACCTAATGGCTAGCCATGAGAGATAGGATACATCCATTCACATAAATGAACCATTCAAATATGAGAAATAAAATATTAAAGCATTTAAATATGTGATTAATCATATACATCACCCATGTATATTTTAGAGTGTATTAAGATTTAATCCATATATCTAAGAACCCTGTATAGGTCAACTCTCACTTAACCTATAATTTTAAGTCCAACATATTTGGGTATCAAATATCCATGTGAATCATATACCTATAATATAAAAGGATGAATAAATAAAATAAAATTGATCCAATGGGTGTCATATACCCTAATATATAGTTAAAAATAATACTTTTTAATAAAATATATAATATCAAATATTATATATTTATATATATATATATATAATATTTTTCATGTGCCAACTATGGATATCAAATACCCAAGCAATTTAATAAATTTGGGTATCTAATATTCAATTAAAATTATATAGTTAAAAATAATACTTTTTAGTAAAATATATAATATCAAATATTATATATATATATAATATTTTTCATGTGCCAACTATGGATATCAAATACCCAAGCAATTTAATAAATTTGGGTATCTAATATCCAATTAAAATAATAATCTATATTACTATCGTCTCCACCGACGACCTAAAAAACGTCAATATCTTCACGGCGATGGACGTCTATGTGGTTGTGTCCTTGTTGATTTACAACACCACCATTTCTAAAACCAAGTGGAAAACTAACATCGACAAAGACGGTGGTAGCAGTCCCAGATGGAACCATCACATGAAGTTTTTCGTTAAAGAAGCCCCCTTAGCTCAACAGGCCGGACTCAGCCTCCTCTTGCAAATCAAATCCAATCATTTTAATTAGACTAATTTCATAATATATTATATATATATATATATATATATATATAAGTTTTGGGCAAGAAAAGCAAGTGCCAAAAATTGTTTGAAAAAAAAAAAAGCCCAGCCAACCCGCCTGAAAAGCAAACTATCCCAAGTCCTTATGGTCGGCATAGTGATAGTTATTTTGGTACAATGACATAACCCTGACTGATGATAGCAAGCCATGCTTTAAGCTAAGTCAATCGAGATCTAATTGATTGATAAACGGATGGAATTGTACCCTCTCGATTTGTTTTTCCAAATTCCAACCATTTTTTTATTGATGCACACTCCTAGGTATCTCATACCAAAAATTCTTCAATCACAATCCCATTACTTGGTGAGATCATAATAAAAATTAAATTATTTAATTAATCCATCTTTATGGATATCAAACAAGGATTAAATCATTGTATCAACAGATTGTACCACAAAATTTCATTCTAAAATAACCATTTATTTTAATTAGGATCCATGAATAGGTTTAAAACAGGTAAATATAACCTTTAAAATTGATGGATTCATGTAAAGTTTCCCTGATACCAATTATTGGGTTCGTAACCACAACGAAAGCGATTTCAAAAATCTATTTGGATCTTTTTCTTTACACGAATCATACAATCTTGAAAAGAGAGGTTAGAATTACCTTGTTCTTGATAATCTTGATTATTGAAGAAGGCTTCTTGAAGAGATTTATGCAATCTTCCTTCTATAACTCCTCTAGGTCTTCTCCTCTTTTCCCTTAGGCAAACCGTATTGTAGGAGAGTGGGCTGCCTCTTATTTTTGTCTAGCACAAAAACTTATGATAAACAGCTCCCTACATCTCATATATATAGAGCTTAACCTAATTACAACAAGAGAATGGATCTAGTAGGTCCCACTAAGTTAGCTTCCAATTAGTCAATTAAATCTTAGTTATCTCATAATTAATTTTAATTGACTAATTAATTTCAGTTAACTCCACTATATAATTGAAATTGCACTCCAACTTTAAGAAGAGTCCTACCAGATACAAAACTCTTCTCTATTTCATTTCTTAGAGGCATTCATTCCCACCTTTAGGGAAGGGGATAGCCAGGATCCCTTAATCTTTGAGGGACCAGAATTTTTTAGCAGTGACGCTCACAATGACATCACTTAGTTTGGCATAAAATTCAGAGATTGTTTTAGATTCATCCATTCTAAGTGTTTCAAACTTGGAGGTCAACATTTAAAGCTTGGACCTCATGACTGCAGTCGTACCCTTATGGGTAATTTGTAAGATATCCCAAGTGTAAATAATATGCCCTAAAAATCAATGGTAGGAAGAAGTGTTTTAGGGATAGTATGTTTGAAACAGTTTCATTTATCTTTAAAATAAAAGGGCAAGTTTATTTATCATGTTTATACTATTTTTTTTATATGATAAGTCCATAGATTAAAGTTGATAAATTATGTTCTTATAGAGTTAAGAATTGTAGGCCTTATACTTCTCTATGCTTTACTCTTAAATATGTTCTTGATCATAGGATTACTAATTGGGTATTATTAATCCGGATAGACTAGCATATGTTATTTTTGGTTTTGGAAACCATGACTAATCTCAAAGTCACTAAGTATAGAGATGCTTAAACAAATATGTGGGTGGTTGTTAGAGAACAAGTATACTGAATGTTACCAATTATTAAAAATGTCCATATAGAGTTTTACTTATTTTTCAATGCAGTGTTCTTAGTTATAGTTGTTCAAGTGATTCGTGGACCTGAGACATTATGATTGTCTTGTATGTAACCTATTATGCTTTAATAGTACGCGATGTTTATGTTTCATTATAGGATGTATACTTGTATTATTGGGCATGATAGATTACATATGGAGGCATGTGAATATATAATAAGGGATCTGTCATTCTCAAGTAAAAGAGAGAATTTCCTATGTGATCTTCATTGATATAACTCAAGACTTATAGAAGCCCAAAAAATAATAATAGAAATTAATTATTATTTTCCACTAAGGGAGAATTAGAAGGAGTTCTAATTCAAATTAAATTAGAAAGAGTTCTAATTTGTAATACTTGGAAGTATTTATCCCTACTACCAGATTAGTATGAACCTAATGTCACATCCCGAACCCCACCCTACACGGATGTCGAGGACATGATGCCAGTTAGCCACCTTGTCGGTTTGCCGACCGACAATGCTACAAACAAAAGGCAAACTTCTGAACTTACCGATGAATTGCATTCCAAATATAGGGTCAGAGCAGCGGAATTAAAAACTTGTTCAATTCAGGAATGCAACTCGTCCAAAACACATCAGAGCACGTCTATCATCAGTCACCAAATAATCTCTAGAGTACCAGTATCATGAGCCATGTCCCAATATTAGTAAATTTATCCATATCATAACACTCATCTGAATAGCCTGAGTCAATCTACAAGAAACCAAGTCCCCACAAATAGTGCTAATCAAATCCTTGCTTGGGATGTCGACCCGTGTCGTCCCATTGTGCCTTCTAATCCACCGAAGATAAATCTTGAAAAATGTTAGGATAATGGGGTGAGCTTTAACAAGCCCAGTGAGTAACAAAGGTTCCTTGCCATGGGTTTCAAAACCAGATCTTGCTTATAAAGCACATGGATAGTTTAGTCACGTAAGAAATAACAGTTTCATAAATCCACTTTAAATGCAGTTTAAGTAAAATAAAATAGAATTGATTACGAATCACTTCAGAACCAAATAAAACAAATAGAGTAGAACAGAACAGATCAAAACAGAACATAACAAAGCACAACATATCAGAACAGAACAGTATATGATGCCAATATATCAATCAGAGACATAGGCATATCATCAATGGAATAGAACAGAGCAGAATTGAGTATATCAATCAGAGACATAGGCATATCATCAACGGAATGAAATAGAACAGAACAAAATTGAGCGAAACAGAATAGAACAGGTTAGAACAAAATAGAACAGAACAGATCATAACAAAATATAACCGAACAGAACGGAACATAACATAACAAATCAGAACAGAACAGTAAATGATGCCAATATATCAATCAGAGACACCGACATATCATCAACAGAACAGAACAAAATAGAATTGAGCGAACAGAACAAAATAGAACATGATGCCAATTAGGCAGATAATCAAGTATATTAGAGCTTCCCCAGTTGCCCATCGCTGACTACTCGTGGGGCCTCTACCCTTTGGGTACCACTATGGCCTACTTATGCCATACCGCTCAAAATTGGAGTGGGCCCAAGAGTAAGACAAGACATAACAAAACAGGATCAGAATAGACCATATAACAGAACAGAACAGACCCGAACATAACAGAAGAGCAAGACAAAACAAAATCATGTCATGTGTAATGTAGTACAAAGGGCATGCATTTAAGTATCTGCATTTAAACAGTACAGTATATAAAACGGTACAATGTATGAAGATACAATATTTATGTAGAGACTTGAAAAAAAAAAAAAAAAAACAAATAGTTAAACTGGTTTACCGAGTGCAAGAATAAATCCATGGGATTGAGACGAATCATTAATTATAAGAATATAATATGGGACCTGAACGAGAACCAATAGTGGTAAATAAACAATTAAATTGAGCCCTGACTTTATGACAAATTTACTAGTATTTTATAATATTTTAGGGAATAAAATATTAATACGGTAATGCTATATTGCATATACACACACACATATATATATATATATAAAGGGAAAGTGTCGGCAGCCTTGGGATATGTAGTGTGTAGTGTGTGGTGTGTGTTAAACGTAGGTTGTCTCTAAGTCGGTGGAGAAGAGCAAAATACTACAGAGAGTGAGAGAAAAAGAAAAGGAAAGAAAGAAGGAAGAAAGGAGAAAGGGGTAACACGCAGAAGCGATGGAGGATGGGTTTCAACAGCGATGGGTTTGGGATTAGCAACGGCGGAGGAGACGATTGTCTCGGCGTGGCATCGAGAGTTGTTGATCGGAAAGGTGAGAGTTCTGTGAATACGGAATGGATGGCTTCAGTCGATTTAGGCGTTGGGTTTCTTGTTCAGGTGGTGGGTATTGATATAGCTCAGAATTGCGTGTGGGTGATACAGTTTTGTGGATTTCCTCTATTTTTGCCGTTTTCGTTGAGAACAGAGGAAATGGAGGGACAACGACTAAGTCGGTCCGTTTGATTGGTTTGTGATTTGAATTGAGGGTCGACTGCTTGTTCTTCTATGGTTTCTGTTGGGAGCTCGGTTATTACTACTGTGTGTGCAGCGGTGGAGGAGATCGATACATTATATATATTTATGGCAGTTCGGGAAGAAGGTAGAAGGAGTAACGGCAGTGTTGGTTGGATTTCAGAACTGAGTTGATCCATCAGGTTGGGCTTGGGTCGGTCTGATTTTGTTGATCCGACCGCGCCTATGTTTGGAGGTGAAGTTGGGAATTGGGATTCAAATGCGAGTTTTATGGGACGGATTGTTTCACGAGGTTCGATCAAGTGTCGATTTCTTGTTGCTTTCTTGAATCTTCTTGTAGTTGGGTTGTTGATTGCATTGAGGGATTGGGTAAATGGCAGCAAGGATACATGGGTATATATATATGTGTGTGTATGTGTTGGAAAAAGGGGGATTCTGATACGGCATGGAAATTATATGGATGTTGCGGCTGTGGGATTCCTTTGTTCCACCGCTTCAATAGCGAACAAGGGGTTATTACTACAGTTGCGATAGGGGGGTGATGACGGAGCCGCAGACTGGAACAGGGGAGCCTTCTGATCATTCAGGTTTTGAACTGAGTACAGAGTGTATGTCTATATAGTGTTGAATTGGAAGGAAATGTGCAGCAGTGTAGCGACAGAACTGCTGTCCAACCATGGAGCAACAGATTTAGGTATATACGTATATATGTGTCGCGACAGGTGGTAAGTATAGATCTATATATATATATAATTGTTGTGTTTGTGTAGTATGTTGGTGAAAGAGGATTCTGTCGTGAGGATTTAGTAAAGTTGTGATTGTGACAATGACCTTGAGTTGGTCTTGGAGAATAGGGGCTGATGTTGGTGTTACAGGGGTACGGCATATATAAATTTATATGTGTGGATGTCGGTTGGATTGGCTTAGATTGGATTGAGGTGTGATGTGATGATTGAACTTGTGGGTGTTCTGATGATTGAACTTATGGGTGTTTTGATGACATTGTAAGGGAGATTACAGTAGTTTGGATTGAGGCATGGTCTCATAGGCGTGATTTGGATGTGTGAAGTTGTTGTTGTTTGAATTTTATGTATGTTTAAAATGAGCAACTCAAATTGGAAGTGAGGACTCTGCAACAGAGAACTAGACAGTAATCTGATGAGAGGAAGGGAAAGTTCTTCAATATCTGATGGATGGGATGATAAGATTGATGTGATGATAAAAGGACAGAATCTGTCAGGATCATCATCTGCTTGAAGGAAAAAGGCTGAAGAAGCTGATGAAACTGGATTTAAAATGGTTGGCCGACTCGATCAACCTACCGGTGTGTTTTCTTCAACTTCTGAACCGTGGAGTAAAGATTAACCTATTTGATTGGATTGCATAGTGGACACAGCTTAGTGGGGTTGAGATAACCCAATCAGGTATGTTACTTTGCTAAGTAAGGAATAGAATTAAATTACGATTGATGTGTATATTGATTGAATGATTCTTGTGCTTATCTGATGATAGAAGATCACATAGGAGTTATTGCTTTGAGACACTTTGCGTTGATTGTTTATGTGCTTCCGTGTTTTCTTTATGATTATTTGGGAATTGTGATTTACTTCTTGAGTTGTCATCATATGTGATTTATGTTTTAGAAGGATTGTTGATATTGTGACATGTGGATTTGCGTAAGTGTGGAGATTGATCGAGCATGACACGTAGATTTGGGATGAAATCTTGTGATGTAAATGCTATTGTTGATCTTAATTGTGATGCATTATTTAAAGTATGTTGCATATACTTATGAAAGTGATGTTTCAGTTAAACTGTATTATTGCATGATGAAATCATGGCATATTGGCATAGGGTGATTCCTTGAAAGCATAGTGTGAGTCAGCACGAGGTGCTGTGCATTATGAGGGTGTAGATCCTGTGGTGAAAAACCCAAAATTGGCCATTAGGTACTCGCATGCCTACGGGGTCCGGACTGTAAAAGCGAGGCATATATTGGTACTTGCATGCCAACGGGAAGAACCGTGAAGCGAGACATAGGGTGTGACATTGAGATGCATGGGTGTGTCACGCATATTGCCTGTGCATTGTGTTGATGAATTTGTGAACGTGAGATAGGGTTTTATACAGATGTAGTTTGTACATTGCCATTATATTGTATGCATGATTAGGGAGGTATGTAGATATACATGTACACTTGCATATGCCACGTCTTAATTTTGTTCCTTGCATTAGTATTGTACCATGCCAACAGTTGAGCTGACCCTATTCGTGGGAACCATATTTCAGATGACA
Organism: Nyssa sinensis; assembly: GCA_008638375.1. NCBI lineage: Eukaryota > Viridiplantae > Streptophyta > Magnoliopsida > Cornales > Nyssaceae > Nyssa > Nyssa sinensis. The sequence goes on from CM018034.1 coordinate 38,802,059, forward strand.
CTCCCGACACATGAGACTTGAGGAAGTCTAGCCGAGTGGAGGAGACTTGACTGTAGATGGATATTTGGCCCGAGAGGCGTGTTTTGTGATGTACTGGGCTTAAGCCCAATGACATATATGTTGTATCATGGCTGTATATTTTCGGTTGTATACTTAGGCGATGCATATTTAACTTTGATAAGATTGTGGCCATCGAGTGAGGATGGATTGTGATGTGTTTGTATATATATGATGTATTGTGATTATCAGGGGGAAAAAGGCTCGAAAAACAAAGGAGGTTTTGCCAAAATTTTATAAAATAGGAATGTATGTAGGCTTGTATCTATATTAGTTAAATTGTTATTTATTTATTTATTCGTCTATTTATTTTCTTATTTTGTTTCATTCAGTCGCGTCCCCGGGTTCGGTCGGGAATTCGGGGCATGACAGTTTAGATATTATAACTTATACACCAAGTCAGAAGTTCCAAGTTACTCACAAATTGTTCGCTTATCTTCATTCACAGATAATCTGATAATTTCCAGATACGTCAAACACCTCCTTGCATATATTGAATAATCATTATCAATCACAAACATATCAGAATTTAACCATTTATGACTTATTCATCATCTTAGGTGTCTATCGAATTACCTAAGATAGCCTAATAGCCTATTATCCTTTCATTGGGTTTCATTTGAGGCTATTACATTCTTTAATTATACTTAGTAGTTATCAGGATCATAATCTAAGTCATTTGGACTCAAATTGTTATTAGTTAAGTACTTATTTAACCTTAAGGGCAAAATGGTAATTTTTCCATTCTTGTCTCGGACCCTGTCGTGGTCCTCAGAATAGTCCACACAGCTTAAATATAAAGTTCTAAGTCTTTTGGACTCAAATCGTTATCAATTAAGTACTTATTTAACCTTAGGGGCAAAATAGTAATTTTACCATTCTTGTCCCGGACCCTTGTCGTGGTCCTCAAAATAGTCCACATATCGTATATATAAAGTTCTAAGTCTTTTGGACTTCATTTGGTATCTGCTTTTGATCATCGGGACACATCAGTCATTTTTTATTTTATACACTGACTATTCCAGAGTCGTAGTTAGCCCCTCAATTTCCATAATTATGCTTATGACAATTTATTAGATCAGATTGGCCTTTATTCGGCCTCTACTTTGCACTTACCATGCTCAAGGGTATTTTGGTTATTTTATGTTTTGTAAAATTTTGCTTCCGATTCGTCATTTAATCATGTGTACAGTTTCACGAGTGTTTGGGCTTCTATCGGTATCAATTTCGTCCTATTTGGACTTCGTATAGCATTAGGGGCATTTTGGTAATTTCACATGTTGTGTAGCTAAATTTTTCGCGATCTCGGTTCATAAAATGGATCTCACTATTAGGTCCAGAATGTCCGACATAGTTAAAATAGATTATCTTTTATGTTTATTTGGCCCTGGGTATCATTGGGGGCAATACAATCATTTACCATTTACGTATGTATTTTTCGGGACTTGGTTTCATAAATCGGATTCCACCGTTGAGTCCAGAATGCCTGAAATAGTAAAAATACACTATTTATTTATTTAATTTGGACTTCAGTTTGACCTATTCAATATCCAAGGGTAAAATAGAAATTTTACCCAATTAATAAAATAATAAAATTATTTATTTTTTTATTTTTTTCAGGGGTTTATTTAAATCAACTCTTCAGAATCTGGGCTTCAGAATAATTACCCAGGACTATTGGGGTCAAAATGGAATTCCCGAATTTCCTGGGGGACAAAATATAATTTTTAAGAACATTTAAAATAAATCGGAGGGTTTATTTTATTTTTAAGTGAATTGGTCTAGGGTTTCACTGGACCAACTAGTTTGGCTGGTTCGATGTGTAATGCTGATGTCATGATGACGTCAGCCCTAAATTTTAAATTTAAAATCCCCTTTATTAAAACGTCGTAGTTTTAGGGGACCCAAATCCTAATTAAAACATCGGGTCAGGGCCTGACCCGAGGCCCGACCCATAACCCGTCACTATTCATCATCCCCACCAAATTAGGGTTCTTGTGCTCCTTCTCCACAGTCGTCTTCTCCGGCGATGGTAGGGAGATTCCGGTGGCTTTTTGGGTTCGGTCCAATGGGGTTCGAAAGGAAATTTCGTAAGGATTTCAGATCTGCTTTTGGATTTTTGGTTGGACTACATCTTGGCTGTCGAACGACCAATTACAGTGGCTGCTACCCAGTTTTCGGCGACCACGGTTGTTTCTATTTAGTGCATTTTGGAGTCATTTTGACTCCCGATTTTGATCACTGTAAGCTTTTGGGACTGGTTTTGTATACTTAAAACCCACAATCTCAATGATTTGAAGGATTATTCTCTTTTGGTTAGCCACACCTGTAATTGCCATTATCTCGCTCATTTTTGGACCGTTTTGGTCCATTCAACTTGCATTGAAATCCATTTCATGTGTCCTTCAAGTATAAACTCCTTAAATCAAGCTTAAGGCTAACTTTCAAAAATGATAAAATTTCCCTCTCGGTTTCTCATGGCCTAGTGCCCAAAACAGTTCAATTTTTGCCCCATTTTCTCTTATTTTCTTATCCTAAACATTTCAAACACATGCATGCTCTTAAAACACTCTGAAACAGTGTGTACGTGTGATCATTTTTGAAAAAGTAAGTTGAGTGCATAAGTTGTATAGCTATACCTTCTTGACAGTGGGCTGTTCTCCCTTTGGTGGTTCGGTTTTGGCACCTCAAACCTCCTTAGAGCAGTCTTGGCCCTCCTTCATCCATGCATGCAGCATGCAGCCCCTTTATCACTCTTCTCTCTCTATCCCTCTCCACTTTCTCTCTCTAACTCTACCTTTCTCACTCTAGCCACCCACATGCACACACTTACACAAATCTCTGTTTGATTTCTGAATCACCCTAACCCCACGCAACATACAAAATAAATATATATAAGTATACATTTACACATGTACCTATTTTATATTTTTAGTTTGCAGCATGACATCCAATTGGTAGGGGTGGTGGTCCAATGAGGGGCTGCCACCTCATTTTTATTAATCAGAATTTATAGGCTTTATATGATATATATATATATATCTTATGTGTAATAAAGCACAAAAGTGCTTGTGGGCCAAGTGAAAAATTTTTAAGACTTTAAAACCTTGCCTCACTTGGTTAAGGGTTCAAAACCCCTTGGCCTCACTTTTGATCATTTTCTCTCATTTTGTACTTATGCCTTGTTTGGCTGGCACAAAATACTGTTTTAACTATTTTCGTTATATTTTCTTTTTCATTGCTCTTTTTATGAAGCGGTTTCTTCTGGTTGCTTCCTATCTCGATTGGCTTTAGTGTCAAAGGCTTCGTGTCGGTTATTACTGTGATATCTCGACCCGAGATACGACACGTTTACCGAGGTCAATCGACTGAATAATGTAATGTGAGCTGTTTGAGCTCTATATCATAGTATTTCATGGAACCAAACGATTGAGGTATGTGAATGGTTTGCTTAGTATACCTAGTGCCGAGCAACACCCGAGCACCTTCAGACCCAACATCGTAATGCATGCATGCACGCATTCCCATGTACAAACATATTTCTCAGACACTTAGTATGTCAAAAATCAGTGTATGCATGCAGCTATTATAAATGAATTTATATGCAAGACTATGGATATATTTAATGTATAAAAATATGTATTTTATATGTGTACAAAAATACATATAGTATAAATATATGTATGAATATTGTGTAGCATATATTTATGTATATTACATAAAAAGAAAATGAAAAGGAAAGAAAGGAAGAAGGGAAGGAGGGCTGCCATGCAACATGTGAGGCCACGTGAGTGTAATCAAGTGTATGTATATGTCACTGTGTGTGCGTGCTGTGCGGCTGAAAGGAAACACCAAGGCCACCGACCTTGGTGCAAATGGTCTTATACATATATATATATATATGTATAGCATTCATGGTACGTGGATGGTTAGGGTTTAATGGACGGTTCACTGCAGTCAAGGCTGACTGCAAAGGGGAGAGAGTGAGAGAGGCGGTGGAACGCCTCTATATATATATATATACGGGTTTGTGAGTTGAAAGGTTAGAAAAGAAAGGGAAGGATCAGGAACTGAAGGGGAGAAGAAGAGATAAAGTTGAAGGAAGCATAGGGTTCAGAGAGAGAGTCACCAAGTACAAAACCAAGAAACCAAGGTAAGAAATCATGCTTCTGTCTTTACAAATTAAGCATGATATTAAGATGTTAATAGTAGGACTGAATCACTATAAAATAAGGAACCTTTAGCAAGAAGAATCAAACAAAATGGTCAAGGAACGATTGAGAAAAATCTAGTCATAGGTTTAGGGATAATTCGAGTTTTATGAGATCTGATGCATGAAACTTAATTGTGAGATTGTAAATGGGTAGGAAATTCAAACAGGAATCTAATGCAACAAAAATCAAGAAAAATGACCCAAAAATAATTGAGTTACAGTCGAGTAATCCTCACCTGGTGCTATGCCGGAAACTAGGAAAAAGAACGATCGAAACCGTAGCTTTCTTAGGTTTAAAACTGTCCAAATGACGGCTTAAAACGGTGGGATTGATTTGGCATGAAAAGATATGAAAAACAATAAAAATTAGACGTGAAAATTTTAAAAACAGTGGCTAGGGTTTACTGTTTCGGTGACTGTGGCTAGAAAAGCAATCGGGGAAGATGACCGGAATATTGGTGGCATATCGGGTTAAGATGGAACCGGGTTTGGGTCGGATCGGGTCGGGACCCGACCGAAAATGAAAGGGGCAAGTTATACTGTGTCGTTTTGTATTGGTTTTAAATTGGAATAGGTTTGTTTGGTTGTAGGGATAGGAAATGTGAAATTTGGGTTTGGGGTTATCCAAACCATGGGTAGGATAAGGAAAGGTTATTGAGTTCCGGTTTTCTGAATTTAACTGAACCGGTTGGTTTAGTGAAGGGTCAGACCGGTTTAGGGTTTTTAACTGTGAACCCACTGGTTCAGACCAGAACTGTTGGAAATTATGAACCTGACCCCAGAAGTTTTGGAAAATTATACTAAGGCCCAACAGAAAATTTATAAAATATTACTTTTATTTCAAAAAAACCCCTAACTCAAAAGTGGGTCAAACGAAGTCCAAACGAGGCAAGTGAATAGTGAATTTTAATTATTTTGAGTATTCCGGATTCAACCGTGGAGTCCGATTTGTAAAAAGAGGTCTCGAGAAGTAAGAAACCGTAAAAGTGCAAAATGACCATTTTGCCCTTTTTAGTACAAAAATCCAAATGGAATTCCGCGAAAGCCTAAACCGACTTTCTTCGGCGTTCCGAACTCAATGGTAAGGTCTAAAATAGTGTTAGAGATACTTATGATAGCAAGGCATAAAATTTGATGAATAGCATTAATTCTAAGACGGATCTATTGATATATAAGGGACTCGACAGGAAAGGGCAAACTCACGGGATACTGATTTAAGAACGCACATTTAGAGGTAAGTAAATTCGCTTTCTCTTCCATGTGGTGTTTCCAAAGCCAAGTTTATTCTATTTACTGCCAAGCTTGTACTCTGGAACGTACCTGTTGTTATTGTTTCCACAATGTGATATTGTTCTATCTTGTGGACATTGATTGACTGCTAGATCATTGTTATCATGTTGAACCATGCCTTGGAAGGCCTACTGCTATGTCTTTATTGAATATATGATATTCCATTTTATGCTTCTATGGAATTATGAATAATCATGATATGTTATGAATACAGGATTTGTGCTCAGTCACAACATCCATCTGATGCTTTCTGATTGACTGGAGACCTATGGGTCTAGTCCGTGAACGGACATGTGTGGCTAAGAGGAATGGTACAAAAAGGGGGGTACGTCGAGCCTCAAAAGATCGAGGGTTCTTGCCAAGCCCTGAACAGTGTAAATGCATCTCTTATATGATTGACAGGACTATGATTATTGAGTGACACGGTTCCTTATGACTTATCTTACACTGAGAGGATATTCTTCATTGTTTTGATTATGATCGGTTTATTGTGGCAGTACATTTATGTTGATATATTGTTATTGAGAGTTCATGTTGATGTTGTGTCCATTACTCTTGATGGTACATTGTGATCTATTGTTCATTGACCCTCATGGAAACTGTTCTCATTGGCTATCACAACATCTCTTTTCTTATGATTGGCTATCATAATTTTATTCATGGATTCATATTTCACCGATACCAATGTCGGAGATCTATTTTTACTTGCTGAGCTCTCGTAGCTCATTCCACCCTACTTACCCCCATTTTAGGTAATGACGCTGCAGGACCCCAGTAGGAGTCTGAGAGCGTAGGAGGACATTTTGAGGAACTGTACCAGTCTATGTTTTAGTTCTCTTATGTATTCACCACCCACGGGTGCTGGTTATGTCTGGTTCTTATTTTTGTTATTATAGAACCATATAATGTATTGAATAGACTTCCGCTAACATTATGTATTGAAAAGACTTCCGCTGATCATTGTCATTGCTAAGACTTCCGCTGATCACTGTCATTGCTTAGACTTCCGCTGTTATTGTTTTAAGATTTTAGTACTTTGCATATTAGTACTATGATACAGGAATGGAAAAAGTAGGGACGGCCTTAGGGTCAGCCCCACGACACGAGATCCACATAGGGTGGGTTTCAGGTCGTGACAGCTTGGTATCAGAGCTATAGGTTCGATTGTGAGTCATGGGAGATAGGACTAGAGTTGGACTAATAGATAAGACTGACATGTTATTTAGTACAATCATTGACTGTTTATCTTATACATTGACTGGTCATCTCATTGGTTATTATCACAGGTTACCTTTACAGACATGGTTAACGCGAGGCAGAATTCGTTGCCTTTAGATCGTTTAGATCAGTTAGAGAGATTGATGCAGAGCATTATTGAATATCTACCATGGATTCAGGCCGGTACTAGTCAGCCAGTACAACCGATACCACAGGAGCAGCCTGTCAACACAAGCGGTAATATAGGAAACCATCAAGGGAATGAACGAGACTCTACATATTTATACGAACGGTTTCAGAAGATGAAACCCCCGAGATTTGACGGTACGAAAGGCGCCACAGTGGCTGAAGAGTGGATGTTAGAAATGAACAGGATTTACGAAATCCTAATATGCACTGAAGTACAAAAGGTGGCCTATGCCATATACATGCTTAAGGGAATGACACAAAAATGGTGGATGATTGAGAAGGCTAAGGAGCCAGGCATGGACTGGCAACGATTTACTATTATCTTTAACAAGAAGTACTTTTCCCAGGAAGTACAAAATCGGAGAGTTGCTGAGTTCATGGTACTACAGCAAGGGACGATGACTGTAGAGCAGTACAACGCCACATTTACTGAGTTGGCCAGATTTGCTCCTGGTACTATTAATAGCAAGGATCTGAAAGCTCGCAAGTTTGAGGAAGGATTGAGGTGGTCTATCAAGGATAGACTGGTACCCCATCGACTGGCTACTTATGATGATGTAGTAGAGACAGCTCGAATCATCGAAAGGAGTGGCGAGGAATTCGCCAAGAGGCGAGGGAATCAGAAACAAGGGGGTAACCAGAATAGGGGACAAGGGCCTATGTTTACTAGACCAGGGACTGATTCGCAAACCACAGGACCCATTCAGAGGAGACCAGACAATACTGGAGGGAGCCGAACCCAATGCTCCCACTGTCAGAGGTTTCATAAAGGCCAGTGCCTTAGCGGCAGCAACACTTGTTACTTTTGTGGCAAGGAGGGACATATGGCGAGGCAATGCCCATAGAAGGATCAGGCCACGACAAGCACTACTTTGGTTAGAGTGCCAACACCTGGAGTAGCAACACCTAGACCCCCAACCCAGAGGAATGGACAGGGGAACGTCCAGCAGCAGGCAGGACAGGTTTTTTCCATTTTACCAGAGGACGTGCAGGCTATAACCTCTGTAGTCGTAGGTACCCCTTAGTCTACCCATAGTCTACTCACATTTTATTTGACATTGAATCCACACTTTTACTTATACTTACATCCTTATATGCTGCTAGATTGGATATAGACATAGAACTCCTATGTTATATATTAACTGATCGATTCCATAAGGAGAATGATTGATGATAGATGTTATACATGAAACAAGTAGAGTACGTAACATAGATGTATGAATATTAGATTGACATATTATTATTTCATAGAAATTGAAGGACATTGATGAGTTAAGTGATTTCATGATAAGTAACCTTCAGGGAACAATGAAAAATTTAAATGTAAAGATTATAAATCTTTAAAATGAATTACATACTGTTATAAATATGTATAGTTACTTAATAAACGAGATTGAATCAATGGCGACTCTTGAAAGAGTCATGATCACTGAATGTTATACATTGGAATGATATATACCCCAGATATATTAGCAGACTGAATGTATAGAATTTTAAAGCTACGTTTAGCGAGGTTATGATTATGATTTGTTTCACCAAATGATACCTGATGAGTGCGCAAAAGTGCACTCTAAATATCCCATTATTTGATTAAAATGCTAGAAAGTGAATAGAAATGTGGGAATATACTTGATATTATTTTATTCAATTTCTATTTACAATAAGAGGTATTTGAACATTAAATTATAAGATTTTATATCTCAAATATTGCATTATTTGTTGACGAGAGATAGTTTGCAATTGCGCTTTTCACTTAATATTTTTGGAACTATTTTTGACTTTTTGGCAGATTCGACTATTGAGTTTCAATTGAGATTTAGATGACGTTAAAGTTTCAGAATGAGAAAACGGTCTTCATGAAATTTTTAGAGGACGTCCTGTGCTTTTTAAAAAGGTCTGGTTTGCAAAAATCGGAGTTTGTTTGGGCCTCCAAACATTATTTCGAATTCAGGTCTGAAAAGCTGCTCTAAATTCTGTCCGTCCAGCCAACTTGAAGGGGCCATAACTTGAGCTTCCAAAGTCCAAATCAGGTGGTTTTTTCCTAAAATTATCTACTCATCCAGGGCTACAACTTTCGTGAAGGGCCCGAGTCGAGATTCAATTGTTATCTGATAGAAAACGGGGTGTAAAGTTTGTGGCAACTGACTGTGCGCGGGAATAAGAAAAGCAAAATAAAGAAAAAGAAAAGAAAAAATAATGAGCCCATGAAGCTGGAAAGGTGCAGAAACGGCTGATGAGGGAAGACCAAGAAAATTCAAAGAAGCAATAAGAAAAATCAAAGGCAAGTAAAACAAGGAAAAAAAAATGAAAGAAAAGCAAAGGGAGAGCAAAGGGGCGGCTGAAGGCAACAAGTGGCGGAGTCCATGCAGAAGCAAGATCAAGGGCCTGGGGTGCACGTGGGCTTAAAAACTTAATGCAGGGCTGATATATATAGTAAATAAAAAAACCTAAAAGGGGGAGACGAAAAAGAGAGCTGCGGCACGAAGAACAGAACAGTGTGTGCGACTGCTGTACAGGATTGCGCAGCAGGGAAGAAGAAGCCACTGTCATTCCATGGCTCGTTTTCTCTCCGTAAAATTTATGTTATCCATTCTGTACATGGGTAACTAAATTTTTAAGTGGGGTTAGGGATGAACTTGCACCATAGATGATTATTTTAATTTATTTTTGATTCATGTACATGGTTTTCACTTGTTAAATTCTTTGATGATTATTCATAATTAATTGTTGGATTTTATTGTCCGAATAATTAAAGGGTTTAGTCCGTTTATAGATTCAGTCGTGCTTTTTCTATCGAATGGATTAATGTTTTGATTATTTTTAGAACAATTACTTATTTATATTGATTCAATTCTCTGCTGCAATATTGCTCGTTGGGTATATTATCGTCGTTGTGTTTTCTCAATGCGAATAATAATTTGAGTGATTTAAAAGTGTTGAATGATTTTTCAAAGGGTTATTTTCAGTCTAATTGTGGTTCATAATTGTATATCTTTCGATTGAGATTTTTGGGATTTAATTTCTCAATTGAGTTATTAGTGAATTAAAAATAATTAAAATATCATATATGTGCAAGGGATTCCCGACACTCCAGTATTCGTTAATTTGAGTATTTTCTTCCATTAATCAATTTGTTTAATTTTTAAGTTGCATTCAAAATCACTTTTTATATTTTCTTTTCTTGTTAACCGTCTAATACTTCTGTAGTTTCAGAAATTCTGTTTATTATTCTTTTAATTTAGTCTCCCTGTGGAATCGACACCCCAAAGCTACATTACAACTACCGCGTTATTCTTTGGGCGTAATCAATACCCTAAATTTACGAAGGACTAGAGGAACCATAGAAAAGAATTGGGATTCGCGTGAAGGTTTTGAAATACACTTGCAAATTTTAGAAAGGTAAAACTTGATCTTATGTAACTTTAAAACTTGATCTGATGTGACAGTAAAACTTGATTCTTAACAGAAAAATTTTATCTAGTTAAATGTGAAACGCCTAATTCAATTAGGCCATGATGTTAGAAGAACCACAGAAACCACGAGAACCATCGGAGTTAGAACCGTTAAGTTTGCGGACAAACTTATTTTTAGAGGGTAAGAATGTGATATCCTGACCCGGGATACAACACGTTTCTCGAGGTCAATCGACTGAATAGTGTAATATGAGCTGTTTGAGCTCTATATCATAGTATTTCATGGAACCAAATGATTGAAGTATGTGAATGGTTTGCTTAGTATACCTAGTGCCGGGCAACACCCGAGCACCTTAAGACCCAACATCGTAATACGTGCATGCACGCATTCCTATGCACGAACATATTTCTCAGACATGTAGTACATCAAAAATCAGTGTATGCATGCGCTATTATAAATGAATTTATATGCAAGACTATGGATATATTTAATGTATAAAAATATGTATTTTATTTGTCTACAAAAATACATATAGTATAAATATATGTATGAATATTGTGTAGCATATATTTATGTATATTACATAAAAAGAAAATGAAAAGGAAAGAAAGGAAGAAGGGAAGAAGGGCTGCCATGCAACATGTGAGGCCACGTGAGTGTAATCAAGTGTATGTATATGTCACTGTGTGTGTGTGTGTGCTGTGCAGCTGAGAGGAAAGCACCAAGGCCACCGACCTTGGTGCAAGTGGTCTTATACATATATATATATATATATATATATATGTATGTATAGCATTCATGGTACGTGGATGGTTAGGGTTTAATGGACGGTTCACTGCAATCAAGGCTGACTGCAAAGGAAAGAGAGAGAGAGAGAGAGAGAGAGAGAGAGAGGCGGTGGAATGTCTCTCTCTATATATATATATACGAGTTTGTGAGTTGAGAGGTTAGAAAAGAAAGGGAGGGATCAAGAACTAAAGGGGAGAAGAAGAGATAGAAGTTGAAGGAAGCATGGGGTTCAAAGAGAGAGTCACCGAGGACAAAACCAAGAAACCCAGGTAAGAAATCATGCTTCTGTCTTTACAAATTAAGCATGATATTAGGATGTTTATAGTAGGACTGAATCACTATAAAATAAGGAACCTTTAGCAAGAAGAATCAAACAAAATGGTCAAGGAACGACTGAGAAAAATCCAGTTACAAGTTTAGGGATAATTCGGGTTTTATGAGATCTTATGCATGAAACTTAATTGTGAGATTGTAAATGGGTAGGAAATTCAAACAGGAATCTAACACAACAAAAATCAAGAAAAATGACCCAAAAATAACTGAGTTACAGTCGAGTAATCCTCACTGGTGCTATGCCGAAAACTGGGAAAAGGAACGATCGAAACTGTAGCTTTCTTAGGTTTAAAACTGTCCAAATGACGGCTTAAAATAGTGGGATTGATTTGGCATGAAAAGATCTGAAAAACAATAAAAATTAGATGTGAAAATTGTAAAAACAGTGGCTAGGGTTTACTGTTCCGGCGATTGTGGCTGGAAAAGCAATCGGGGAAGATGACTGGAATATCGGGGGCATATTGGGTTAAGATGGAACCGGGTTTGGGTCGGATCAAGTCGGGACCCGACCGAAAATGAAAGGGGTAAGTTATACTGTGTCGTTTTGTATTGGTTTTAAATTGGAATGGGTTTGTTTGGTTGCAGGGATAGGAAATGTGAAATTTGGGTTTGGGGTTATCCAAACCATTGGTAGGATAAGGAAGGGTTATTGAGTTCCGGTTTTCTGAATTTAACTGAACCGGTTGGTTTAGTGAAGGGTCAGACCTGTTTAGGGTTTTTAACTGTGAACCCACTGGTTTAGACCAGAACTGTTGGAACTTATGAACCGACCCCAGAAGTTTTGGAAAATTATACTAAGGCCCAACAGAAAATTTATAAAATATTACTTTTATTTCAAAAATAACCCTAACTCAAAAGTGGGTCAAACGAAGTCCAAACGAGGCAAGTGAATAGTGAATTTTTATTATTTTGAGCATTCTGGATTCAACCGTGTAGTCCGATTTGTAAAAAGAGGTCTCAAGAAGTAAGAAACCGTAAAAGTACAAAATGACCATTTTGCCCTTTTTAGTACAAAAGTCCAAATGGAATTCCGTGAAAGCCTAAACCGACTTTCTTCAGCATTCCAGACTCAATGGTAAGGTCTAGAATAGTGTTAGAGATACTTATGATAGCAAAGCATAAAATTTGATGAATAACATTAATTCTAAGACGGATCTATTGATATATAGGGGACTCGACGGGAAAGGGCAAACTCACGGGATACTGATTTAAGAATGCACATTTAGAGGTAAGTAAATTCCCTTTCTCTTCCATGTGGTATTTCCAAAGCCATGTTTATTCTATTTACTGCCAAGCTTGTACTCTGGAACATACCTGTTGTTATTGTTTCCATAATGTGATATTGTTCTATCTTGTGGACATTGATTGACTGCTAAATCATTGTTATCATGTTGAACCATGCCTTGAAAGGCCTACTGCTATGTCTTTATTGAATATATGATATTCTATTTTATACTTCTATGAAATTATGAATAATCATGATATGTTATGAATACGGGATTTGTGCTCAGTCACAACATCCATCTGATGCTTTCTGATTGACTGGAGACCTATGGGTCTAGTCCGTGAACGGACATGTGTGGCTAAGAGGAATGGTACAAAAGGGGGGTATGTCGGGCCCCAAAAGATCAAGGGTTTTTGCCAAGCCCTGAACAGTGTAAATGCATCTCTTATATGATTGACAGGACTATGATTATTGAGTGACACGGTTCCTTATGACTTATCTTACACTGAAAGGATATTCTTCATTGTTTTGATTGTGATCGGTTTATTGTGGCAGTACATTCATGTTGATATATTGTTATTGAGAGTTCATGTTGATGCTGTATCCATTACTCCTGATGGTACATTGTGATCTATTGTTCATTGACCCTCATGGCAGCTGTTCTGATTGGCTATCACAACATCTTTTTTCTTATTATTGGCTATCATAATTTTATTCATGGATTCATATTTCACCGATACCAATGTTGGAGATCTGTTTTTACTTGCTGAGCTCTCGTAGCTCATTCCACCTTACTTACCCCCATTTTAGGTAATGACACTGTAAGACCCTAGTAGGAGTCTGAGAGCGTAGGAGGACATTTTGAGGAACTGTACTAGTCTATGTTTTAGTTCTCCCATGTATTCACCACCCACGGGTGCTAGTTATGTCTGGTTTTTATTTTTGTTATTATAGAACCCTATAATGTATTGAATAGACTTTTGTTAACATTGTGTACTGAAAAGACTACCGCTGATCACTGTCATTGCTAAGACTTCCGCTTTTATTGTTTTAAGATTTTAATACTTTACATATTAGTACTATGATACAAGAATGAAAAAAGTAGGGACGGCTTTAGGGTCAGCCCCGCGACACGAGATCCGCATAGGGTGGGCTTCGGGTCGTGACATATTATTTCTTGGTCGCCGTCATAGTTCACTAATTTGAATTCTTGTAGTGTTAAAATGACATCATTTCACCTAATTAATTGGTAATTAGTTTCGGGTATTACACCCTCCTCTCTTGACGTGTTTAATTATTTTATTGGTTTATCGTGACCGTCGAGAGATTCCCGATTAACTTCCTTGATTATTCTTTATGTCATTTCTAATTAATAATTAGCGAACTAATTATTAATTAATCGGGTCGAGGTGTTACACCTAAGGAGTCACACACAACAAGGTGATGTGTAATTTGAAAAATTAAGAGGATTCAATTTGGTATTAAGAGTTAATAGTGAAAGTTTCATAATTTAGCTAAATCTTAGTATGATTAGGTTTAGGGTTGGATTTTTATAAATTGGACTTGTAGAGACAAGAGCTAACACTTTTTCTTCAACTCCAAGGAAATATTGTCCTACCATCTCTTTAGCCATCTCTCTCTCTCTCTCTCTCTCTCTCTCTCTCTCCATCTTCAACAGTTCAAGATTCCAGTATGGGTCTCACTAGTGTGGATATTGTAGACACCTCATTTTGAGACCCTTGATTATATAGGTTTTGTCCTATCATTTTTAGGAAGTTACTATAATATGTCCCCGCTATGGGTATTCTAGTAATTTCACATTTCACCCACCGAGGGTATTTTGGTCATTTTGCCTATTAGGGGTATTTCGATCATTATGCCCACTAAGGGCATTTTGGTCATTTCACCCATTAGGTCAATTTTGGTTATTATGCCCACCAAGGACATTGTGATCATTTGGTACATTAGGGCCCTTGAGGGCATTGTAGTCATCATGCACATTTTTTACTATCAATGGTACTTTGGTAATTTATAGTATTTCCCTACCCATTAGGAGTAGTTTCGTAAATACCAGAGGTCACCTACCTTCTAGGGGTATTTCTGTAATATTGGCATCATTTTTTCCTTTGAAGGGGACTTTTGTAATTTTAGTACAATCCTATCCCTTATAGGTTATTTTAGTCATTTAATGGCATATATGTAATTTCCATGCCATTTTACTTATATAGGATTAATTTGGTAATTTTAGCGTTTAGAGACAATTCTAACTTTTTATGCCTAAGTGGCATTTTTGTAATTATCATGTCCTTAAATTTTCCACAGAAATAAGGGCGATATAGTAAATAAAGGTGTGCACCAAAAAGTTGCCTATTTTCCTCCCTTCTTTGTCTCAAGAGAGTTTCTATAGCAATCTCCCTTGTTTGAATGGATTTACCTTTATTTGTATACTAAAAACCTTCATAATCTTGTTTGCTTGCTCACTAAGTATTAATCTTGGCCAACCATCTGTAGGATTCATTATGAGACCTTGGATCGAACCTCTTTAATTTTTCCTATAAGTAAGACTCCCTGAGTAAAGATTTAAAAATTAAGGTAAATTTTTCGTTTTTGTCGGTAGGGCATTGTTCATACACTGTTTTTTTTCTAGTAGGGCACTATACATGGATCATTTAGGCATAAATAATGTTTAAGAGCATAATTTGAGTATGACATAGAAAAGAAACATGCTTAGAATGTTAAAATACACCTCTTTGGAGAATTTGAGCCTAATTGGAGATAGTTTGAAAAATTAGACCAAAAGGGCATCCCGGGTGGAACCAGCCAAACCCGCCCGCAGGTGAAAATAAATTTTTTTTAAAACTATCATTTCAAATAATTTTAAGAACTTTGGTTAGAGTAAAATATCGAATTGAGGCATTTCAGGACGAGTTGTAGTGTAACGGGGTCCCAAACTCATTAAGGGCAAAAGGTCTTTTTACCCCTTGGCCCCTTTAGTATAAATAGAGCACTTAGGCTGAAAAATATATAGAATTGGTCTGTGAAAGGAGCTGCAGCTCGTTCATGGAGAGAAAAGGTGAGAAAACCTAGGGTTTTCCAAGTTTCAAGCTACCAAAACACATCTCTAGGCTAGGATTCTCACAAGGCTTCCTTCTAGGAAGTTGTTCCCAATATCAAAGGCTACATTCTCACCAATTAGTTCAACTGGAAAGTGAACACAACTCCCTAGGGTTGAGAAAAACCCTTTTAGGTATGATATTTTGCTAAGTTAGGAATAGATTTAAGTTTCCTTGCCCTTTTTATAAGTTGATTGAATGATTTGTATGTTTATCTGCTATTAGAAAGTCACTTAGGATGTAGTTGCTTTGAAAACCTAGAGTTGGTTGTTTGTGTGTTCTTTGAGAATTTGTTACAATGATGAAGATGTAACTTGAATATGTATTTAAATTATTACATGATGGCTTGTATTAATATGGATAGACCTTGTGTTTTGGAAGATATGATTATTTAATGCATTGATGCTTTGTGTAATTGTGTGTTCTTGGAGAATTGGTAAGATTGTGAACATGTAACTTGAGCATGGGTTTAAATTGATTGTATATAGCATGTGTTCATGTGAAAGAAGTCTTGGAATGGAAATTCATAGTTTACTTTATGAAGTATGCATGATTTAAGGTGTATACCAAATATTTGATGAAATACCAATTGTGATTGCATAGAAAAATCAAGGCATATTGGCATGGTGTGAACCTTTGGAAACATAGTGTGGGTTGAGCACATTGGTGCTATGCATTATGAGGGTGTAGATTTTGTGATGAAAAACCCAAAATTGGCCATTGGTACTTGCAACCCAACGGGGACGGACAATGAAGCGAGACATACGATTGGTACTCGCATCCCAATAGGGAAGGGCCGTAAAGGGAGATATGGGTGTGGCATAGAGTTGCATGTGTGTGTCATGCATACTGACATTGCATAGCATTGAGGGATTGAAGGGTTGTAGCTTCTAAATGTACACTTGCACACGCCATGCCTTAAACTTTGTTCCTTGCATTAGCATTATGTCATACCAGTGGTTGTGTTGACCCCTCGTGGGATATCATATTACAGATGAGACTTCCGGTACTTGAGAGTTGAAGAAGTCTTGAAGAATGGAGGGGACATGGACCATGGAGGATATTTAGCCCTTGGGGCATATTTTGAGTTATATAAGGGCATAAGCCCTAAGCCATATGAAATAAACTTGTAGAAATTTTGTATATTATGAAAACAATGGGCAAGACCTTATATTTGTAATGAACATGAATTTGTAACATTTAAATTTCAAGTATACGAGTACATATGGTGGATTGTATATTTAAATGATGTATGTTTAATTGCTATAAAATTGTGGCTATCGAGTGAGGATAGAATGTAAAATCCTTATTTATATGTAATAATATGAATATTAGGTCGGAAAAGACTTAGAAAACAAAGGGGACTATGCTAAAATTTTAAAAAATTATAAGGTTTGTTAGGTGTGTAAAACACCCTTTAAATAGGTGGGAAAAGTGCCAAAGAGGGGGGGTTAAAAACCTTGAAGAAATAGGCTAAAATGGGGAAAAATTAGCTTGCAAAACTTTGGAAAAAAATTTAGAAAACAGAGAAAATTGGCTACTGGACAGAGACATTCAGTCGTAGCTAGCTATAGTAAACCTGCAGGAAAAATTAGATTTTGGTCCAGACATGCCCCAGCTGCAACCCCGTGCGCCCACACCCTACCTACCGCACGCCCATGCCTGCCCACCCCCGTGCGCGCGCGCATGCGCACCCTGCCCCCTTGCGTGCGCTATGCGTGCTGTAGTCAACCTGCTGCTTTGCCTCCTTGCGCACCCATTCTAACAACCTCCTAACACCTGCCCTTGGCTACTTTTTTGGGCCATGTTTGGGCACCCTTTTGGGCCATATTTGGGCACCCTATTGGGCCATGTTTGGCCACTCACATGGGTCATGTTTGGCCACTTCCTTAGACTACCCTAGGTAGAATATTTGACTTATTCTTGGCCTATGCCTTAGGGCAATTGGGGCCCATTTGGGCCATTATTCCAAGGCATGTTTAGAGGCATTTTTGGGCTATTTTGGTAACCATTCTTAATCATGACTTAGACCTACTTTGAATAATGATTGGGGGCGATATTTAATTAGCATTAGAAAAGCATTTTGGTTAAGTCGAATAGTAAGTTTTCATTTCAAATCTTGGGGAACTAAATGCATAATCAACTAAATCCATCTTAATGGGCTTTTAATTATTTTCCTTAATTCATTTCACTCACTCCCTCGGTTTATGAAAATTCGGGGCGTGACAACGTGGTATCAAAGCTTAGGTTCGAATACTTAGGGACTGTGGGGTGTTGTTGAACACCATGGGACTCTAGACGAGAGTTTGTGACTTGGTATGAACGGTCGATGGTATGAGATAGGACTTTGTGTGTTATGGGGTTATTTATACTTGACGCATCACATGTGTGATTATGTGTTAGTTAATGCTATACTATGATGCATGATTACGTGATTTGATGTAGTGGGGTGCATGATATGGATAACGTGTATATTGGCATGACCGTATGTGATAACATGGTAGATGCTTAAGTGCATAATAGATTTATGCTTGTTTACCTTCAGGATATCATGTAGCATTATAGGAGAATGCCATGGGCATGCATATATTGTATTGCTTATATGAATTTTTTTTTTTTTTTGGGCGAAAGACTACGTTTGAATTGGGTGAGAACTTGTTAATTGTTTATTGTAAAAAAAGGGTGGAGGTGGTTGACATGAGTTTTATGAGTTATGATTAAGCAAGTATGTTTACAGGATGTGTTAGGTTATCAAGCGATGATTGATGATCTCTTGTCTTAGGAGAATTGTATAAACATAAATAGTTTGAAAAAAATATTGATGTGTATTAATCCAGGTTATGATGTAATTGAGTTTTGATTTCGTGCTTAGGATGAATATTGATAAATTCAAGTGATGTGAATCTGAAAGTTAGGGATTGTAATGATTCCTTTATTGAATTGGAATATGTTATTTTGTGGTGGCCTATGGAGGTAACCTAGTGATGGATACTATTGACTTACCTAGTCCTATAAGATGATCGATACTAGTTGTGATGAGAATAATGGATTGATTAAATGAACTTGTGAATATAAGCCTTGTGAAAATAATGAGTTGCATAAAATAGGCCAAATTGAGATGTGAATTATGAACCTAGTTCTAGTTTAGTTTATAAGATTGATTCCAGAATTATGATTGAATAAAGGTAAATATTGATTGTTATTTTAGAGAAAATTGTGTATCAGGTTAAGAGTTGGATGATACAAATTTTTGAATATGAATCTTGTGTTTAGGATGCGAATTGTGTGAATATACTTGGAGTGAAAATATTATGGTTGAGGCATTAGAACTTGAGAGCTTAGATTGTTATATAACTTATGAGTGAATGGTGATTTTCACTTGTCATTTTAAAAATGTGTGGGTAAAATTTGTGAATGAATCGGATTAGTTTGGATAAAGTTATAAATGACTGTATTATTTGGACCTAGATAATAAATATTATATTGGGGATGGACTGGTTGTTTGTTTTTTGGGCGAGTATAGACTGCTACAGGGGGAGAGTGACTGTGTGTACTTCTGAGGGAGATAGCTTTTATTTCACTAGGAATCGAGGGGATTTCTTAGTTCTACCCTTGTATGACTCCAGGAGTTGGGGAGGTTACAGTTACATGTTGGCTAGTTTGATAGCAGACGGGAATGGGACTACAGAGAGTGTGTTACCGCCAGTAGTGGATGAGTTTCCAGATATCTTTCCAAATGACTTGACTAGTCTACCGCCGAGACAAGAGATAGAGTTCACGATAGAGCTTATTCCCAGGCACTGTGCCTATTTCCATTCCACCTTACTGTATGGCTCCAGCTGAGTTGAGGGAGCTGAAGGAGCAATTGACTGATTTGTAGGGTAAAGGTTTTATCCGTCCTAGTACTTCATCGTGGGGTGCTTTTGCATTATTCATGAAGAAGAAGGATAGGACATTACATTTGGATATGGATTATAGGAGACTGAACCGGGTCACTATCAAGAATAAGTACCCGTTACTGATGATAGATGACTTGTTTGATCAGCTTAGGGGTTCGAGATGTTTCTCGAAAATAGATCTTCAATCTAGGTATCATCAGTTGAGAGTACGGGAGGAGGATGTGGCGAAGATAACTTTTCCGCACTCGTTATGGCCATTATAAGTTCGTAGTTATGCCATTTGGTGTGACGAATGCCCCAGCGGCATTCATGGACTTGATGCATCGCACTTTTAGCCCTTATTTAGATCAGTTTGTCGTGGTATTTGTTGTAACATTTTGATTTATTCACCTTTTGAGGATGAGCATGCTTTTCACTTACGGACTGTATTACAGATTTTGAGGGAGCATCATTTGTTTGCTAAGTTTTCGAAGTGTGAGTTTTGGCTTCAAGTGGTGCAGTTTCTAGGCCATGTTGTGTCAGGTAGTGGGGTATCCATGGATCCTTCTAAGATTGACGCTGTTATGAGTTGGGAAAGGCCAAAGAATGTGTTTGAGATTTAGAGTTTCTTAGGATTGGCCGGATACTACCATCGATTTGTAGAGGGATTTTCTCGTCTTGCCACGCCGATGACTCGTTTGACGCGCAAAGGCATTAGATTTGAGTTGACAGATGACTGTGAGCAGTCATTTCAGGAGCTCAAGAGGAGGCTGACTTCAGCACTTGTCCTGATTATACCTGAGGGGGGTATTGGTTATATAGTGTATTGTGATGCTTGACGAGAGGGACTAGGTTGTGTGTTGCTGCAAAAGGGTAGAGTGGTAGCCTATGGTTCTCGTTAGTTGAAGAATCATGAGCATAACTATCCTACACATGATTTGGAGCTAGCTGCCATCATCTTTGCACTTAAGAGTTGGCGACACTACTTATATGGGGAGAGGTTTGAGGTGTTCTCAGATCATAAGAACCTTAGATACATTTTCACACAAAAAGACTTGAACCTTCGGCAGAGGAGATGGATGGAGTAGATAGAGGACTATGACTTTGATCTTTAGTACCATTTTGGGAAGGCCAATGTTGTAGCAAATGCACTTAGTAGGAGACCAATGAGCACAGTTGCTAGCATTGCTATTAGGGAGTGGGAGATGATGGGAGATATTGGTGAGTTTGACTTAGACTTTGTCGAGTCTGAAGGACACGCCACACTATTCAGTATGTGTGCACAGCCTACATTATTGAGCAAGGTTATTGAGGCACAGTTATAGGACACTGAAGCAGAGTAGATTTGAGCACGAGTTGCTAATACCGAGGGCTTTGAGGGATGGATAGTTCATTCTGACCTTAGCCTGAGGTATATGAGTACAGTCTTTGTTCCAGAGTTTCTTAGGGATGATGTTCTTAGAGATTTCCATCATTCATGGCTAGCAGTACACTTAGGGGGCACTAAGATGTACCATGATTTACGCCGTCAGTATTGGTGTACAGGGATGAAGGGAGATGTGGTACAGTTTGTATCGAGATGTCTCACGTGCTAGTAGGTTAAGGCTGAGCACCAAAGACTTGGGGGTTTGTTACAGCCATTGCCAGTGGCCAAGTGGAAGTGGGAGTTTATTACTATGAATTTTGTGATAGGTTTTTTGAGGTCACCTAGAGGTCACGATGTAGTTTGGGTTATTGTTGACAGGTTGACGAAGTCCACACATTTCCTACTGATTAGAGCGACTGATTTAGTGGATGTTCTCAGTAGGTTGTATATTTGAGAGATAGTATGACTACATTGAGTTCCTGTTTCCATTGTTTCAGACCGAGATCAACGCTTCATTGCACGATTTTGGTAAAGTCTTTAAACAACTTTGGGGACTCAACTACTATTTAGTACTACTTTCCATCCTCAAACTGACGCTCAGTCTGAGTGTACTATTTAAATACTTGAGGATATGCTTAGAGCGTGTGTTATGAATTTCAGGGGTAGTTGGGAAGATCACCTTAGTCTAGTAGAGTTTGCCTACAACAATAGCTATCAGTCTAGTATCGAGATGGCACCTTTCAACGTGTTGTATGGTAGGCTATGTTGTTCACTGGTATGTTGGACCGAGGTAGGGGAGACAGCTGTTTTAGGGCCTGACATAGTCCTTGAGACCATAGAGAAGATACAAATGATTAGGTAGCGTCTGTTGACAGCTCAGAGTTTCCAAAAGAGTTATGCAGACAAGAGGCGACGACCTTTGTCATTTGATGTTGAGGGACACGTGTTCCTCAAGGTAGCCCCACGACGGGGATTGACGAGATTCGAACGTAGCGGAAAAATATCGCCACAGTTTATAGGGCCATTTGAGATCCTTGAGAGGGTTGGTGAGGTGGCCTATAAGTTGGCATTACCACCACAGTTATCTAGGGTTCATGATGTCTTCCACGTATCGATGTTGAGGAAGTATGAGCCTGACCCTTCACATGTGCTAGATTGGGTAGATCTTTAAGTGGAGGGTGATGTTTCTTATGATAAAAGGCCTTACAGAGATTGTAACACCCCGACCTTGCTTAATTAATAATTATTTGCTAATTATTAATTATCATTGACTTAAAGAATGATTAAGAAAATTAATCGTTATTTCTCTATGGTCACGATAGACCGATAAAATAATTGAACATGTCAGAAAGGAGGGTGTAACACCCGGACCTAATTATCAATTAATTAGGTGAAATGATATCGTTTTAACATTGACGAAACTCGATTTAGCTAACTACGAAAATCTCAAGTAAATAATAACCGACACGGGGCCTGTGACACTGAAGCTAACTGAAATACGAAACCCTCGGAAGAAATCGCATCAAAAAAGGAGCAACAAAAAAGAAATTACGGGAGAAACAGTGAAATTGAATTAATGCGCTAACCAAACAAGGCCTTAGCCTAAATGGTGGAAAATACCCACTTATGAAGCCAAGGGGAATTGAACCCTTGACCTATAGAGGGAAATAAATTTTACTCAAAAAGTTACCAAGTGGGCTGCCACCAATTTCTTGCTCAATAATACCACAAAATATATATGAACTCAAAATTGTCCAAGTCCATCTCACAATTGGCCAATGGCCTTGCATGCAAACCCCACATGATTAGCTTCCATCACCTTGTGTTAACCCTAATCAATCATTCGAACCTGCACACACACACACACATACACACACACATATATATATATATACATAGATGTATATATATGGGGGGCAAAATGATTATGTTACTACACTACCACCAATCAATTTACATGCAGCCAAAATTGTTTTAAAAACAAATAAGTAAATTGCCTGTTTCTATATTAGGGTGGTGTGGGCTTTGAAGTGAGAAATTTAGAGAGAGGGTGAGAGAGCAAAACATGGTATGCATGTTCATATGAGTTAAGGTCTGTGAGTGTGTCAACTGAGGGCACGTGAAGGTGACTGGGCAAATTCTGAAGGGCACTGAGAGGGTTTTGAACCGAGCCATGGAAGGGAGGAGCTATTATTTGAAGGTATAACCTCAAAACTGCTCCATTACTTTGTTTTAATTTTGGTACTGTTTTGACATTGTAAAGCCTGTTAGATTGCATGCATGAAGTTTAAAATGTCTCAACTTGATCTTGGCATGAAAATTTGAGACCGAGACAGCCTAGAACCCAAATCCAGTACACAACCCTCCATGGATGGACCTTAGTGGTACAGGTCTGAATCGACCTCAACCAAATGGCATTTTGCATGATAAGACCTCAATTAGAGACCATAAGCACTCAAAAATACCTAGACCACGACCAAGAATCTCACAGTTGCGCCTTCAAAACCTGAGTTGCAGGTTTTGGCCATGAAACCCAGTACCTATCCAAAACACATGAGACACGATTTCTGAATGAGGAATGAATCCCCATGTCTTGGGGATCATTTAGGATCAAACCGCACTCAAAATGGTGGTAAGATGACCATTTACGAGTGAGTTGTAAGTTGCAACTATCTCACCCACCGCAGCTTCTATGGCTCCATTCGAAACTCAGAATCAATGCCAAAGTGTTGGCATGACCTTCAGGGGTCGAGATCACTCAAAAACAGAGGCCAAAACAACCTTCAAACTCACGAAAATGGAAAACATTGAAAACCGAGATTAGGGCGTCACTGTGTGCTATTGATGGAGAAGACGACGAGTTGGCAAGTCAACTCATCCAACTCGCTAAACTCGAACGTGTCAACACAGACACGTGTCCACCTACGGTTAAGCCAACACATTAATGAAACGGGGTTGTTTGGTTACGCGAATAATAAATTGAAACCAATTTAAACGAGAATGGGGATAGCTAGAACACGGATAAGTGGGAATAAGGGGGATATTGTATTCCGATTTTCCTGAAGTGACTGAACCGGCTGGTTCAGTGAATGAGTAAGCTGGCCTAGGGTTTTAAACCTAAAATCCACTGGTTCACAGTTTAAAATTTAAAATAATAAAACCAAAACTTTTAATATTTATATTCTGACCCCAGCTGTTTTATAGAATTACACTGTGGCCCAGCTTTTGGAAAACTTTGTGCAATTATACCCCTGCAGAAATAATAAAGTAATAAAATATAATTTATTTAATTATTTTATTAAATAAGCAAAATTACTGTTTTGCCCCTAGGACATTAAATAGGTCAAACGAAGTCCGAATTAAATGAATAAATAGCGTATTTTTACTGTTTCAAGCATTCCAGACTCAACGGTAGAGTCCGATTTGGGAAATTAAGTCCCGAAAATTAAGACACGTAAATAGTAAATGACCGTACTACACCTGATGATACCCTAGGGTCAAATAAAAATAAAAGATAGTCCAATTTAACTATGTCGGACATTCTGGACCCAATGGCTAGGTCCGTTTCTTGAACCGAAGTCCCGAAAAATACAGACACATAAATGATAAATGACCGTACTGCCCCTGATGATACCCAGGGTCAAATTAAAAGTAAAAGATAGTCCAATTTAACTATGACGGACACTCTGGACCTAATGGTAAGGTCCATTTTATTAATTGAAGTCCCGAAAAATTTAGCTATGACGTGAAAATTACCAAAATGCCCCTGATGCTATACGAAGTCCAAAGGAAGTCCGATTGGGACGAAATTAATTTCGATAGAAGCCCGGATACGCGTGAAACTGTACACATGATTAAATGATGAATCGGGGTCAGAATCTCACGAAACATAAAATTTCCAAAATGCCCCTGAGCATTGTAATTGCAAAGTAAAGGCTGAATAAAGACCAATCTGATATAATAAATTATCATAAGCATAATTATAAAAATCGAAGGGCTGAATAAGACTCCGAAACAGTCAACTGTGTAAAATGAGAAATGACCAATGTGTCCCGATGATCTAGAGCAGATACCAAATGAAGTCCAAAAGACTTAGAAAATTATATATAAGATATATGGGACATTCTGAGGACCATGATAGGGTCCAGGGCAAGAATGAAAAAATTACCATTTTGCCCCTAAGATTAAATAAGTACTTAACTGATAACGATTTAAGTCCAAGAGACTTAGAACTTTATATATATGATATATGGGACATTCTGAGGACCACGATAGGGTCCGGGACAAGAATGGTAAAATGACCATTTTGCCCCTAAGGTTAAATAAGTACTTAACTGATAACAATTTGAGTCCAAAGGACTTAGAACTTTATATTTAAAATATATGGACTATTCTGAGGACCATGACAGAGTCCGGGACAAGAATGAAAAAATTACCATTTTGCCCCTAAGGTTAAATAAGTACTTAGCCGATAACGATTGAAGTCTAAATGACTTAGATTATAATCCTGATAATTACTAAGCCTAATTAAAGAATGAAACAGCCTCGGATGAAACCCAAGATGATGAATAAGACATGAATGGTTGAATTCTAATTTGTCTGTGATTGATGATGATTATTCAGGATATACAAGGATGTGCTTGAGACAATATCTGGAGGTTATCAAATTTCTTGTACAAGGAGATAAGCGTACAATTAGTGAGTAACTTCTGACACTGTATAGATACTGTGTTTTGATCCACTGCACCATTTTTTTTTTTTATGCTATACCGTTTAAATGCAAATACTTAAATGCATGCCCTTTTCGTACTATGTCACACATGCTATGATTTTGGTCTTCTTTAATTTGTTGACTATACTCCTGATTGATATGCTAGCATCCTGTGCTGTTCCGTCTGTTTTGATCGATTGTTTCAATTAGATTGATTCTATTTTATTCTACTTAAACTGCATTTAAAGTGGATTATAAAACTGTTATTCTAAAGTGATTGAACTATCCCTGTACTTTATACTGGTTTTAAAACCCATGACAAGGAACCTGTGTTACTCACTGGGCTTATTTAAGCTCACCTCATTATCCTAACATTTTTCAGGATTTATCTCCATTGGACTAGAAGGCACTATGATATGATATGGATAGACCGAGTAGCATTTCAAGTAAAGGATCTGATGGCACTGATCTATGGAGACTTGGACTATTGTGGATTGAATCCGGTTGTTTAGGTGAGTGACATGATTTGATTGATTTACCGATATTAGGACAAGGCTCACGGTAATGGTACTCTAGAGATATTAGATGTGCTCTGTGTTACATGTATGATTTGATAGATGTGCTCTGAGGTTAGAATTATTAGTTGTCTGGACTTCGACTTGCTCTGTGGTATATACCCTTACGGTGGATAAATGAGTTGCATTCCCGAGATAAAAAGTTTTAATTCCGCTGCATCTGACCCTACATTTGGAATGCAATTCATCGGTAAGTTCAGAAATTTGCCTTTGGTTAGTCGCGTTGTTGGTCGGCAAATCGACAAGGTGGCTAACTAGCATCACGTCCTCGACATCTGCGTAGGGTGGGTTTCGGGATGTGACAGAGATATTGGACTCGAGGGACCAGTTTTTCGGGGCAAGACCATCCCTTTGGTCAAGGTTCTTTGGAGTCATGAAGGGGTCGAGGAGGCTACTTGGGAGCGTGAGGCTGAAGTTCACGCTAGGTATCCAGAGTTGTTTATTCATAGAGGTACATTTCTAAATTTTGGGATGAAATTTATTTAAGGGGAGAAGGATGTAAAGATCTAAAAAATCAGGGTAAATTTTTCATTTTTGCCGGTTGGGCACTATTCATGCACTGTTTGCTGGTAAGGCGTTATACATGTATTATTTAGGCATAAGTCATGTTTAGGAGCATAATTTGAGTATTCTATAGAAGCGAAACATGCTTATAATGTTAAAATACACCTCTTTTGAGAATTTGAGCCTAATCGGAGATAGTTTGAAAAATTAGACCAAAAAGGCATCCCAGGTGGCCCGGGTGGAACCGGCCAAACTCGTCTGCAGGCGAAAATAATATTGTTGGGAAAATATCATTTAAAATAATTTAAAAAATTTTGGTTAAAACAAAATATTGAATTGAGGCGTTTCGGGACGGGTTGTAATGTAACGGGGTCCCGAACTCATTAAGGGCAAAAAAGTCTTTTTACCCCTTGGCCCCTCTAGTATAAATAGAGCACTTAGTCTAAAAAATATACAGAATTGGTCTAAGAAAGGAGCTACAGCTCGTTCATGGAGAGAAAAGGTGAGAAAACCTAAGGTTTTCCAAGTTTTAAGCCACCAAAACACATATCTAGGCTCGGATTCTCCCAAGGCTTCCTTCTAGGAAGTTGTTCCCCACGTCCAGGGGACTATGCTAAAATTTTGGAAAATTATAAGGTTTTTTAGGTGTGTAAAACACCCTTTAAATAGGTGGGAAAAGTGCCAAAGAGGGAGGGTTAAAAACCTTGAAGAAATAGGCTAAAAATGGGGAAAAATTAGCTTACAAAACGTTGGAAAACAGAGAAAATTGGCTGTTGGACAGAGAAATTCAGTAGCGTCCAGGTACAGTAAACCTGCAGGAAAAATCAGATTTTGGTCCAGACATGCCCCAGTCGCAACCCTGCGTGCCCACGCCCTGCTTGCCGCGCACTCATACCTGCCTCGCCCCCCTGCGTGTGCGCGTATGCACGCCCTACCCCCTGTGCGCCCTACCCCCCTGCGCACCCTGTGTGTGTTGCAGCCAGCCTGTTGCCTTGCCCTCATGCGCACCCATCTTGACAACCTCTTCACACCTGCCCTTGGCCATCTTTTTGAGCCATGTTTGGGCACCCTTTTGGGCCATATTTGGGCACCCTATTGGGGCATGTTTGGCCACTCTCATGGGTCATGTTTGGCCACTTCCTTAGACTACCCTAGGTAGAATTTTTAACTTATTTTTGGCCTATTTGGGCAATTAGGGCCCATTTGGGCCATTATTCCAAGGCATGATTAGAGGCATTTTTTGGGCTATTTTGGAGACCATTCTTGAACATGACATAGACCTTTTTTGAATAGTGATTTAGGGAGATATTTAATTAGCATTAGATAAGCATTTTGGTTAAGTCGAATAGCAAGTTTTCATTTCAAATCTTGGGGAACTAAATACATAATCAACTAAATCCATCTTAATGGGCTTTTAATTAATTTTCTTAATTCATTTCACTCACTCCCTAGGTTTGTGAAAATTCGGGGCATGACACCTTGGCCACTATAATATTGGACAAAAATTTTAGAAGCCAGACTACTGCTGCAATAATTCTCTCTCTTCTTTCTCTATATTTCTTCTCTAATTTTTTGAAACCTTGTTCTACACAAGCAAGAGTTACACTCCATTGAAGACAAAGTTCTACCCAATTAGAGATTCAACATCAACGAGTTCAAGCCAAAGCCTTGTTTAATTAGCCACAAGTAATCAGGTAAGCTCCTTAAAAACTTTTTTTTTTTCTCTTTTCCCAATTCAATTCATCTTATCCCTCTTGATAAAATCAATTGAATTGGATAACTATGTTGACTCTGATTCCATTATTTGAATGGATACGTAGGTCGCCTCATGGGCCCGAGTCTACTCTTTTTCCCTTATCTTATTTACATTGTCTTTTTTTTTCTTATTTTATTCATTCTTGTTATCATTATCTCTCTCTACTATTCTCTTCTCTTTTGTTTTATTTGTTTCATGTATTTTATTTACTTTATTTGTTCATACAATTATTATCATTATCTTTTTCTATTATTTCTTTGTTCTATTTTATGTCATGTAATTTATGCCTTGTGGATGAACACTAGAGGCTAGTCTATTCGGACTGGGTGGGATGGGTGCCTAACCTCTTCCTATCTCATACCTTAGCTCCCAGATTTAGAATTCTTTTGTTCATTGTAAGACTAGTTTGTTTTACTTTTTTTTTACCCATTTCAATGGGTTTAGAATGTAACTAGGAGCAAAGTATTATAATTCTTAATTTTATTTGTTTTTTTTACATATATTATCCATGGGTTGTATCAAGTTTTCTTGTTATTTAGCCTAAAATAAGTTGATAACTCCTTTGTGTATTCATGTACACCACAATCCAAAAAAAGAGCATTCCTCTCCCACCTTGAAAGAGTGGATAAAGCCACGGGATTTTTTCCAGCGGTGCTTATGCTCATAGTGGTGACTCTACTAGGTACTTAGAGAGTTAGACTCATTATTGTATTCATCTACAAGTTTTATGTTGTTGTGTATTTGTTTCACATATTCTTATGTTTATTTATTTCTTGGATCGATAAATGGATATATGGAATTCATGTGCTAATGTATTTAAAATTGGAATACCAAGCACATACTTCACATAATGACATATGCAAATGCACAACATACCATTTTAACCCCCAGACAACTGGTTGCCCACACCCGAATTTGTTCCTTACTGTTGGGAATACTAGTAAAAGTCCTCCATTCCTCGATCCCATACTAGTTGACCAAGGAACACCTCTGATGGAAGTCTATACATTGCGCCATTTTGCTAATTGAGATCTTTGGCCTCTTTTGAAATTTCCTCAAGATCTTTTCTTTGGCAGCTCATAGCCTATTCCTACTTCATTTAATTCTTTCTCGACCAATAGGGATTTCTATAGGTTTTTCGCCGATGTAGGTAGTGCGAATGTAGACACCCGGATTTGTAGATCGAGGCGTAACCCTCACTCAAATCTTCTAGCCTTTTTCCTTTCTTCCTTCACCAAGTAGATGGCAAACCTAGACAACTGAATGAACTTTGCAACATACTCGATCACTGTCATTTCATTTTGTTTCAAGTCCATAAATTCCCTGTCCTTTTGATCCCTGGTAGGTGCAGAGAAGTATAGTTCATAAAACACCTCCACAAACCTGCTCCGCTCTATTTCAAATTCTTCTCTCTCATTGTGAGCCACTACTTGTGAGCCTTGTCTTTCAGCATAAAGGCCGCTAGTTTAACCTTTTGTTGGTCTGAGCAGCTAAGTAGTTCAAAAACTTTCTCCATGCACGTTACCCATTCCTCAATTTCCATCGGATTGGTGACTGTGCTAAAAGGTTGGGGTTTCAGCTTATGGAACCTATCAAGTAGTTTGTTACTGATAATGGTGGTTCCTCTAGCTGGGAGTATAGGATCTATGACTTGCACCGAGGCAGGTACTGGCATAAATACTGGTTCAGGCATCGGTGTAAGCTTGGGAGCCTATTGGGCTAGATGGAAAGCTTGAGTGAATTCCTCCATGATTCGCCCAAATTGTGTTAGGTTGGCTTCAACTGATAGTGAGGCTGGATTTCCCAACCGTGGGTTATTTTATCTAGTCTCTTGTGAAGTCTCTGTTGCCTCAATCTTCTTTCCATTCCTTCTAGGTCTGATAATCTTGATCTAGAAAACCAAAAAGAAAAGTGGCATTGACAGTTTTACACATATCTGATGTTATCCAGCCATTATACTTACGTAGAATCGTTATCTAGCCATTATACTTACGTAAAATCCTTTCCCTAACATTTTTTAGAACCGAGTCAAGGCTCTACCTCTCCAATATTAGTTGGTCTTACCTAACGTAGAAGTCTTATTTTTCTACGGTGCATGCTTAAACTTAAGTAGTCTAATGTTTTGGTACCAAATTCACCAGTACCTCTGTTTGATACTAACTTTGTTAGTATCCATATGTCTAACCTAAGGCTATGATACCGATTTTGTCACTTTTCAAACTCCACCCTATGCGGATTAGGGATAATGACCGGCTAGTTAAGCATTTCGCCAATACACTAACTCTGTTTAGCATATTAATGACGTGACCAACCAAAAGCCTCTTAACTGGTACACAATCCATGCATTCATAATTATACATAGTTGTCACAACCCCGAATCTGGCCTATGCAGATTAAGGGAATCGCGATCGCCACCCTTCGGCCCTTGGGCCATCGGGCAAGGCTTCATGTGAGCAATGGCGTCGAACGGCTGTGCGATAGGGCTAGGACTGGCAAATTGCGGAAGCATGAAAAACTTTTTCTTTTTGAACGCCCGCCCGGTACCATTGCTTCTTCTTCTTCTTTGGAGCGGTAGAAAAATAATATACATTCAGAGCATACTAAAAATTTAAAGTTATACATATTACATATCCGTTGCCTCTTGGGCTTAAGTACATATTTGTCCAAAATTTACTACATCAAAATTTGACCAACTACGGGTCCTAGTACTTCCAAAATTCCTAATCAAAATGGAGCTGCCAATCTCCTATCCCCAAATTGGGCAAGGCTCCCATCCATCGTCATCACCTGAAAAATGTTAGGGAATGGGGTGAGCTTTAAAAAGCCCAGTGAGTAATTCCAGTACTTTGTCATAGGTTTCAACTAGTAGTGGGTTAGTTATAAGAAAAGGTTCATATAAACATACACTACCAATTGTACATATACTTCAGATACAGAAAACAGAATTCTTTAAAAGATAGCATGAAGCATACAAGTCATTCAAGCGAGGCACGTATTTCAATGATCATGGAATACAAGAATTCTTCAAATCACATAGCATGATGTATTTTTAAAGCATTTAATAAAGTATTTAATATGCAACAGACTTTATAAACATATGCAGAGTGGCCATTTGAAGACTAAGGAAATAATTTGAAATCCTTTCCATGAAAATAGAAGGATGCAAATTTCTTCTTCTTCAAAACTTCAAAGGGTTATATAAAAACCCGTTTCAGGTAAATGGGGGTTTAAAAACCTGCTACCATTTCTGAAAACATTATCATCTTTTCACTTTGATTAGGAGAATCCATTTCAAACCAGATTCCAGTCTTACTTCTGAGAGATCTCATGCCTAGGGGATTAAATCCTGCTACCGGGCATTCTTCTGAATTGAGAACCCAAAGGGAACGCAATAATTTGTGATGCTTATGCATCATTATCTTACAAAAATTTTCAATTCTTCACTGATGCTTTTCAAAGAGCATTGAAAACATGATTTCTTCAATTATGTGCTTTTCACAGGCATTAAAAACTTGACTTTTCAAGAAAAGCATTTATGAGCATCTAAAAACATGGCTTCTTCAATAATTGCTTTTGATAAACATTTAAAAACATGGCTTCAATAAAGAGAATGAATTTTCATGAGTATTAAAAACGTGGACAATTTAACAGAGGTTTTAAACACTTGGAGGACAACACTTGAAACATTTAACACATGAGCTTCAGGAATTTAAATTACGATGTTTAGGAATTTATTAAAGCATAAGTAGAATAAAAACAGTTAATCCAAGAGGCATTTAATAAGATTTACATTTACAAGGACATGCAGGAATAAATGTATCATTTGTAAGAAATATCAAGTAGCAAATTTTTTTGCATGCCATGTTAGAATTCATAAATAAAACGGCAGTATAAAGCATATAAATATGAGAATTTAAGTTTAGAATTACTATAGATATTTAAAACATGAAAACACTTCATAATATTTAAACTTCGATTTACTTCAAAATCCATGGAGACTAAAAACCTCTACTTCAAAGTACAGGATTACTCACCTTATTCTCCTGGGTCAGCACTACTGGTGGTCTTTCCCTTTCCCCTTTGCAATTCCTAAAAATCAATTTCATCAAGACTTCAATTAATTCCTCATTTACTTGAAATCATCTCTAAATTGATACTCTTCATTTAATCTTAAACCCGACGTATCCTAATTTCCTAGGATTGGTCTTATCGGTCTACTTGTGTTAACTTTAATAAATTTTTATTTTTCACGTGACTTATTTTTCAGTACCTATTTTGGTATTATGGACCTCACCGTTGGGTTCGGAACGTCGAAGAAAGTCAATTTAGACCCTCTCGTCTTTTTATTTGGCTTTGGGCATATGCAGGGGCAAAATGGTAATTTATTTTTCTTGCCCCGGACCTATCGTGGTCCTCAGAATATTCTACATATCTTATACGTAAATTTTTAAGTCTTCTGGACTTTATTTGGTATCTGCTTTTGATCATAGGGACACATCGGCCATTTCTTGTTTTGTAAGTTGACTGTTTCGAAGTCTTATTTGGCTCCTAAATTTTCACAATTATGCTTATGACAGTTAGTTTTTGGCCTTTACTTGTATTTCTCGTACTTAGGGGTATTTTGGTCATTTATATTTTATGACATTCTGACCCCGAATCATTATTTAGTTATATATACAAGTTCACAATTATTTGGGCTTCTATTGGTATTAATTTCGTCCATTTTGGACTTCATTTGGGCTTCATATTATATTAGGGGCATTTTGGTAATTTTACATCTTATGGTAGGACCACCCCGGAGTCCCCAAATGTCCACTCTGACATTTTTATTATGTCCAGAACATCCAAAAATGTTAAGATATCCTTTTTCGGATCTTAATTTGGATTTTATTTGCTTCATTTATGGCTCAGGGGTAAAATAGCCATTTTACCCTATTTATAAAATAATTAAATTAATTATTTAATTATTTTTCCAGGGGTATATTTGAAAGGATTTTCCAATCTTGGGCCAAAACATAATTTGTCAAAACTGTTGGGGTCAAACCGTAAATAAACAAAGTTCTGGTTTATTTCTTTTCAATTTAATTATTGAACTAGTAGGTTTTTAGGTTAAAACCCTAAACTGGTCTAAAGGCAAGGTGAACGAGCTGGTTTACATAACTACAGAACCGAAATGCAATAATCCTACTGGTTTCCTTATCCATATTTAGGTCAGCCCATATTCCTGATTTCGATTTCTTATTCTTGTAACCAAACAGGCCCATTTAAATTTTAAAACCTTTAAATCCAACGATGTCGTTTCAATAATGCGGTGGTTAACCCACAAGCTGACACGTGTCCATGTCGATACGGCTAGTTTGAGCGAGTTGGGTGAGTCGACTCGTCGTCTTCTTCCTTGCACAGGTCACTGTAGCCCTAATTTACAGAACTCTAAACCTTCAATTTCGTGAGTTTTGGAGAGGTGTTTCTCTCTGTTCTTGACTCCATCATTTTTCTGGGACTCCTACCTAGGATTTGGCATTCGTTTTGTGCCTCAATTCGAGCTCAAACGTTCGGCCCAAGGTTGGATAACCGAACCTGTAACTCCTTAGTAAATCCTCATTTTTCCACCAAAATTAGTGATGTTTGGCTTATTTTGATCCTTAGATTATGGAGCTTTGATCTATATTCTAAAAATAAGGTTTGGTGTCCATTTTCGAGGGTCGACTCTTTTGAACCGTGGCTGCAACTAGGTTTTCGGGGGCCTTATTTTGAGGTTTTGGGTCGCGGCTTAGGGTTTTGAGAACCCTTGTGGCCTCTATTTGAGGCTCCAACAAACCAAATTTTGTTTGGTTGTGGTTGGTTCAGACCTGCACCTTGGAGGTTCTTCAATGGCGGATGTGTACGAGTTTAGGGTTCTAGGGCTGTTTCAAGCTGTGTAGGGTTCGATTTCTTCCCTTTATTCAAGCTTATAACTCTTAAACATCATGCATGCAGAAGGAAAAGCTTAAAACAGTTTGTTTATAGGAAAAAATTTTAGAGAGAGAAAAAGCTGGTTGTGGGGTTTTACCTTAACTGTATGGCTTTCCTCTCTTCTTGCTTGGATATGAATCCCTCTCAGAATCCATTAGACAGCACCATCTTCTTCCCTTCCTTCTTCTTCTTCTCCTCCCTTCTTCCACTCTCTCTCTCTAACTCACTTTCTCTCTCTATATTTCTCTCTCTACATCAGACCTCACTATCATCACAAATCTGATTTTTGAATTAGGATCACACACACGCAACACAGATATATAATACCACCTATATGTTATTGTTCCCTTTTAAAAAAATAATTCTCTTTGGTTGCATGAAAGGTGATTGGGCAATTTGGGAGGTGGGGGTGAAAATATAGGTGCATATATACATATGTGTTGTAAATTAGGACATAAAAAAATTAGGCATCCCAAGTGGCTACTTTTTGGGCTTTAAAACTTTGCCTATTTTTGGGTCAGGGGTTCAAAACCCATTGGCCTTAACTTGACTTATTTTTGTCATTTTCTCCATTAGGCCTTGTTTGGCCAATTAAACTATTTATTTTAACTTTTTGCATTATTTTCCACTTTGTGATTTTAAATTAAATATTCACTCTTTCATGTACCAATTTTATAAATTGTAGTCACATTTTAATTTCTCCGGAGTCGACCTTGATTTTTAAGGTCTCGGAATTATTTTGGAATCGTCAAATATTTCCCGTTTAAATTTATTAATTATTCCATTTAAGGTCACTAATTTTTAGTGACTTAATTTTCATTTAATCGGGTCGGGGTGTTACAATAGTAGCAAAAAATAAAACTTGACAGAGCATAATTAATTACTTAATTTTTAAATACAACAAGTCTTAAAATTACAGCCCAAAAATTTCTTTAGAAACTACTACAAAAGATATCTATGATAGCTAAAGGTCATCGTCCTCTCCAAAAAGTAGTTGTAATCCAATCCATCCTTCTAAGTTGCGCTATCAGAACTTTCACCTAAAATATACAGGATAAAACCTTGTGAACTTTATAAAAATCCCATGAGTAACTCAAGTTCCCTAACATGAGTTTTATGAATCTTTCACATAAACTTGCATAGATAGCAATATGAAAAACTGTACTGAAAGATAGTAGCAATTATAAAACATGTGTAGATCATTGAGGTTTGTAAGACATATTGTCAAATCAAGCAAGTATTCATGTTGGTCTAGTTTTGTAAGATAAATCATGATATTATACAAGCTGAAGCTGTAAAACATATTATATGTCAAATATTTGTAAGTTATGTCCCGTGCAGACCTGAAATAGTCACCTAAGCGACTAAATGTAATCTAGAGCTCTAGGTTTACATGGCCTACCAGATTCAGACTCCCGACCGAGTCACTTACCAGATTCAAACTCCCGGCCAAGTCACTTACTAAACTCAAACCCCCGGCTGAGTCACTTATATAGACTTATCTAAAGTCTACCGGATCTAACCCCTGGCAAGGCATCTAGAGCACGTAATTCTTTATACTAAAACATGCTTGCAAAACTTTCTTTAACTATCTATGTTATTCAAAACATTTAAAGAGATGCTACTCAAAAGTATGTAATTCAAATATTTCATAGTATTATAAAAAGCAGTCATGTTGGAAAAACATTTGATAATAATAATCTAAAAATGTATAAAGTTGTAAAAGAACTACATTTAATGGAAATAGTCTCCATTTCAAG
The DNA here is from genome assembly GCA_008638375.1 of Nyssa sinensis. Classification (NCBI taxonomy): domain Eukaryota; kingdom Viridiplantae; phylum Streptophyta; class Magnoliopsida; order Cornales; family Nyssaceae; genus Nyssa; species Nyssa sinensis. The sequence continues at coordinate 38,838,402 of CM018034.1, forward strand.
GTTCAAGGTTACTCACCTTTGTCTTTGTCTTTGGCTTAGCTGTAATACCCCAACCTCGATTAATTAATAATTAGTTCGCTAATTATTAATTAGGAACAACATAAAAAATAATTAAGAAAATGGATCGTGAATTTCTCGACGGTCATGATAGACCAATAAAATAACTTAATACGTCAAGATGGGAGGGCTTAATTTAGCCATTTTAGCCTCGTTTAACACCATTGAAACTCGAATTAGCTAACTACGAAAAATAAAAAGAAATAATAACCAACATGAGACATTGGACATCGAAGCTAACCGAAATGGGAAGTGACCAAAAGAAACCGCTTCGTAAAAAGAGCAATAGAAAAGAAAATATAAAGGAAATAGCTAAAACGAAAATTTGCGGCAACCAAACGGGGCATAAGGATAAAATGTGGAAAATGGCCAAAAAGGTGAGGCCAAGGGGTTTTGAACCCTTGACCCAAAATAATGAAGGAATTTAGATCCAAAAAATTAGCCACTTGGGCTGCCCACATGTTATGCCTTATATTACACAAAATATGTACATATTTACAAAATAAGCCCCTCCCACCTCCCAAATGAGCCAATAAGATTTCATGCAGCCAACATAAAATATAAAATATGTTTATATGTGTGTGTGTATATATATGTGTGTGTGTGTGTATGTGTACATTGCGTGGGGGTTTGTTGAATCAGAAACAACATGCAACCACAGACCTGAAGTGGGAGGGAGTCTAGCAAGAGTAAAGAGAGAGAGAGAGAGAGAGAGAGAGAGATCTAGTGTGAGAAAAAACTTCAAGTGTGTGCTACATATTCAAATAGTGTGTGTGTGTGTGTGCTATAGTGTGTAGCAGTGTGTGAGTGCATATGTGCAAGGAGCTTTACAAAGAAGGAAGCAAATAGAAGGAAGAAGAAAATAACTGGGCAAAATTCTGGAAATGAAAAGAAAAGCGAAAACAGGTACTAAACTTCAACCTCTTGACTTATTTTTAATGTATAAGTGATTTCTACAATATTAGGAAAATTTATGGGGATTTAGGGGTGCTAAAATAGTAGACATTTGGTGAACTGCTATAAATTTTGGCTTGATGGGTGATCGGCCAAGTTACGAAAATGATATCATGGCTTCATTTAAAAGACATAGGCTTGTAACCCTTGAGCTAGGGATCACACAGGGCCAAACATTTTCTATTTTGGTCAAGAAACGAGGTAGAACAATGGATTTTTCAGGTGGGCGAAAAACTGATTAGGTGGCTGAAAGGGGGCTGTTTGCACTCCAAAGTGTTACCAAAAGATTGCTTAGTGTTTAAGGAGTAGATCACTGTAGAAATAGAGGAAAATTAGGCATAAAAATCATGAGAAAAACAAAAAGATTACCTACAGTCTCCGGCACCGGTGCCGGAGATGATGCAGGAACAGTGCCGAAATGTCGGGTGAGAAAGATGACTCTATTGGGTCGAACTTGGGTCGGGTCGGGCAGGACCCGACCAAACGCAACTTTGGATTCATTAAGTTGTGTCGTTTTGAAACCAATTTTAAATTAATTTTGGATTGTTTGGATAGAAGAGTTAGAAATTAGAAATCAGGCTTAAGGGTTAAACCCAACCGTGGATAAGAAGGATATCAAGAACATTTTATTCCGGTTTCCTCGAAGAGCCTGAACCGGTTGGTTCACCATGCTCTTAGGCTGGTCTAGGGTTTGGGTTGTTAAACCCTTTGGTCCACTGGTTAAATGAAAAGAATTAAACAAGAACTTTATTTATTTATGATTTGACCCCAACAGTCCTACAGAATTGTATTCTGGCCCAATCCTTGGTATTTTTATGCAAATGTACCCCTAGAAAAAAATTTAATAATTAATTAAATTATTTTATAAAAGGATAAAATGACGAAATTACCCTGGGCTATAAATAAAGCAAACGAAGTCCAAACTAAGATCCGAAAAAGGCTATTTTAACAGTTTCGAACATTTCGGACGTAATGAAATTATCAGATTGGACATTCGGGGACTCCGGGGTGGTCCCACCATAAGATGTAAAATTATCAGAATGTCCCTAGTATGATATAAAGCCCAAATGAAGTCCAAATTAGACGAAATTGATACCAATGGGAGGCCAAATAACTGTGAACTCGTACATGTGACGAAATAATGATTTAGGGTCAGAATTTCACAAAACATAAAATGACCAAAATACCCCTGAGCATGGTAAGTGCAAAGTAGAGGCTGAATAAAGGCCAATCTGATCTAATAAATTGTCCTAAGCATAATTATGGAAATTGAAGGGCTAAATAAGACTTCGAAATAGTCAATGTGTAAAATGAGAAATGACTGATGTGTCCCGATGATCTAAAACAAATACCAAATGAAGTCCAAAAGACTTAGAACTTTATATATAAGATATGCGTACTATTTTGAGGACCACGACAGGGTCCGAGGCAAGAATGGTAAAATCACCATTTTGCCCCTAAGGTTAAATAAGTACTTAACTAATAACGATTAGAGTCCAAATGGCTTAGATTATAATCCTGATAACTACTAAGCCTAAATAAAGAATGTAATAGCCTCAGATGAAACCCAAGGAAAGGGTAATAGGCTATTAGGCTATCTTAGGTAATCTAATAGACGCCTAAGATGATGAATAAGTCATGAATGGTTAAATTCTGATCTATTTTTGATTAATGATGATTATTCAGGATATGCAACGAGGTGCCTGACGTATCTGAAAATTATCAGATTATCTGACTGGAGATAAGCGAACAGTTTATGAGTAACTTGGAACTTCTGACTTGGTGGCATTTTAACTGTCATAATATTTTCATATACTGTATTGTTTAACTACATATACTTAAATGCATACTCTTTGAACTGCATTGCACTTGGCATGATTCCGTTCTATTATGCTCTTCTGTTCTGTTCTAATTCTGTTCCATTCTGTTATGTTCTAACTCTTGGGCCCAATCCAGTTTTGAGCGGTATGGCATAAGTAGGCCAGAGCGGTACCTAGAGGGTAGAAGCCCCATGAATGTCTGCTCATAGGCAGCTGGGGAAGCTCGAATATATTTAATTATGTGCCTAATTAGCATCCTATTCTGTTCTGTTCTATTTCACTCAATTCTGTCATGTTCCGTTCCGATGATGATTTGCCTATGCTTCTGATTGAAATATTGGCATCCTGCTCTATTTTGTTCTGATCTGGTATGTTCTGTTCTGATCTGGTATGTTCTGTTTTGTTCTAATTTGTTTGTTCTATTTAGTTCCGTTATGTTTTGTTTTGTTTAAACTGTATGTAAAATGGATTTATGAAACTATTATTTCTGAGGTGACTGAACTATCCATGTTCTTTATAAGCAAAAACTGGTTTTGAAACCTATGGCAGGGAACCTTGGTTAATCACTGGTCTTGTTAAAGCTCACTTTATTATCCTAACATCTTTCAGGATTTATCTTCGGTAGATTAGAAGGCACAAAGAAATGAAACTAATAGCTCGAAGGCATCCCAAGCCAAGATTTGATGGCAATGAATTATGGAATCTTGGATTATTGTGATCTGAATCATGTTATTCAGGTTCATGGTACTATGTTATTGAATTTATTAATACAGAATAGATACATTGGGACATGGCTCATGTATATTGGTACTCTAGAGAGATCTGGTGACTGATTATAGACGTGCTCTGTGACATATAGCTCTGTGGTACATAGATGAGTAGTATCTATATGAGTTGCATTCTCGAGGTGAAATTTTTTTAAATTTTGCTACTTTGACCCTTCATTTGGAATGTAATTCATCGAATAGGTCAGAAGTTTGCCTTTTGTTGGTTGCATTATCGGTCGGCAAACCGACAAGGCAGCTAACTGGCATCACGTCCTCGGGATCCACGTAAGGTGGGTTTCGGGATGTGACAGAGTGGTATCAAAGCTTAGGTTAATGGTCTTTGTGGAAGACCAAGTCGTGATTGAGGTTGATGTTTCTTGGGTGACTAAGATGATCAAATGAGCAATAATCCTCGGGAGACAATAGTAGGCTTATGAGTGAAGTTGATGATCTTGAGAAGTTAAGGACTATATTCAGGCATATAATTAATGATTCTCTGGGAAAATCATACTAATATTAGATTCAAGGATTGGATGATTTAAATGATTAAATGATCAGTGACTCTAGAGGCCGATAGCGTGTTTAAGTAGTGAGATTAATAGTCTTTGGGAAAGACTAGACTATGACTAAATTTAATGATTTATGGACAATATAGATGGTCAAACATATAGTGAATTTTGAGAGATAGTAGTACATTTAAGGGCAAAGAATGAGGATTCTTGGGAAGAATCATAGTGGTATTGAGGTTCTTGATCTTTAAATGGTTGACTAGGGAAGCTATAGTCTAAACAAGGGCAACGATATAAGGAGACATAGGGCTAGAATTGTAAAACCTTGGAAGGTCGATGGATTTGACAACAATCAATATGAGAAATAGCCAAATAACTGTAAGAGATGACCTCGAGTGAGTAATGAAAGCATAATGGATCCATAGCTTCATGCTCGAAGACTAAAGAAATAAACATTTGAATGTTAATGCAGCAATTTGGAACCTTAAGTTTAAAGCTTCGAGGAGGTTAAAAGATAAATTTTTGGCCTTCGAGATCACTACTGAAATTAAATCAAGAAAAGTACGAAAGGATTGTGAAACTTGCAAAAATATTTTCTCGTTCGGAGAAACAATATCTAGAATGCTATGACAGTCCCAGAGACAAATTAAAAAGGGAAACTATGATGATAAGGTTATGATAAAGAGAGGTTAGAGTCTCCAAGATATGACCAACTAAGTTTTGAGGACAAAACTTCTTTTAAGGGGGGTAGGATGTAACACCCCGACTTCGATTAATTAATAATTAGTTTACTAATTATTAATTAGGAACAACATAAAAAATAATTAAGAAAATGAATCGTGAATTTCTCGATGGTCATGGTAGACCAATAAAATAACTTAATACGTCAAGAGAGGAGGGCTTAATTTAGCCATTTTAGCCTCATTTAACACCATTGCAACTCGAATTAGCTAACTACAAAAAACACAAAGAAATAATAACCGACACGAGACATTGGACATCAAAGCTAATCGAAATGGGAAGCAACTAGAAGAAACTGCTTCGTAAAAAGAGAAATAGAAAAGAAAATATAAAAGAAATAGTTAAAACAGAAATCTACGCCAGCCAAATGGGGCATAAGGATAAAATGTGGAAAATGGCCAAAAAGGTGAGGCCAAGGGGTTTTGAACCCTTGACCCAAAATAATGAAGGCATTTAGATCCAAAAAAATTAGCCACTTGGGTTGCCCATATGTTATGCCTTATATTACACCAAATATATATATATATATATATATATATTTACAAAATAAGCCCCTCCCACCTCCCAAATGAGCAAATAAGATTTCATGCAACCAACATAAAATATAAATAAAGCAAACAAAGTCCAACAAAATTGTATTCTGGCCCAATCCTTGGTATTTTTATGCAAATGTACCCCTATAAACTAATTTAATAATTAATTAAATTATTTTATAAAAGGGTAAAACGACAAAATTAGCCCTGGGCTATAAATAAAGCAAACGAAGTCCAAACTAAGATCCAGAAGAAGCTATCTTAACAGTTTCGAACGTTCCAGACACAATAAAATTATTAGATTGGACATTCGGGGACTCCGGGGTGGTCCCACCATAAGATGTAAAATTATCAGAATGTCCCTAGTATGATACGAAGCCCAAAGAAGTCCAAATTGGACGAAATTGATACCAATGGGAGGCCAAATAACTGTGAACTCGAACATGTGACTAAATAATGATTCAAGGTCAGAATTTCACAAAATATAAAATGACCAAAATACCCCTAAGCATGGTAAGTGCAAAGTAAAGGCTAAATAAAGGCCAGTCTGATCTAATAAATTGTCATAAGCATAATTATGGAAATTGAAGGGCTAAATAAGACTCCAGAACAGTCAACGTGTAAAATTAGAAATGACCGATGTGTCCCGATGATCAAAAGCAAATACCAAATGAAGTCTAAAAGACTTAGAACTTTATATATAAGATATGTGTACTACTCTGAGGACCAAGATAGGGTCTGGGACAAGAATGGTTAAATTATCATTTTACCCCTAAGGTTAAATAAGTACTTAACTAATAACAATTAGAGTCCAAATGCCTTAGATTATAATCCTGATAACTACTAAGCCTAATTAAAGAATGTAATAGCCTCAGATGAAACCTAATGAAAGGGTAATAGGCTATTAGGCTATCTTAGGTAATCCAATAGTTGCCTAAGGTGATGAATAAGTCATGAATGATTAAATTCTGATCTGTCTGTGATTAATGATGATTATTCAAGATATGCAAGGATGTGTTTGACATATCTGAAAATTATCAAATTATCTGACTGGAGATAAGCGAACAGTTTGTGAGTAACTTGGAATTTTTGCCTTGGTGGCATTTTAACTGTCATAATATTTTCATATACTATACTGTTTAATTGCATATACTAAATACATACGTTTTGAACTGCATTGTACTTGGCATGATTTCGTTCTATTCTGCTCTTCTATTCTATTCTGATTCTATTTCGTTCTATTATGTTCTAACTCCTAGGCCTAATCCAGTTTTGAGTGGTACGACATAAGTAGGCCAGAGCGGTACCCAGAGGGTAGAGGCCCCACGAGTGTCTGGTCATGGGCAGCTGGGGAAGCCTGAATATACTTAATTATGTGCCTAATTGGTATCCTGTTCTGTTCTATTATGTTCCGCTCAATTTTGTCCTGTTCCATTCCGATGATGATTTGCCTATGCTTCTGATTGATATGTTGGCATGTTGTTTTGTTCTATTCGGATATCGTATGTTCTGTTTTGTTCTAATTTGTTTGTTCTATTTAGTTCCATTCTGTTTTGTTCTGCTTAAACTGTATGTAAAATGGATTTATGAAACTATTATTTCTGAAGTGACTGAACTATCCATGTGATTTATAAGCAAAAACTGGTTTTAAAACCCATGGCAAGGAACCTCTGTTACTCACTGGGCTTGTTAAAGCTCACTTTATTATCCTAACATCTTTTAGGATTTATCTCCAGTAGATTAGAAGGCACAAAGAAATGAAACTAATAGCCCTGAGGCATCCCAAGCCAAGATTTGATGGTAATGAATTATGGAGTCTTGGATTATTGTGATCTGAATCATGTTATTCAGGTTCGTGGTACTATGTTATTGAATTTATTGATACAGAATAGATGCATTGGGACATGTGTAATGACATGAAATTATTTTTTTTTTATTATTTATTTTTATCATTATCATTATTATTAATATTAATATTGTGTTGGTTACTATTATTATTATTATTTATTATTGTTATTATTAATATTATCATTGTTATTATTAAAAATGTGAAATTAATGTGATGTGTATATTATTATGGAATGCATGGGTGTTATGTATATGTAGCATGTATATGTGTGGGATATTATAGGTATATATATGTGTAGAATGATGTATGTACATGTATATGTGTATGTGCATATGTATATATATATAACAGTGCATGTGTGCACTGTGTGTGTGTGTGCAACAGATCTGGTGTGTGTGTGTGTGTGACAGGTCGTGTGAATGTGTGTGTCTAGTGTGTGTGTAATGAGTGGTATATATATATATATATAGGTATATATAGGGCAGCTTTGCATTTAATGCAAAGCTGCATTGGGGAAGAGCAAGGGTGGCTGAGCAGAGGGAAAAAGGTCAAACAAAGGGGCTGGTGGTGGGAGACGTGAGGGAGTTGATGTGTGAGTGATATATGTTGGTCTCAGTTGGGAGAAAGGAAAGAAAAGAGAAACAGAGAGAGAGAGAGAGAGAGAGAGAGAGAGAGAGAGAGAGTTCTGGAAAGGAGTCTTGGAGCTTGAATCAAGCTTGGAACCAGAGGGTGAAGGAGGTGCACGGCTAGAGAGAGAAACCCAGCAAAAATCGTGAGTGGTCCATTCTGATTTTTTTTGTTTCTTAGCATGTTATATAGATTTGATTCTCGATTCTTATAGTGTATGAAATGTGGATTATTTTGCAAAAAAAATCACTTAAAACGGTTAGGAAATGAGATAGAAAAGGTGAGTTGCAGGTGGGTTGGATAATCGGGTGGTTGGAAAAATATTGGTTTAAAACTTGGTTTTGGGAATGAGAGATTGCTCCTCTATAGTGCAGAAAACCATTAGGATAAAAATGGAGGTTGAACCATGGCCAAACAGTCACGAAAATGAAAGAGAAGGGTCGGCCGGAGAGTTGACCGAAATCTTTGAACCCTATTTCGTGAAAATCTAGTGGCTTAAATCTAAAACCAACCTTAGATATGGAATCTACATGAAAAACCGAAGAGAACCACATATAGAAACCATGAAAATCTCACCGAAAAAATGTCGTCGACGCCGGACAAGGCGCCGGAACCCTACTGGTGTCTCACCGGAAAAACGGGGAAGAAGGGGGACTGTTCGGGTCAGGTCCGGGTCCGGTTTTCGGGTTTGGGTTAGGCTTGGGCGATCCGCCCTTGCCACGTGTCGCCCTGTGGTTTTAAATTAAAATGGGAATGGAGCTGTTTGGCTACGGGTGTAAGAAATTGAAAATTGAAATTGAAACAGGAACAGGGATATCCTATCCCTGTTCGGGACTAATCCCTGTTTGGGTAACCGAATTGAGAATAGGAGAATTGGAATTTACAAATTAACCCTTGGACTTTTTGGGAATTAACTTTGATCCAAGACTTTCAGAATTTACAAACTGACCCCCCAACTGTTGGTTATTATAATTTGACCCACCAGAATAAAATATTAATAAAATATTAATTAAATTAAATAATTAATTAGTTAATTAAATTAATTTAATTATTTAAATATTCAAAAATAACCCGAAGTCCAAATGGGACATGTCACGCCCCGAATTTCTACAAACCCGAGGCGCGACTGATGAGACAGAAAATAAAATATATAAAAGGACAAATGTAAATAAATCCACTAAACTAGCATCCATTCCCATCAATACATAAAATAACATAAAGTACATCTCACAACTGCATTGTTCATAGGTCATTCGGGCTTAAGCCTTTACATTACAAAACATAAGTCCCATGGACTAAAAATATACCAAGTGCTTCACCCTATCAAGGTATCATAGAGTCTCAAGTAGCTGGAGTATCCTCATCTAAAAAATGTTGCCCACGAATGGGTCAGCTCAACTGCTGGTATGATGAAGTGCTAATGCAAGAAATAAAGCTAAGGCGTGGCATGTGCAAAGTGTACATTTATATCTAAATGTCATTCAAAGCATCGCAGTAATATATGAGTGGTATGCATGACGCACCCATGCACAACTCTATGCCACATCCTATGTCTCATTTACGGGTACTCCCCGATGGCTTCGAAGTACCAATGCAATGGCCAATTTTGGGTTTTTCACCACAGGATCTACACCCGTCATAATGCATAGCACCACGTGCTTCAACTCATGCCATGTTCTCAAGGATTCACCATATGCCAATATGCTAATGTAATCTCAATGAACATGGTTTTCAATAATATAACATGCTCGAACAATAACATATAAATCATCAGTCAGTTCCATATGTATGCATATCTCATGTATTCATATATCATAGTTCATGTTATTCACTTTACTAAACTCTCAAAGAACGCAAGTAACACATAAACATGTAAACAACCAACTTCAAATTATCAAGTAAACACATTCCAAATAAACACATAAATCATTCAAGTCATTCACAAAATATTCCTAACTTAACTTTATTTCTAACATTAGCAAAACACCATACCTGACGGGTTAGTCCACAACCCAAGTAAACTGCGCTTGTAATGTAGTGGCTAGTAGTGAGAATGTGAAAGGATCAAACTGCCTTCTCCTTGCCTCTCGGTGTCCCTAAAACCATAAAATGTTACTTAGTTCATTTGTTTCCTAAATGATGCTATTCAACAAATTTTATGTCTTTATTTCCTAGGTTTCTATTCTGCTAAATTAAACTCTGCTATTGAGTCTAGGACGTCGAAGAAAATAAGTTTAGGTTTTCGTAGATGTCACGTCCCGAATTCCAGCGAACTCGAGGCGCGAGTAACGAGACAAAAGAAATTAAAATAATAAAGAAATAAGGACGATTAAGCATAATCTCATACATTCCGTACACCATTCTGATACATATGCAAGGTCTAGTCCATTTGTTCACAATATATAAAATAAGATACAATATCGGGCTTAAGCCCTTATACAATATCAAAAGTGCCCCGTGGGCCTAACATAGTCCCTAATCAGATCATCTCCACGTCTCGTACAGCTGGGACATCATCTGAAATGTTTGCCCAATTAAAGGGGTCAGCTCAACATGCTAGTACAATATAATGCTAATGCAAGAAACAAAACTAAGGTCGTGGCATGTGCAAGTGTACAGTTATTTCTATATGGCATTCGATATCATGATGGCAATATATGAACAGGATACAGTATATGAGCAGTATGCATGACACACCCATGCAACTCTATGCCACCCATGTCTCATGATACGGCCCTTCCCCGCTGGCATGAGTACCGCCAAATATGTCTCGCTTCACGGTCCGGAATCTGTCAGGCTCGCAAGTACCTAATGGCCGATTTTGGGTTTTTCACCACAAGATCTGCACCCTCATAATGCAAAGCACCAAGTGCTCAACTCACGCCATGTCCAAGGAATCACACTATGCCAATATGCTCTAATTTCATCATGTCATAATGTAATCTCAATGATGCATCTCATTCATACATAAAGCATGTTTTCAAGTACATGTTTCATAATGTCAACAGTTCTCATAGCATATAATCCACACACTACTCTAACACGTGCGATATACACATAATCATCATCCACATCATCACCCAACATTAACAAGATAGCATGAAGCACATAAGCATGTGAACAATCAAGCAAACATGTGAACAATCAAGGCAGCAGAACAAGTATTCCTAATCTCAATTCTATTTCTTACTTAGCACAATATATCGTACCTGATAATCGATCTCAAACTGGGAAAGTATACTCGTAGTAAAGTGAAATCACTGTAAGAACACCGAAGGTCAGGTTACCTTCTCTTTGCCTTTCCGTGTCCCTAAAATCATAACATGAGACTCAGTCCAATTGTCACTTGAATTATGCTATTCATCAAATTTTATGTCTTTATCTTATAAGTTTCTATTTTGCTAAATTAAACTCTACTATTGAATCCGGGACGTTGAAGAAAGTAAGTTTAGGTTTTCGTAGAACTGAATTCGGACATCTGGGTTCAAAAGGGCAAAACAGTCCTTTTGCACTTTTCACGGGTCCTTACACTTCGAGACTTCTTTTCACAAGTCGGACTCCACGGTTGAGTCCGGAATGCTCGAAATAATAAAGTTTCACTATTTGTTTACTTAATTTGGAGTTCATTTGACTGGGTTCCAGCCTAGGGGCATTTTGATAATTTTAAAGGTTACTACGGGTCTTTTATTTTTTGGGACCCCGTCTCGTAAAACGGACCTCACCATTGGCCTCGGAATGGCCGAGATAGTCAAAATACACTAATGACTTGTCCCATTTGGACTCCGGGTTATTTTAGAATATTTAAATAATTAAATTAATTAATTAATTTAATTAATATTTATTAATATTTTATTCTGGAGGGTCAAAATCAGATTTCCTAAAGTTCTAGGGGTTCAAATTTAATTTCCAAAAGTTCAGGGTTAAATTCTTAATTTTCAATTCTTCCTATTCTTAATTCGGATAGCCAAACGGGGTTTAGTCCAGAACAGGGATAGGATATCCCTGTTCCTGTTCCAATTAAATTTTCCAATTCCTTAAATCCGTAACCAAACAGGCCCAATTGGGTTTTTAATTTAAAACATCAGCACGACACGTGGCAGGGGCGGTTCAGCCCCGCCAGAACCGGACCCGACCGGGACCCGAAACCCGACCCGATGGCCTCCCTTCTTCCCCGACTTTCCGGCGATGAACCAGTAGGGTTCCGGCGCGTTCTCCGACACCGGCGACCGATCTCCGGCGAGATTTTCTGGGTTTTAAAATGTGGTTCTCTCCCAATTTTCATGTAGATTCCATATCTAGGCTTAGTTTTGGATACAATCCATTACATTTTCACGAAATAGAGGGTCAAACCCTCGGTCAAAACTCCGGTCGACCCTTTCCCCTTCATTTTTGTGACAGTTCGTTCATGGTTTAACCCCCAATTTCTATCCTAATGTATTTCTGCACTCAAGGGGACTACTTTCCCAACAACCAAGCAAGGTTTCGCACATAAAATGTTAACCCAATCCCCCCCACGGCCGTGACCTGTAAATCCCCTATTTCTCCCTCATCTTTCAACCATTTTCCTTCATTCTTTTTGCAAAATAATTCTTATAACATGCTCTCTAAGATCCTAAAATCAAATCAATCAAACAACTCAAAAACTTAAAAACAGAAACTAAACCCATTTACCTTGAAATTCTAATTTTCTCTCGGTGGGTTGCTTCCTCCCCCCTTCTGTTCCTCTTGATCCACTTCTGCTTCTTCCCACTTCAATCTTCTCCTTCTATTTCCCTCTTTAACTCACGGATGCACACACATATACAGAGACACTCACAACCGACTCTTTCTCTCTCCTCTTTCTCTCTCTATTCCCCCTTCACTTGCAGCCTTCCTTGACCTGACTTTCTCTGTTCAGCCCCTTGTTTCTCCCCAAATGCAGCTTTGCATTAAATGCAAAGCTGCTCCTATGTAAACCTATATATATATATATATATATATATATATATATCTATCACTCATTACACACACTAGACACACACTCTCCAACCGACACTACACAGACTCACACACCAGGTCTGATGCCCCCTCACCCAGTGCACACATGCACTGTTAAATATATGTATATACCCATACAGTATTCATGCACATATGTTACCCTACACATGTATACATACATACACCATGCACATATATAACACATGTATCAAGAATTTAATAAGAATAATGATAATAATAATAAAACAATTAATAATAACCATAACATTATATAGAAAAAAATTAATTAATTTAATAACCAAGAAAATTTTATATTAAAAAAATTTTTTTTCGGGTTATTACAGTAGAACTCAATTCGGACATCTGGGTTCAAAAGGGCAAAACAGTCATTTTGCACTTTCACGGGTCCTTACATTTCGTGACATATTTTCACAAATCGGACTTCACGGTTGAGTCTGGAATGCTCGAGATAATAAAGTTTCAGTATTTTTTTACTTAATTCGGAGTTCGTTTGACTGTACTTCAATTTAGGGGCATTTTGGTAATTTTAAAAGGTTACTACGGTTCTTTAATTTTTTGGGACCCCAGTCTCGTAAAATAGACCTCACCATTGGTCTCAGAATGGTTCGAGATAGTCAAAATACACTAATGACTTGTCCCATTTGGACTCCGGATTATTTTAGAATATTTAAATAATTAAATTAATTTAATTAACTAATTAATTAATTAATTTAATTAATATTTTATTCAGGAGGGGTCAAAACATAATTAATCAAAATTTCTGTGGGTCAAAATCAGATTTCCTAAAGTTCTGGGGTCAGTTTAATTTCCAAAAGTTCAGGGTTAAATTTGTAAATTTCCAATTCTCCTATTCTCAATTCGGTTACCCAAACAGGGATTAGTCCAGAACATGGATAGGATACTCCTGTTCCTGTTTCAATTTCAATTTCAATTTCTTACACCCGTAGCCAAACAAGCCCCTTTTCATCTTTTAATTTAAAACAACAGGGCGACACGTGGCAGGGGCGGATCGCCCAAGCCCGACCCGAAACCCGAACCGGACCCGGACCCGACCCGGCCGCCCCCCCTTCTTCCCCATTTTTTCGGCGAGACACCAGTAGGGTTCCGGCGCCTTCTCCGGCGTCGGCGACATTTTTCCGGTGGAATTTTCATGTTTTTAAAACGTGGTTCTCTTCGGTTTTTCACGCAGATTCTATATCCAAGGTTGGTTTTGGATTTAAGCCACTAGATTTTCACGAAATAGGGTCCAAAGATTTCGGTCAACTCTCCGGCCGACCCTTCTCTTTCATTTTCGTGACTATTTGGTCACGGTTCAACCTCCATTTTAATCCCAATGGGTTTCTGCACCTCCTAGGGTTCGTTCCCCACCATTTAAACCAAGTTTTAAACCAATATTTTTCCAACCACCCGATTATCTAACCCACCTGCAACTCACTGTTTCTATCTCGTTTCTTAACCATTTTAAGTGATTTCTTTTGCAAAATAATCCACATTCCATACACTATAAGAATCAAGAATCAAATAGATATAACATGCTAAGAAACAAAACAAAAAAAAACAGAATGGAGTCACTTACAGGTTTTTACTGGGTTTCTCTCTCTAGCCATGCACCTCCTTCACCCTCTAGTTTCAAGCTCGAATCAAGCTCCAAGACTCCTTCTTTCCAGAACTCTCTTTCTCTCTCTCGCTTTCTGTTTTTATTTTCCTTCTCTTCTCCCAACCGAGACCAACCTATATACACTAACACATCCACTCCCTCACGTCTCCCACCACCAGCCCCTTTCCTTGACTTCTTTCCCTCTGCTCAGCCACCCTGCTCTTCCCTAATGCAGCTTTGCATTAAATGCAAAGCTGCCCTATATACACCTATATATATATACCACTCATCACACACACACTAGACACACACACTCCACCGACACCACACACACACCCCCATGGTCTGTTGCACACATCCAGTGCACACATGCACTGCTATATATATATATATATACATATACATATTCACATATTCACATATACATATAATACATCATCCCATACATGTACACATACATATAATATTCCACACATCATCCATTTATTTAATATACACATTACATTCATTTTACACTTTTAATAATAATAATAATATTAATAATGACAATAATAAATAATAATAATAATAATAATAATAACCACAAAATTTTATACAAAAAAAAAAATTTTGAGGTTATTACAGGACAAGTCATTAGTGTATTTTGACTATCTTGACCATTCTGAGACCAATGGTGAGGTCTGTTTTACGAGACGGGGTCCTGAAAAAATAAAGACCCATAGTAACCTTTAAAATTACCAAAATACCCCTGAATTGAAGTACAGTCAAACGAACTCCGAATTAAGTAAACAAATAGTAAAACTTTATTATCTCGAGCATTCCGGACTCAACCGTGGAGTCCGATTTGTGAAAAGAGGTCACAAAATGTAAGGACCTGATTACGCCCACAGAATAACGCGGTAGTTGTAGTGTAGCTTTGGGGTGTCGATTCCACAGGGAGACTAAATTAAAAGAATAATAAATAGAATTTCTGAAACTACAGAAAGTATTAAACAGTTAACGAGAAAATAAAAATATATAAAAATGATCTATGAATGAAAATTAAGAATTAAACAAATTGACTAATGGAAGAAAATATCCAAAATTAACGAACAGTGGAGTGTCGGGAATCCCTTGCACATATATGGTATTTCAATTATTTTTAATTCACAGATAACTCAATTGAGAAATTAAATTCTAAAAATCTCAATCGGAAGATTTAAAATTATGCATTAAAATTAGACTGAAAATAACCCTTCGAAAAATCATTCATCATCTTTAAATCTCTCAAATTAATATTCACATTGAAAAAACTCAACGACGACAATATACCGAACGAGCAATATCGCAGCAAAGAATTGAATCAATATAAATATTCAATTGTTCCAAAAATAATCAAAACATTAATCCACTCAATAGAAAAAGCATGACTGAATCTATAAACGGACTAAAACCTTTAATTATTCGGACAATAAAATCTAACAATAAATTTAGAATGATCAACGAAGAATTTAACAAATTAAAACCATGTACAGGAATCAAAATAAATTAAAATAACCATCTATGGTGCAAAGTAATCCCTAACCCCACTTGAAAATTTAGTTACCCATGTACAGAATGGATAACACAGATCTCACGGAGAAATAATCTGCCATGGAGTATCTGCGGCTTCTTCCCTGCGCTAGAACTGCTTCTGTATTTTTTGTATATCCCACAGTCGCAGCTTCCCCCTTTTGTTTACTGCCACAGCCGTCGAACTCTATTTTTTTTCTCCTCTCCCTTTTCCAATTTTCCTGCGCCCTAAAGCCCTTGGCTTCCGCACCTGGGCTTGCTTTGCCGCGCCTCAAGCCTCATTTCTCAATTGCCCAAGCCGCGCCTCAGGCCCACATTGCCTCACATCAAACCAAACCAGCAGCCATTTCTTTTATATTTTTCTCTTGCTTCAACCAGCAGGCCCCATCAAGCAAATCACCTCAGCAGGCCACAAAGACCAAGCCGCACGGATTGTTCAGAACTCTTCTTTTATTTTTTTTCTGTTTTCAGCGCGGGCCCCACCTCAACTTCAATTGCCTTCATTTCTTTTGGTCAAATCTCCAAGCACCGGGCCCACACAAAATATAATCAGAGACTGCAGCCTTGCTTTGAATTTTCAAACTTTCCTCTTTTTTTTTCTTTCTTTTCTTTGCTCTGCTTTTCTTATTCTCGCGCGCAGCTAACAATCGCCAACTTTACGCTCCATTTTCTACCAGATAACAACTGAATCTCGACTCGGACCCTTCACGAAAGTTGTAGCCCCAGATGAGTAGATAATTTTAGGCTCAAGAACCATCTGATTTGAGCTTCAAAAGCTCGAGTTATGGCCTCTTCAAGTTGGCTGGACGGAGAGGTTCATAACAGCTTTCCAGGCCTGTCTTTGAAATATTGTTTGGAGGCCCAAACGAACTCCGATTTTTGCAAACCAGACCTTTTTGAAAAGCTCAAGACGTCCTCTAAATATTTCATGAAGATCACTTTCTCATTCTGAAACTCTAACGCCATCCAAATCTCGATTGAAACTCAATGGTCGAATCTGCCAAAAAGCCAAAAATTATTCTAAAACTATTAAATGTAAAGCGCAATTGCAAACTAGCACTCGCCAACAAATAATGCACTATTTGAGACTTAAAATCTTATAAAATACCGCTAAAATATATCTCAATGTAAATAGAAATTAAATAAATAATATCAAATATATCTCAATATTCCTATTTACTTTCTAGCAATTTACTCCGATAATAGGATATTTAGAGTGCACTTTTGCGCACTCATCACACCCCCCAACTTACTCATTGCTAGTCCCTAGCAATTTCCATGCATTTGGCAAAAAAGAACAAGGAAAATCACACACAGCAGGCATTTAATCACACTTTTCAATTCCTCAAATCAAAGCAATTTTAGGAATTCAATAACCCTGTAACAATCAATCCACTTATAGCAATTCACAGAGTGTGTGTGTGTGTTCAAACCAATCCATCTAACCGCAAACCATGACACATGCAATGTCAAGAACATCTCAAGCAAAAGGTTCAACTCCATATCTCACAGGTATCAAAGTATTTCATGTAGGGGTTCTCTCTATGAAGTTGACAAGGGGTGTACACGCTCAACAAAAAAAATTAGGCAACTATGAACAAGCAATAAGCAAACATTGATCTTATGATAGGTGCACTAACCAATGAGACTTCCACCACTCTTTCCACAGGCTTACTCAAGATCAGAATGATCAATATAAAAGGGTTGTAACGTGGCTTAGGTTAAAGGCTATATGAAGAAAAGGGTAAAAAGGATTCAAAAACTTCCAAGTACATACTAAGAGAATTTCATTACGAACCATAGCAAACCAAACTTTCACTTGATGTACTCTTCAACTTTTTAAATCTTCGAATAACAAAACATCTCATTCTTTTTCTTCTTTCTCTCTCTTTTTCTTCACCTTTTTCAATTTTTTCAACTTTTTTTTTTCTTTCTTTTTTTTTTTCAATAGAATAGACTTTGATGCTCATTGACTTTAATGCTCACCCAACTAAACACTTTTGCACTTTCTTCCTTTTTTTCTTTTTCTGCTTTTTTCAATCCAACACAAAAAATAAGAAATGTAAATTCCACACCTAGTACACACTTGGAAGCAACAAGGGTAGGATAAATAGTGTATAGGCTATGCTCCAATATGGAGAGGTATGGATGATGTGGGCATATGAAAAAAACTAAATGTGTTTGTTGGCTCAAATTTGGCTACTAAGGGTCTATGATGAGAAGGGTTAGCTTGAGAGGCTCAAATGTTAATCCTAAATTGACCTTCGTCATATCCCAAGTATATCCGCCGTCAAACCACCAACCATGTAATGATATTCTCAAAAGAAGTGCCCAATTCAACAGATCAATGAATGCTTATCACAAACTGAATTTGTAGGCTCTCAATTCTCTCCAAAACACACATGAATACTTAAGCAAAAGAGTTCTCTCGCTACATGTGTCAAACCACCATCTTACCACTAAGTTTGGATAAGTGCATTAAAAGTTCTGTGAATGCCTCAGTAGAATGATTATAGTGGATTCGGTGAATTCACAAAAATAGCTATGAATGAGAATGAATACTCATGTGAAAAGATGCACTTGTGATGCAAATTTAAAAAAATTTGACACATGAAAAGATGAATTTGCAATCACCACCCCCCAACTTAAATGAAACATTGTCCTCAATGTTTAAGCAATCAAAATTGAATGGAGGGTTCTAAAAAGGAGAGAATACACCTGACTGCGACGTGGGCAGTTCGCTAAGCACCAAAGATGGCATCCTAAACTTGACAAAATGAAACTAACCTGCAAATAAAAATAAAGAAAAACAGCAGCAAACAAAAAGAAAAAAGAACAAAAATAAAACAAAACAAAAATAAAAATAAAATAAAATAAAATAAAATAAAAAACATACCTGTGTGGCGCTATCAAGGGTGATAAACTGGGTCCATAAGTGGAATGTCTTCCACTTCGGGAACTTGCCTATCAAACAAAACTTTAAGGCGCTGGCCATTTACTTTAAAAAACCCGACCATCGTTAGGATCCTCTATTTCGACTACCCCATGTCCAAAAACATTTTTCACTATAAAGGGGCCTGTCCATCTAGACCTGAGTTTTCCTGGGTGCTTATGGAGTCTAGAATCATATAAAAATACTCGATCATCAGGCTTAAAAGTTTTTCTCAAAATATTTTTATCATGAAATGCTTTCATTTTAGCCTTATAGATTCGAGAATTCTCATAAGCATCATTTCTCAATTCTTCTAACTCAGTTAATTGCAATTTTCTCAACTTACCTGCTTCTCCTATGTCAAAATTGAAATGCTTTACGGCCCAATAAGCTCGATGCTCGAGCTCCACAGGTAAGTGACAAGGCTTTCCGAAAACAAGCCTATAAGGTGACATGCCTAAGGGAGTTTTGAAAGCTGTACGGTAGGCCCAAAGTGCATCAACTAATCTCAAAGACCAATCTTTGCGATCCGGGTTAACCGTTTTTTCTAAAATTTGCTTAATTTCCCTATTTGCAAGTTCTACCTGTGTCACATCCCGAACCCCACCCTACGCGGATGTCGAGGACGTGACTGCCAGTTGGTCGCGACGCGACCAACCAAAGGCAAATTCTGAACTTTTCGACGAATTGCACTCCAACTGTAGGGTCAGATGCAGCGGAATTTAAAACTTTTTCTTTGTGTCACGGGAATGCAACTCACTTATCCATCATAAGTATATGTATCACAGAGCAAGACTAAATCCAGTCAGTCAACAATTCTAATCTCAGAGCATATCTAAAATCAAGCATATAACAACAGAGCAGATCTAATATCTCTAGAGTACCATTAGTTCCATGAGCCATGTCTATCTAGTATATAACAGTCAAGTCAGTCATAACATACCACTCACCGGAATAACCAGGTTCAATCCACAATAAACCAGTCTCTACAATTCAGTGCCGTCAGATCCTTACTTGCGATGCCACTTGGCCTATTCACGTCATGTCATAGTACCTTCTAATCCAATGGAGGTAATTCCTGAAAAATGTCAGAATAATGGGGTGAGCTTAAATAAGCCCAGTGAGTAACACAGATTCCCTATCATGGGTTTCAAAACCAGTTTTGTGCTTCCAAGGCACATGGATAATTTAGTCATTTCAAAATAACTATTTTTATAAATCCATTTCATAAGCAGTCTAGTACAATAAAACAGAATCGAACAAACAATACAAACGGATCGGAACATGACATAACCAATCGGTCAGAACAATAACTATTGCTAATATATCGGTCAAGACACAGACTCTTCATTAACGGAACGAATCATAACGGAACTGGACCATATATCAATCAAGACAGACAGATCATCAACGGACGGAACATGTCGGAACCGGACGGAACATATCAATCAAGGCAGACATAACATTAACGGACGGAATATAACAGAATCGGACGGTAACAATACATCAGTCAAGCAAAGACATATCGCGAACGGATAAAATTATAACGGAACTAAACAGAAACAATACACTAATCAGGACACAGGCAAATCAGGAACAGGACACAACATAACGGAACTGGGTAGAAACAATATAATAATCAAGTCAGGGACACATCACTGTCGGAACTAATCATAACTGGACTGAACAATGTTTCAATCAAGACAGACGTATCATTAACGGACAGTACACAACGGAACTGGACCATATATCAATCAAGGCAGACACATTATCAATGAACGGAACATAACAGAATCGAACAGAACAAAACATTAGTCAAAGCAAAGACATATCATTAACGGATAGATCATGACGGAACTGGACCATATATCAATCAAGACAGACAGATCATCAACGGACGGAACATGTCAGGACCGGACGGAACATATCAATCGAGGCAGACATATCATTAACGGACATCACATAACCGAACTGAACGGAATTCCTAATTCGAAGGATACAAGTACATCACGTGGAATGTGATACAAAGGGCGTACATTAAGTACATACATTTAAACAATATAGCATTCAGACAGTATACTATACAAAGCGGTACGATACAACAAAATGTTGTTCTTTGCCTATATCACATGGTTTATTTAATCGTTTCGGAAATAATGGTTCAATATATCCATTTTATCTCAACAGTTCAAAACGGGCAAAACAGTACGGGATGCTAGCACAGGGATCAGGAATATAGTCAATTCTTTAAAAAGACTAAAACCATGTCATAAGTGATATAGTACGGAAAACATGCATTTAAATAATTGCACGTAATTAATTGCATTCAAAACAGATCAGTAAATCAAGGGACAGTATCAAAACAGTGTCAGAAGTTACTCCCAAACTTTACGCCTATTTCCTTGCATAAATAATCCGATAACCTCCAAGTACGTCAGGCATCTCCATGTATATCCTGAATAATAATCATCAATCACAGACAGATCAGAACTCATCCATTCAGGTCTCATTCGTCATCTTAGGTATCTATCGGATTACCTAAGATAGCCTAGTAGCCTATCGCCCTTCCATTGGGTCTCACCCGAGGCTATTTCATTCTTTAATTAGGCTTAGCAGTTATTAGGATTATATCCTAAGTCATTTAGACTTCAATTGTTATCAGTCAGGCACTCATTCAACCTTAGGGGCAAAATGGTAATTTTACTATTTTTGTCCCAGACCCCGTCGTGGTCTTCGGAATAGTCTTTATATCTTAAGTACAAAGTTCTGTGTCCTTTGGACTCCAATCGGTATCAGTTAGGTTCTCATTTTAACCATAGGGGCAAAATGGTAATTTTGCCATTCTTATCCCGGACCCTATTATGGTCCTCAGAATATCCCATACATCGTATATATGAAGTTTTAAGTCTTTTAGACTTTAATTGGTATCAGTTGGGTACTTATTTAGTCTTAGGGGCAAAATGGTAATTTTGTCATTTTTGCCCCGGACCCTATCATGGTCCTCAGAACGTCCCATATATCTCATGTATAAATTTGTAAGTCCCTTGGACTTCATTTGGTATCTGTTTTAGATCGTCGGGACACATCGGTCATTTCTCATTTTACGCGTTGACTGTTTCGGAGTCTTATTTAGCCCTTCAGTGTTCATAATTATCCTTATGATAATTTATCAGATCAGTTTGACCTCTACTTTGCACTTACAGTGCTCAGGGGTATTTTGGTCATTTTACGCTGTGTGTAATTCTGACCCCGATTCGTCATCTAATCAAGTATACAGTCTCACCAGTGTCTGGGCTCCTACCGGTATCAGTTTCGTCCCAATCGGACTTTGTTTAGGTCTCGTACGGTATCAGGGTAATTTGGTAATTTCATGTGTCGTATTTTTCGGCACGTCAGTTCATAAAATGGACCTCACCATTGGGTCCAGAGTGTCCGACATAATTAAGTTGGACTATCTGTTATGTTTAATTGACCCTGGGTATCATTAAGGGCAATTCGGTCATTTACACTTTATGTGTCTGTATTTTTCGGGACCTCAGTTCATTAAACGGACCTCACCGTTAAGTCCAGAATGCCCGAGATAGTCAAAATAGGCTATCTGATATTTTTATTTGGGTCTGGGTGCCATCAGGGGCAATACAGTAATTTACACCTACGTGTCTGTATTTTTCGGGACTGTATTTCCAAAATTGGATTGTACCATTGAGTCCAGAATATTTGAAATAGTGAAAATACACTATTTATTTACTTAATTTGGACTCCGTTTGACATATTTAATGTCCAGGGGTAAAATTGTAATTTTACCTATTTAATAAAATAATTAAATAATTATTTTATTATTTAATTATTTACCAGGAGTTTAAATGAAGAAATTTTCCAAAGTCTGGGCCACTGTGTAATTCTTTAAAACAGTTGGGGACAAATCCGTAATTTTCAGAAATCATTTGGGGTTAAAACATAATTTCAAGGATCATTTTGAGACAAACCGCATCAGATTTGGTGGAGAAATGAGGCCCCACGACCGCACTGAAATTCTGCGCGATAATCGGCCAAACAGCACCCTATGCATGGCTTCGATCCATAAAATCGATGCCAAACCGTTGGCATGACATCCAGAAGATGTTTGAAACCAAAACAGGCCAAAAACCGTGCTTGAAACAGCACGAAATAGAAGAAGAAAATCTGCAGAAGTAGGGCAACAGTGCGTAGAGAAGTTGGGGAAGACGGAGTCGACTCGTCCAACTCGCTTGGGCAGACCGTGTCGACTCGGACACGTGTCGACGCATGAACGTGCCACCGAAAAAATGAAGCTACGCCGTTTTATGTTAAAGGTTTTAAATTAAAACCTGAATTCGGCCTGTTTGGCAACACAGTTAATAAATCCGAAATTAGAAAATTTGATTTGGGCTTAGCCCTAAACACGGATAAGGGGCAAATTGGGGTTACCAGGGATATCTTATCCCGATTTTCTGAAGGCAACTAGACCGGTTGGTTTTGAGGAATTTTGGACCGGTTCACTTTCTAAACCCTAGAACCAAACGGTTCTGAACCTATATTTTATTAAATTCTGTTTTGGCCCCACAGCTTTCTGAAAATTACGGAATTACCCCAACTGTTTTGGGGAATTACACAGTGGCCCAGATTTTAGAAAATTTGTTCATTTAAGCCCTGAATAAATTAATTAAATGATGTAACACCCCGACTCTGTATAATTAATAATTAAATAATTAATTATTAATTAGTACCGGCTTAGGGAATAATTAAGGAAATTAACCTTAATCTCCCGGTGGTCACACTAGACCAATAGAACAATTAAAACATGTTCGGGAATAGGGTACAATACCCGAACCTAATTATCAATTAATTAGGTGAAATAATGTCAATTTAACACTGACGGAATTCGAATTAATTAACCACGGAAATCCCGAATGACTGATAAATGACACGGAACCTCTGACACTGAAGATAACTGAAATAGGAACTGACCGGAAGAAACCGCGTTGGAAAAGAAGCTACGGAATGAAAGTTATGAGGCAAACATCAAAAACTGAATTACTGGGCAGCCAAACGTGGCCTTAACCAAAAATGTGAAAAAAGGGGCCAAATGGGAGGCCAAGGGAATTGAATCCTTGACCTTTGAGAGGGGATGAATTTTTCTCAAAAAACTTACCAACTGGGCTGCCATTACTTTGTGCATATATATACAACTAAATTGTATATATATATTCAAGTTGCCCAAGCTGCCACCCAAATGAACCAATGGGGTTTCATGCAGCCACATATATGATATATAATATATGTTATATATATATATATATAGAAATAATCTGATTGGACCACCCCCTCCACCAATGGAGAAGCATGCAACAAAACAATTCATAAAATATATGTACACATACTTGTACTTATTGTGCCTGGTGTCTCAGAATTGAGGGGTCCGAAAATTGCCTGTGAGTGTGATACTGATCTGTTAGGGTCTTAGAGAGAAATAGAGGTGAGGCCTTGCATGTGCATGCAAAGTGTGTGTCCATGGTGTGTACATTAATGTGATGCACCAAAGGAGGACTGAGGCACTAAGGCACGACTGGTTGAGAGACTCTGAGGTGCCAAAGGACACAAACGAGCCATGGAAAAAGGGTCAACCACTGTTTAAAAGGTAAACCCAAAAACTGCTAAAAATTTCTGTTTGAATTACTGGTATTGTTTTGATGAAATTAGATCCATGCAAACTGTATATATAAGCTCCTGTGAGTCTTAGAACTGTTCTAGGACAACTTAGAATGGTCGGAATAGCCTAGAACCCCAAAACCGTGAGTGAAACCACCATTGATGGACCTCGAATGTGCAGGTCTGAAACAACCCTCACCAAGTTGAATTTGGTTGGTCAAGACCTAATCTAGAGGTCACAAGGATTCCAAAAATACCAACCCGCGACCCTAGAGCACTGAATTGGACCCTCAAAACCGCAGATGCAGGCCTCGGGTTTGAAACCCAGACCTTGTAATCGACTCCTACACTGAATGCTCGTAATTAGGACCTCAAGCCCATTATGCAAGGAAATAAGCGTAAAGTTTGTGAGTAACTTCTGACACTGTTTTGATACTGTCCCTTGATTTACTGATCTGTTTTGAATGCAATTATTTAAGTGCAATTATTTAAATGCATGCCTTTCCGTACTATATCACTTATGACATGGTTTTAGTCTTTTTAAATAATTGACTATATTACTGATCCCTGTGCTAGCATTCCGTACTGTTTTGCCCGTTTTGAACTGTTGAGATAAAATGGATAAATTGAACCATTATTTTCGAAACGATTAAATAAACCATGTGATATAGGCAAAGAACAACATTTTGTTGTATCGTACCGCTTTGTATAGTATATTGTCTGAATGCTATATTGTTCAAATGTATGTACTTATTGTACACCCTTTGTACCACATTCCACGTGATGTGCTTGTGTCCTTCGAATTAGGGATTCCGTTCAGTTCGGTTATGTGCTGTCCGTTAATGATATGTCTGCCTCGGTTGTTATGTTCCGTCCGGTTTTGACATGTTCGGTCCGTAATGATGTTAAGTCTGTCTTGATTGAAATATGGTCCAGTTCCGTTATGATCTGTCCGTTGATGATATGTCTTTGCTTTGACTAATGTTTCGTTCCGTTCGATTCTGCTATATTCCGTTCATTGATAATGTGTCTGCCTTGATTGATATATGGTCCAGTTCCGTTGTGTATTGTCCGTTGATGACACGTCTGTCTTGATTGAAATATCGTTCAGTCCAGTTATGATTAGTTCCGACAGTGATGTGTCCCTGACTTGATTGTTATATTGTTTCTACTCAGTTCCGTTATGTTATCCTGTTCATGATTTGCCTGCGTCCTGATTAGTGTATTGTTTCCGTTTAATTCCGTTACAATTTTATCCGTTCGCGATATGCCTTTGCTTGACTGATGTATTGTTTCCGTTCGATTCCGTTATATTCCGTCCGTTGATGATATGTCTGGCCTGATTGATAGATGGTCTAGTTTCGTTATGTTTCCGTCCTGTTATTGGTATGCCTTGTCTTGATTGATCTTGTTCAACTCCGCTATGTTCTAGCCATTGATAGTATGCCTCTGTCTTGACTGATTTATTGTTCCCACTCAGTCCCGATTGTGATTCGTTCCGTTAATGAAAAGTCTGTGTCTTGACCGATAGATTAGCAATAGTTATTGTTCTGACCGATTGGTTATGTCATGTTCCGATTCGTTTGTATTGTCTGTTCGATTCTGTTTTATTGTACTAGACTGCTTATGAAATGGATTTATAAAAATAGTTATTTTTGTAATGACTAAATTATCCATGTGCCTTGGGAGCACAAAACTGGTTTTGAAACCCATGATAGGGAATCTGTGTTACTCACTGGGCTTATTTAAGCTCACTCCATTATTCTGACATTTTTCAGGAATTACCTCCATTGGATTAGATGGTACTGTGACATGACGTGAATAGGCTAAGTGGCATCAAGTAAGGATCTGACGGCACTGAATTGTAGAGACTGGTTTATTGTGGATTGAACCTGGTTATTCCGGTGAGTGGTATGTTATGACTGACTTGACTGATATATATATAGATAGACATGGCTCATGGAACTAATGGTACTCTAGAGATATTAGATTTGCTCTGTTG
Source organism: Nyssa sinensis (assembly GCA_008638375.1). Classification (NCBI taxonomy): domain Eukaryota; kingdom Viridiplantae; phylum Streptophyta; class Magnoliopsida; order Cornales; family Nyssaceae; genus Nyssa; species Nyssa sinensis. The sequence goes on from CM018034.1 coordinate 38,865,006, forward strand.
TTATATGCTTGATTTTAGATATGCTCTGAGATTAGAATTGTTGACTGACTGGATTTAGTCTTGCTCTGTGATACATATACTTATGATGGATAAGTGAGTTGCATTCCCGTGATACAAAGAAAAAGTTTTAAATTCCGCTGCATCTGACCCTACAGTTGGAGTGCAATTCGTCGGAAAGTTCAGAATTTGCCTTTGGTTGGTCGCGTTGCGACCGACTGGCAGTCACGTCCTCGACATCCGCGTAGGGTGGGGTTCGGGATGTGACAAGAGGATGTAACACCCCGACTCTGTATAATTAATAATTAAATAATTAATTATTAATTAGTACCGGCTTAGGGAATAATTAAGGAAATTAACCTTAATCTCCCGGTGGTCACACTAGACCAATAGAACAATTAAAACATGTTCGGGAATAGGGTACAATACCCGAACCTAATTATCAATTAATTAGGTGAAATAATGTCAATTTAACACTGACGGAATTCGAATTAATTAACCACGGAAATCCCGAATGACTGATAAATGACACGGAACCTCTGACACTGAAGATAACTGAAATAGGAACTGACCGGAAGAAACCGCGTTGGAAAAGAAGCTACGGAATGAAAGTTATGAGGCAAACATCAAAAACTGAATTACTGGGCAGCCAAACGTGGCCTTAACCAAAAATGTGAAAAAAGGGGCCAAATGGGAGGCCAAGGGAATTGAACCCTTGACCTTTGAGAGGGGATGAATTTTTCTCAAAAAACTTACCAACTGGGCTGCCATTACTTTGTGCATATATATACAACTAAATTGTATATATATATTCAAGTTGCCCAAGCTGCCACCCAATTGGACCAATGAGATTACATGCAAACCCCATATGATTGGTTTGCATCAGCCCACCTCAGCCACTGATTCTCTGATGTGTATATATATCTATATATATGGAGATGTATAGGTATAAATGTGTATATTAGTATATATACATGGACTCACCTTGAGATCTTCAAAAATCAGAACTGTTATAGAGGGGGTAGGTCTGTTAGAAGCTTAGAGAGTCTGCATGTAGTCTAGGGTGAGACACCTAAAGAGAGAGGGCTGCATGTGTGTATGTGTTCATGGCTTGAGAGCATATCCAAGGGTGTGCATGCATGTGAGGGATAATGGCATCTCCATTTGAGATGCACAAGAAGGAAGGGAACTGAGGCTACGGAGGTGCCAAAGGACACAAACGAGCCATGGAAAAAGGGTCAACCACTGTTTAAAAGGTAAACCCAAAAACTGCTAAAAATTTCTGTTTGAATTACTGGTATTGTTTTGATGAAATTAGATCCATGAAAACTGTATATACAAGTTACTGTGAGGCTTATAACTGTTCTAGAACAACTGAGAAGGGTCGGAATAGCCTAGAACCCCAACCCGTGAGTGAAACCGCCATGGATAGAGCTTCCCTGTAGCAGGTCTGATTCGACCTCCCTAAAACCGAGTTCTGATGGTCTAGAACTAATCTAGACACTGAGAAGGTCCCAATTCCACCAACCCGCGACCCTAAAACCCCATGCAACCCCTCTAACACGTCGGTTGCAGGTTCGGGTGTGAAATACCATCTTGGGTTTGAATGCTTTAAACTGATTTTCGTGATTGGGGGATGAAACTACATGTCATGGGGATCTTGTAGCAACAAACCGCGTTCAAAATGGTGACAAAATGAGTGTTTGCCATGGAGTTGCAGGTCTGCGCAATAATGGAGTGGACCGAGCTCCACCCGTAGACTCGAGGCACCAAACCGATGCCAAAATGTTGGCTTCACTTCCAGAGACCGGTTGGGATCAAAACAGGTTGAAAAACGTGCTTGAAATAGCACGAAATTGGAAGAAGAAATCTGCAGAAACTAGGGCAACCGAGGGTAAATTGATGAAGAAGACGACCGAGTTGACTCGCTGCCTTGAGCCGAGTCAACCGGGCCAACTCGGACACGTGTTGAGCGAAGAGGGATGCCACCGAATTAATTGGAACGGCACCGTTTGGCTAACTGATGTGTTTTAAAAAATTAAATTCGGACCGTTTGGCAACACGGTTAATAAATTCGAAAATTTGGGAATTTGGTTTGGGCATAACCTGAATACGGATAAGAGAGAAATTGGGGTTAACAGGGATATGTTATCCCGGTTCTCTGGGGGGACCTGAACCGGCTGACTCAGTTGATAAAGGGACCGGTTTAGGGTTTTGAATTGAAAACCCAATGGTCCACTGTTTGAAATTAAAAAACTGAACCAGAACTTTTGTAAATTGGTTTTTGACCCCAACAGTTTTGGGGAATTATACAGTGGCCCAGATTTTGGAAAACTCTTTCATTTAAGCCCTGAATAAATTAATTAAATAATTAAATAATTATTTAATTATTTTATTAAATAGGTAAAATTACAATTTTACCCCTGGACATTAAATATGTCAAACGAAGTCCAAATTAAGTAAATAAATAGTGTATTTTCACTATTTCAAGCATTCTGGACTCAATGGTACAGTCCAAATTTGGAAATACAGTACCGAAAAATACAGATCTGTAAGTGATAAATTACTGTACTGCCCCTGATGGCACCAGACCCAAATAAAAATAAAAGATAGCCTATTTTGACTATCTCGGGCATTCTGAACTCAACGGTGAGGTCCGTTTAGTGAACTGAGGTCCCGAAAAATACAGACACGTAGGTGTAAATGACCGAATTGCCCTTAATGATACTCAGGGCCGATTAAACATAACAAACAGTCCAATTTCACTATGTTGGACGCTCTGGACCCAATGGTGAGGTCCATTTTATGAACTGACGCGCCGAAAAATACGACACACGAAATTACCAAATTACCCCTGATACCGTACGAGACCTAAACAAAGTCCGATTGGGACGAAACTGATACCGATAGAAAACCGAACACTGGTGAAACTGTATACCCGAATAAATGACGAACCGGGGTCAGAATCTTACAAAACGTAAAATGACCAAAATACCCCTGAGCACTGTAAGTGCAAGATAAAGGTCAAACTGATCTGATAAATTATCATAGGGATAATTATGAACACTGAAGGGCTAAATAAGGCTCCGAGACAATCAACGCGTAAAACGAGAAATGACCGATGTGTCCCGACGATCTAAAGCAGATATCAAATGAAGTCCAAGGGACTTACAAATTTATACATGAGATATATGGGACGTTCTGAGGACCATGATAGGGTCCGGGGCAAAAATGAAAAAAAATTACCATTTTGCCCCTAGGACTAAATAAGTACCCAACTGATATCGATTAAAGTCTAAAAGACTTAAAACTTCATATATACGATATATGGGATATTCTGAGGACCATAACAGGGTCCGGGATAAGAATGGAAAAATTACCATTTTGCCCCTATGGTTAAAATGAGAACCTAACTGATACCGATTGGAGTCCAAAGGACACAGAACTTTGTACTTAAGATATAAAGACTATTCCGAAGACCACGACGGGGTCCGGGACAAAAATAGTAAAATTACCATTTTGCCCCTAAGGTTGAATGAGTGCCTGACTGATAACAATTGAAGTCTAAATGACTTAGGATATAATCCTAATAACTGCTAAGCCTAATTAACGAATGAAATAGCCTCGGGTGAGACCCAATGGAAGGGCGATAGGCTACTAGGCTATCTTAGGTAATCCGATAGATACCTAAGATGACGAATGAGACCTGAATGGATGAGTTCTGATTTGTCTGTGATTGATGATTATTATTCAGGATATACATGGAGATGCCTGACGTACCTGGAGGTTATCGGATTATTTATGCAAGGAAATAAGCGTAAAGTTTGTGAGTAACTTCTGACACTGTTTTGATACTGTCCCTTGATTTACTGATCTGTTTTGAATGCAATTATTTAAGTGCAATTATTTAAATGCATGTTTTTCGTACTATATCACTTATGACATGGTTTTAGTCTTTTTAAATAATTGACTATATTCCTGATCCCTGTGCTAGCATTCCATACTGTTTTGCCCGTTTTGAACTGTTGAGATAAAATGGATATATTGAACCATTATTTCCGAAATGATTAAATAAACCATGTGATATAGGCAAAGAACAACATTTTGTTGTATCGTACCGCTTTGTATAGTATACTGTCTGAATGCTATATTGTTTAAATGTATGTACTTAATGTACGCACTTTGTATCACATTCCACGTGATGTGCTTGTATCCTTCGAATTAGGAATTCCGTTCAGTTCGGTTATGTACTGTCCGTTAATGATATGTCTGCCTCGACTAATATGTTCCGTCCGGTTCTGACATGTTCCGTCCGTAATGATGTTAAGTCTGTCTTGATTGATATATGGTCCAGTTCCGTTATGATCTGTCCGTTGATGATATGTCTTTGCTTTGACTAATGTTTTGTTCCGTTCGATTCCGTTATGTTCCGTCCATTGATAATGTGTCTGCCTTGATTGATATATGATCCAGTTCCGTTGTGTACTGTCCGTTGATGATACGTCTGTTTTGATTGAAACATTGTTCAGTCCAGTTATGATTAGTTCCGACAGTGATGTGTCCCTGACTTGATTGTTATATTGTTTCTACCCAGTTCCGTTATGTTGCCCTGTTCATGATTGCCTGTGTCTTGATTAGTGTATTGTTTCCGTTTAGTTCTGTTATAATTTTATCCGTTCGCGATATGCCTTTGCTTGACTGATGTATTGTTTCCGTTCAATTCCGTTATATTCCGTCCGTTGATGATATGTCTGGCCTGATTGATATATGGTCTAGTTCCGTTATGTTTCCGTCCTGTTATTAATATGCCCCTGTCTTGACTGACTCATTGTTCCCACTCAGTCCCGATTGTGATTCGTTCCGTTAATGAAAAGTCTGTGTCTTGACCGATATATTAGCAATTGTTATTGTTCTGACCGATTGGTTATGTCATGTTCCGATCCGTTTGTATTGTCTGTTCGATTCTGTTTTATTGTACTAGACTGCTTATGAAATGGATTTATAAAAATAGTTATTTTTGAAATGACTAAATTATCCATGTGCCTTGGAAGCACAAAACTGGTTTTGAAACCCATGATAGGGAACCTGTGTTACTCACTGGGCTTATTTAAGCTCACCCCATTATTCTGACATTTTTCAGGAATTACCTCCATTGGATTAGAAGGTACTATGACATGACGTGAATAGGCCAAGTGGCATCGCAAGTAAGGATCTGACGGCACTGAATTGTAGAGACCGGTTTATTATGGATTGAACCTGGTTATTCCGGTGAGTGGTATGTTATGACTGACTTGACTGATATATATAGATATACATGGCTCATGGAATTAATGGTACTCTAGAGATATTAGATCTGCTCTGTTGTTATATGCTTGATTTTAGATATGCTCTGAGATTAGAATTGTTGACTGACTGGATTTAGTCTTGCTCTGTGATGCATATTCTTATGATGGATAAGTGAGTTGCATTCCCGTGACACAAAGAAAAGTTTTAAATTCCGCTGCATCTGACCCTACAGTTGGAGTGCAATTTGTCGGAAAGTTCAGAATTTGCCTTTGGTTGGTCGCGTCGCGACCAACTGGCAGTCACGTCCTCGACATCCGCGTAGGGTGGGGTTCGGGATGTGACAGTTGCGAACCCCACCCTACGCGGATGTCGAGGACGTGACTGCCAGTTGGTCGCGACGCGACCAACCAAAGGCAAATTCTGAACTTTCCGACGAATTGCACTCTAACTGTAGGGTCAGATGCAGCGGAATTTAAAACTTTTTCTTTGTGTCACGGGAATGCAACTCACTTATCCATCATAAGTATATGTATCACAGAGCAAGACTAAATCCAGTCAGTCAACAATTCTAATCTCAGAGCATATCTAAAATCAAGCATATAACAACAGAGCAGATCTAATATCTCTAGAGTACCATTAGTTCCATGAGCCATGTCTATCTAGTATATAACAGTCAAGTCAGTCATAACATACCACTCACCGGAATAACCAGGTTCAATCCACAATAAACCAGTCTCTACAATTCAGTGCCGTCAGATCCTTACTTGCGATGCCACTTGGCCTATTCACGTCATGTCATAGTACCTTCTAATCCAATGGAGGTAATTCCTGAAAAATGTCAGAATAATGGGGTGAGCTTAAATAAGCCCAGTGAGTAACACAGATTCCCTATCATGGGTTTCAAAACCAGTTTTGTGCTTCCAAGGCACATGGATAATTTAGTCATTTCAAAATAACTATTTTTATAAATCCATTTCATAAGCAGTCTAGTACAATAAAACAGAATCGAACAAACAATACAAACGGATCGGAACATGACATAACCAATCGGTCAGAACAATAACTATTGCTAATATATCGGTCAAGACACAGACTCTTCATTAACGGAACGAATCATAACGGAACTGGACCATATATCAATCAAGACAGACAGATCATCAACGGACGGAACATGTCGGAACCGGACGGAACATATCAATCAAGGCAGACATAACATTAACGGACGGAATATAATGGAATCGGACGGTAACAATACATCAGTCAAGCAAAGACATATCGCGAACGGATAAAATTATAACGGAACTAAACGGAAACAATACACTAATCAGGACACAGGCAAATCAGGAACAGGACACAACATAACGGAACTGGGTAGAAATAATATAATAATCAAGTCAGGGACACATCACTGTCGGAACTAATCATAACTGGACTGAACAATGTTTCAATCAAGACAGACGTATCATTAACGGACAGTACACAACGGAACTGGACCATATATCAATCAAGGCAGACACATTATCAATGAACGGAACATAACAGAATCGAACAGAACAAAACATTAGTCAAAGCAAAGACATATCATTAACGGATAGATCATGACGGAACTGGACCATATATCAATCAAGACAGACAGATCATCAACGGACGGAACATGTCAGGACCAGACGGAACATATCAATCGAGGCAGACATATCATTAACGGACATCACATAACCGAACTGAACGGAATTCCTAATTCGAAGGATACAAGTACATCACGTGGAATGTGATACAAAGGGCGTACATTAAGTACATACATTTAAACAATATAGCATTCAGACAGTATACTATACAAAGTGGTACGATACAACAAAATGTTGTTCTTTGCCTATATCACATGGTTTATTTAATCGTTTCGGAAATAATGGTTCAATATATCCATTTTATCTCAACAGTTCAAAACGGGCAAAACAGTACGGGATGCTAGCACAGGGATCAGGAATATAGTCAATTCTTTAAAAAGACTAAAACCATGTCATAAGTGATATAGTACGGAAAACATGCATTTAAATAATTGCACGTAATTAATTGCATTCAAAACAGATCAGTAAATCAAGGGACAGTATCAAAACAGTGTCAGAAGTTACTCACAAACTTTACGCCTATTTCCTTGCATAAATAATCCGATAACCTCCAAGTACGTCAGGCATCTCCATGTATATCCTGAATAATAATCATCAATCACAGACAGATCAGAACTCATCCATTCATGTCTCATTCGTCATCTTAGGTATCTATCGGATTACCTAAGATAGCCTAGTAGCCTATCGCCCTTCCATTGGGTCTCACCCGAGGCTATTTCATTCTTTAATTAGGCTTAGCAGTTATTAGGATTATATCCTAAGTCATTTAGACTTCAATTGTTATCAGTCAGGCACTCATTCAACCTTAGGGGCAAAATGGTAATTTTACTATTTTTGTCCCGGACCCCGTCGTGGTCTTCGGAATAGTCTTTATATCTTAAGTACAAAGTTCTGTGTCCTTTGGACTCCAATCGGTATCAGTTAGGTTCTCATTTTAACCATAGGGGCAAAATGGTAATTTTGCCATTCTTATCCCGGACCCTATTATGGTCCTCAGAATATCCCATACATCGTATATATGAAGTTTTAAGTCTTTTAGACTTTAATCGGTATTAGTTGGGTACTTATTTAGTCTTAGGGGCAAAATGGTAATTTTGTCATTTTTGCCCCGGACCCTATCATGGTCCTCAGAACGTCCCATATATCTCATGTATAAATTTGTAAGTCCCTTGGACTTCATTTGGTATCTGTTTTAGATCGTCGGGACACATCGGTCATTTCTCATTTTACGCGTTGACTGTTTCGGAGTCTTATTTAGCCCTTCAGTGTTCATAATTATCCTTATGATAATTTATCAGATCAGTTTGACCTCTACTTTGCACTTACAGTGCTCAGGGGTATTTTGGTCATTTTACGTTGTGTGTAATTCTGACCCCGATTCGTCATCTAATCAAGTATACAGTCTCACCAGTGTCTGGGCTCCTACCGGTATCAGTTTCGTCCCAATCGGACTTTGTTTAGGTCTCGTACGGTATCAGGGTAATTTGGTAATTTCATGTGTCGTATTTTTCGGCACGTCAGTTCATAAAATGGACCTCACCATTGGGTCCAGAGTGTCCGACATAATTAAGTTGGACTATCTGTTATGTTTAATTGACCCTGGGTATCATTAAGGGCAATTCGGTCATTTACACTTTATGTGTCTGTATTTTTCGGGACCTCAGTTCATTAAACGGACCTCACCGTTAAGTCCAGAATGCCCGAGATAGTCAAAATAGGCTATCTGATATTTTCATTTGGGTCTGGGTGCCATCAGGGGCAATACAGTAATTTACACCTACGTGTCTGTATTTTTCGGGACTGTATTTCCAAAATTGGACTGTACCATTGAGTCCAGAATATTTGAAATAGTGAAAATACACTATTTATTTACTTAATTTGGACTCCGTTTGACATATTTAATGTCCAGGGGTAAAATTGTAATTTTACCTATTTAATAAAATAATTAAATAATTATTTTATTATTTAATTATTTACCAGGGGTTTAAATGAAGAAATTTTCCAAAGTCTGGGCCACTGTGTAATTCTTTAAAACAGTTGGGGACAAATCCGTAATTTTCAGAAATCATTTGGGGTTAAAACATAATTTCATAATTTAGGGGTTCAAACCCAAGGGTTCAAGGGTTCATCAGTTGAACCGGTCCAAAACCTCCAAAAAACCAACCGGTTCAGTTAGGCCAGAGAACCGGAATTAAATATTCTAGTTAACCCCAATTGCCTTTAATCTTCGGATAGCTTATCCCCAAAACCTGATTTTAATTTCGTGCATCCGTAACCAAACAGGTAGGATCAGATTTTAAATTTAACACCCTAACACCAAAACGGTGCAGTTTTGTTAAAACAGTGGCACGGTCATGGACAGACACGTGTCCGAGTCGACACGCGAGTCGACCGAGTCGACTCTGTCTTCCCCATCGTGCAGCGCATTGTTGCCCTAGTTGCAGTCACCAAGTTTTCCAATTTCGTGGGTTTTCATGCACGTTTTTCAACCTGTTTTGATCCCAATCGATTACCAGAAATGAATCCAACAATTTGGCATTCTTTTTAAGCTTCGAATCAAGCCAAAGTGCTTGATCTAGGTGGGGAATAACCGGACCTGCAACTCGGTTGCAAATCCTTATTTCTCAACCAAATGTTGTGAGATTTGTTTTAAAATGATCCTTGAGTCATGTGGTTTCAAGTCCCATTATCAAAATCTAGTTTAGGAGTCTTAAACAGTGGCTGGGTTTCATAGCCGAAACCTGCAACTCCGATTTTGAGGGTCTTAACCTGAGCGTTGGGGTCGCGGTCCAGGGTTTTTAGAACCCTCTTGAGGTCTAGAACAGGTCTAGGCAAGCCAAAATGGGTTTGGCTAGGGTCGAATCAGACCTGCTGTATGGGAGGTCGTCAATGGCAGTTTCTAATGGAGGGTGTGTTTCGAGCCTTCTAGGCTCTCTCAAACAATCTAAATCCGTCCCTAGGTGTCACAGTAGCTTATGCATGCAATTTATATGGCCTCAATTGACTGAAACAGTAAGCAAAACTTAAGAGAAAAATTCAGAATTTTGGTGTTTATACCTTCCAAGGGGTGGCCCTCATTTCCTCATCCATGGCTCGGTTGTGGTTTCTGTGCATGTTGCACCAGTGCAGTCGTGTGTTGCTTAGCCCTCAGTTCTCTTTGGTGCATCCCTTTCCAACGGATGACATGCACACACCCAAGCTTGTACATACATGCTCAAGCCATGAACACATACACATGCAAGGCTCACCTAACCACCCTCTCACTCTATATGTCTTACCCCAACAGATCTGTCTCTCATTATAGCAGACATTTTCATTTTAGAGAATCACCATTTTCTCCTAGTATACCTATACATAATATCTCTATATGTATATACATCAATGAGATGACTGAAAATCAGAGAGTCATGTGAGCTGAGGTGGGCTGATGTAGGGGTGATTCAGTCAATCATGTGGGGTTTGCATGGGTTGCCATTGGTTGATTTGGGTGGCAAGTTGGGGCAAATCAGAGATATATACAATTAAGTTGTGTATATAGGCACAAAGGTCTGGGTAGCCCAACTGATAAGTTTTTGGATAAAATTCTTTCCCTCCATAGGTCAAGGGTTCAATTCCCCTTGACCACCAATTTGGCCATTTTTCCACATTTTGGGCTAAGGCCCTGTTTGGCTGCGCATTAATTCAGTTTCTAATGTTTGCCTCATAACTTTCATTCCGTAACTCCTTTTTCGATGCGGTTTCTTCCGGTCAGTTTCTATTTCAGTTATCTACAGTGTCAGAGGTTCCGTGTCATTTATTAGTCATTCGGGATTTTCAGGATTAACTAATTCGAATTCCGTCAGTGTTAAATTGACACTATTTCACCTAATTAATGGATAATTAGGTTCGGGTATTATACCCTATTCTCGGACATGTCTAATCATTCTATTGGTCTAGTGTGACCACCGGGAGATTAGGGTTAATTCCCTTGATTATTCTCTGAGCCGGTATTAATTAATAATTAATATTTAATTATTAATTTCACGGGATCGGGGTGTTACAACCTGTCCACTGGTCTGGGGATGATAAGCAGTAGAGACTTTATGTACCACCCCATATTTTTTCATCAAGGCCTCAAAAGAACGGTTACAAAAGTGTGTGCCTCGGTCACTAATGATAGCACGTGGTGTACCAAATCGAGACAACACATTCTCTTTAAGAAATTTAATCACCGTCTTATTATCATTACACCTGCAAGCCGCGGCCTCTACCCATTTTGAGACATAATCTACTGCCACAATAATATAGAAATATCCAAAAGAGGGAGGAAATGGTCCCATGAAATCAATGCCCCAACAATCAAAAATCTCAATCACTAAAATTGGGTTTAAAGGCATCATATTACGACGAGTCATAGCTCCTAACTTTTGACACTGTTCACATGATCGACAATAGATGTTAGCATCCTTAAACAAGGTAGGCCAATAAAATCCACACTGCAAAATTTTTGCAGCGGTTTTCTTCATTGAAAAGTGGCCCCCACAAGCTTGGGTGTGACAAAATTCTAAAACACTAGTAATCTCTTCATCAGGGATGCATCGCCTTAAAATTTGGTCAGGACAGTATTTGAAAAGAAAAGGGTCATCCCAATAGAAATTACGTACCTCAGTCATGAACTTCCTCTTGTCTTGAGCGCTCCAATCCACTGGTGTCTCACCTGCAACCAAATAATTCACAATATGAGCAAACCATGGTAAAGTAGTAATAGAAAGTAAATGCTCATCAGGAAAATCATCTCTAATTGGCAGGTGGTAAGAGGTGTCTTCAAATGTGAGCCTCGAGAGATGGTCAGCCACTACGTTCTCCACTCCTTTCTTATCTTTGATGGTGAGATCAAATTCCTGCAAAAGTAAAATCCACCGTATTAATCGCGCCTTAGCATCCTTCTTTGTGAGAAGGTACTTAAGGGCTGCATGATCTGTGAAAACAAGAATAGGAGAACCAATTAAATAAGCACGAAATTTGTCCAAAGCAAACACAACAGCTAGCAACTCTTTTTCAGTAGTAGAGTAATTCATTTGAGCACTATTTAGAGTTCTACTAGCATAGTAAATGACGAATGGCTTCTTCTCCCTTCGCTGTCCAAGAACAGCACCTACAGCATAATCACTAGCATCACACATAATCTCAAAAGGTAAAGTCCAATCAGGTGGCTGCATTATGGGTGCTGAAGTAAGCTTGCCAATTAGCGTTTTAAAGGCCTCTTGACATGCTTGTGTCCACTCAAATGGGGCGTCTTTAGCTAGAAGGTCACATAGTGGTCTAGATATGCTAGAAAAATTCTGTATAAACCTCCTATAAAAGCCTGCATGACCAAGAAAAGATCTCACATCCTTGACTGTCTTAGGTGTGGGCAATTTAGAGATTAATTCAATCTTAGATTGATCAACCTCTATCCCTCTAGAAGAAATAATATGCCCTAAGACAATACCTGAAGGGACCATAAAATGACATTTTTCCCAATTCAAAACCAAGTCCTTCTCCTCACAACGGGTCAACACTTTCTCTAAATTCATTAAGCATGCATCAAAAGAAGATCCAAACACAGTCACATCATCCATAAACACTTCCATGCAATTTTCAACCATATCACTAAAAATACTCATCATGCAACGTTGAAAAGTAGCAGGTGCATTACACAATCCAAATGGCATTCTACGAAAAGCATAAGTACCAAAAGGACAAGTAAAAGTGGTTTTTTCCTGGTCTTCTAATGCAATTTCAATTTGATAATAACCAGAATAACCATCTAAGAAACAATAATAAGGATGACCAGCCACACGCTCAAGAATTTGATCAATAAAAGGGAGAGGAAAATGGTCTTTTCGAGTGGCGGCATTCAGTTTTCTATAATCAATGCACATCCGCCATCCAGTCACAAGTCTTGTAGGGACTAACTCTCCTAGGTCATTTTTTATCACAGTGACACCTGACTTTTTCGGGACAACCTGCGTAGGACTAACCCATTTACTATCAGCAATAGGATATATAATGCCTGCGTCTAATAGTTTCAAAACCTCATTTTTCACCACTTCCTTCATAGTGGGATTAAGCCTACGCTGGGGGTCTCTACGAGGGTTAGTTCCTTCCTCCAAATTAATTTTATGCGAACAAACTAGGGGACTAACACCTTTTATGTCAGCTATGCTCCAACCTATAGCCGGCCTATGCCTATTCAGGGTTTGAATTAATTTCTTGCCTTGGGACTCAGATAATTCAGATGAAATGATAACAGGAAAAGTGTCACCTGGACCAAGGAAAGCATGCTTTAAACCCTTAGGCAAAGGCTTCAATTCAACTTTTGGGGGCACCACACTTGAAGGAATCTGCTCTTCCCTTTTTGTAGGTAACTCTTCAAACTTTGGTTGCCACCCCTGTGCTCCATAATCTTGAGTCCTGTCAAAAATAGCACAAATATCGACCACATCAGATGGATCAGCAATATAATCGAACTCAGAATTAACCAAAAAATGCTCAAGGGGATCGGAATCATGAGTTGGAGGAACTCCCCTATCTATGAGTGAATCAACGAGTGAATCAATCATGTATGTCTGGTGGCACTCATCATCCTCTTCTAGCTGTTTTGCAACATGAAATATATTCACCTCAAGAGTCATGTTCCCAAAAGACAGCTTCATAAGGCCATTCCTGCAATTGATAAGAGCATTAGTTGTGGCAAGGAAAGGCCTACCTAAAATCAAAGGAATTTTAGAGGTGGAATCGACAGTAGAGTTAGTGTCAAGGATTATGAAATCAACAGGATAATAAAATTTATCAACTTGAATTAAAACATCCTCTACCACACCCCGTGGTGCTCTGACTGAACGGTCAGCCAATTGTAATACCACAGAGGTTGGTTTGATCTCTCCCAACCCCATCTGCAAGTAAATAGAATAAGGCATTAAATTCACACTTGCTCCTAAATCAAGTAAAGCTTGTCCAAACTCGTGATTTCCAATACTGCATGCAATGGTTGGACAACCAGGATCCTTGTACTTGGGGGGGATCCTCTGCTCAATGAGAGCACTAACTTGCTCTGTCAGAAATGCTGTCTTCTTCACATGGTGCTTCCTCTTAACTGTACATAAATCCTTAAGAACCTTTGCATAAGTAGGAACTTGCTTAATTACATGTAAAAGAGGAAGATTGATTTTTACCTGCCTGAGATTTTCGAGGATTTCATTATTAGGATCCAGAGTGCGCCTGGTTGATTTTAAAGCCTGAGGGAATGGTACCTTAACATAGCTCGTCGTCACCTCTGGTTCCTTGGGCAGTTCAGCATTGTTACCATCTTGTTCTTTTTCTACATCCTCTGATTCGTTCATTGTTGGGATGTGTACGGACTTACCACTTCGAGTCACAATGGCGTGTGCATCCTTCAGATTCTCTTGTGCCATGTGTTGACCTTGGGGTGCGGATTGAGCTTGGGAAGGGAATCGGCCTCGCTCATTCACACTCAAAGAGCTCATCAATTTAGACACTTGGCTCTTTATCTCTTTATTTTCTTCGACAACCTGCGTGATCAAAGATTCAAATTTTTGGTTAGTCTTACCCTGTGCTTCAATAAATGCCTGTAAAGTATCTTCTAAAGAATTCCTAGAAGATGAAGATGCATGATATGGTGCATGATATGGTGCAGGGTATGATCTAGGAGGTTGTGCAGGTGGTGGTGCATGTGGCTGGCTTTCAGATTTCCAGCTAAAATTGGGGTGATTGCGCCACCCTGGATTATAAGTCTCAGAGTAGGGTGTGAAAGGCTTCTTGTGCATACCCAGGGTATTACATTGGTCCTCATACATCCCTCTCATCTCAACTGATGTGGGACACTCTTGGGCAAGGTGATCTACCCCGCCACACACTGAACATGGTCTAAAAGGCTCTGCATGATTAGCCAAGTGTGTTGGCTTTACGTCTCTAGCCTTTAGCATCTCTAACTCTCTAGTGAGTGTCTCAACCTTAACTTTCAAATTATCCTCCTCCCTAAGGTGGTAAATTCCCCCACTCTGTTGGCTCCCTATAGGTCGTGACCTATTTGTGCTCTCAGTAGCACTAGGTCCTGTCCAAGTGTGAGCTTTTTCAGCAAGCTCATTAAGATACTCTATGGCCTCATCAGGATCTTTCTGTAAAAACTCACCATTACACATCATCTCTACAAATTGGCGCTCTCTAGGTGTAAGTCCCTCATAAAAATAGCTCACTACGCGCCAACTCTCATACCCATGGTGAGGGCATATACTCAATAACTCCTTAAATCTCTCCCAAGACTGATACAAAGTCTCACTATCCTTTTGTGCAAAGGTAGAAATCTGTCTTTTTAAAGCATTGGTCTTGTGTTGGGGAAAGTATTTAGTGAAGAAAATTTGGGTCATCTCATTCCACGATCCAATTGACCGTGGTCTCAGTGAGTATAGCCAACTCTTAGCTCGATCCTTCAAAGAGAAAGGAAAGAACTTAAGTCTCACAATGTCTTGTGTTGCATTCTGACTATGAAAAGTCGCAACTACCTCTTCAAACTCCCTAATATGCACATATGGATTCTCATTTTCCAAACCATGAAATGTAGGGAGTAACTGTATTACCCCTGTTTTAACATCAATTGGACGAGCATTGGGTGGAAACATGATGCATGATGGTGTAGCTGTGCGTGTAGGGTGAAGGTAATCCTGAAGAGTCCTAGTGGGTTGATCCTCATATTCACTCATATTTGCAGAATTAGAAATATTATCAAACAAAGAATTAGAAAAACAAGAAAAATTAGACTCTAAATCTGACTCTAACACAGGCCTATAAGCAAAGCGGCCTAATGCGTCCCTATACCTATTATGCATGCAAGATGACAATAATAAAATAAATAATAATAAAAAAAAAGAAATAAAATAAAATGAATAAATAAATAACTAGAAATAAAATGAAATAAAATAAAATAAAAAAAATAAAAATAAAAATAAAAATAATAATAATAATAATAATAATAATAATAATAATAATAATAATGCAGTAAGTAAAAAGAAGGGAACGAAGTTACCGCCTTTACAAACTGTTGAAAAGAAAAACTATCTACTGATTCTTCTACCGTCTCCCCGGCAACGGCGCCAAAATTTGATTACGCCCAAAGAATAACGCGGTAGTTGTAGTGTAACTTTGGGGTGTCGATTCCACAGGGAGACTAAATTAAAAGAATAATAAATAGAATTTCTGAAACTACAGAAAGTATTAAACAGTTAACGAGAAAATAAAAATATATAAAAATGATCTATGAATGAAAATTAAGAATTAAACAAATTGACTAATGGAAGAAAATATCCAAAATTAACGAACAGTGGAGTGTCGGGAATCCCTTGCACATATATGGTATTTCAATTATTTTTAATTCACAGATAACTCAATTGAGAAATTAAATTCTAAAAATCTCAATCGGAAGATTTAAAATTATGCATTAAAATTAGACTGAAAATAACCCTTCGAAAAATCATTCATCATCTTTAAATCTCTCAAATTAATATTCACATTGAAAAAACTCAACGACGACAATATACCGAACGAGCAATATCGCAGCAAAGAATTGAATCAATATAAATATTCAATTGTTCCAAAAATAATCAAAACATTAATCCACTCAATAGAAAAAGCATGACTGAATCTATAAACGGACTAAAACCTTTAATTATTCGGACAATAAAATCTAACAATAAATTTAGAATGATCAACGAAGAATTTAACAAATTAAAACCATGTACAGGAATCAAAATAAATTAAAATAACCATCTATGGTGCAAAGTAATCCCTAACCCCACTTGAAAATTTAGTTACCCATGTACAGAATGGATAACACAGATCTCACGGAGAAATAATCTGCCATGGAGTATCTGCGGCTTCTTCCCTGCGCTAGAACTGCTTCTGTATTTTTTGTATATCCCACAGTCGCAACTTCCCCCTTTTGTTTACTGCCACAGCCGTCGAACTCTATTTTTTTTCTCCTCTCCCTTTTCCAATTTTCCTGCGCCCTAAAGCCCTTGGCTTCCGCACCTGGGCTTGCTTTGCCGCGCCTCAAGCCTCATTTCTCAATTGCCCAAGCCGCGCCTCAGGCCCACATTGCCTCACATCAAACCAAACCAGCAGCCATTTCTTTTATATTTTTCTCTTGCTTCAACCAGCAGGCCCCATCAAGCAAATCACCTCAGCGAGCCACAAAGACCAAGCCGCACGGATTGTTCAGAACTCTTCTTTTATTTTTTTTTCTGTTTTCAGCGCGGGCCCCACCTCAACTTCAATTGCCTTCATTTCTTTTGGTCAAATCTCCAAGCACCGGGCCCACACAAAATATAATCAGAGACTGCAGCCTTGCTTTGAATTTTCAAACTTTCCTTTTTTTTTTTTCTTTCTTTTCTTTGCTCTGCTTTTCTTATTCTCGCGCGCAGCTAACAATCGCCAACTTTATGCTCCATTTTCTACCAGATAACAACTGAATCTCGACTCGGACCCTTCACAAAAGTTGTAGCCCCAGATGAGTAGATAATTTTAGGCTCAAGAACCATCTGATTTGAGCTTCAAAAGCTCGAGTTATGGCCTCTTCAAGTTGGCTGGACGGAGAGGTTCATAACAGCTTTCCAGGCCTGTCTTTGAAATAATGTTTGGAGGCCCAAACGAACTCCGATTTTTGCAAACCAGACCTTTTTGAAAAGCTCAAGACGTCCTCTAAATATTTCATGAAGATCACTTTCTCATTCTGAAACTCTAACGCCATCCAAATCTCGATTGAAACTCAATGGTCGAATCTGCCAAAAAGCCAAAAATTATTCTAAAACTATTAAATGTAAAGCGCAATTGCAAACTAGCACTCGCCAACAAATAATGCACTATTTGAGACTTAAAATCTTATAAAATACCGCTAAAATATATCTCAATGTAAATAGAAATTAAATAAATAATATCAAATATATCTCAATATTCCTATTTACTTTCTAGCAATTTACTCCGATAATAGGATATTTAGAGTGCACTTTTGCGCACTCATCAGGACCCGTGAAAAGTACAAAATGACTGTTTTGCCCTTTTGAACCCAGATGTCCGAATTGAGTTATACGAAAGCCTAAACTTATTTTCTTCGACGTCCTGGACTCAATAGCAGAGTTTAATTTAGTAGAATAGAAACCTATGAAATAAAGACATAAAATTTGTTGAATAACATCATTTAGGAAACAAATGAACTAAGTCACTTGTTATGATTTTAGGGACACGATAAGGCAAGGAGAAGGCAGCCTGATCCTTCCACATTCTCACTACTAGCCACTACATTACGAGCGCAGTTTACTTGGGTTGTGACTAACCCGTCAGGTATGGTGTTTTGCTAATGTTAGAAATGAGGTTAAGTTAGGAATATTTTGTGAATGACTAAAATGATTTATGTGTTTAATTGGAATGTGTTTACTTGATAATTTGAAGTTGGTTGTTCACATGTTTATGTGTTACTTGCGTTCTTTGAGAGTTTAGTAAAGTGAAGAACATGAACTATGATATATGGACACATGAGATATGCATACATATGGAACTGACTGATGATTTATATGTTATTGTCCGAGCATGCTATATTATTGAAAACCATGTTCATTGAGATTACATTAGCATATTGGCATATGATGAATCCTTGAGAACATGGCGTGAGTTGAGCACGTGGTGCTATGCATTATGAGGGTGTAGATCCTGTGGTGAAAAACCCAAAATTGGCCATTGCATTGGCACTTCGATGCCATCGGGGAGTACCCGTAAATGAGACATGGGTGTGGCATAGAGTTGTGCATGGGTGCGTCATGCATACCACTCATATATTACTGTGATGCTTTGAATGACATTTAGATATAAATGTACACTTTGCACATGCCACGCCTTAGCTTTATTTCTTGCATTAGCACTTCATCATACCAGCAGTTGAGCTGACCCATTCGTGGGCAACATTTTTCAGATGAGGATACTCCAGCTACTTGAGACTCAATTATACCTTGATAGGATGAAACACTTGGTATATTTTTGGTCCATGGGACTTATGTTTTGTAATGTAAAGGCTTAAGCCCGAATGACCTATGAACAATTGATGAGTGCGCAAAAGTGCACTCTAAATACCTAATTATTGGATTAAAATGCTAGAATGTTACCCTATTATGAGAGTATAATGTTTAATATTTTTAGTTCATTTATATTTAATTTTATGATATATATTCTCTGTTTAAGTGAGCTAATTAATATATTTATTGAATTAGGGAAGCATTGAAGGTTAAAGAAGAGTTATGGAGTATATTGTGCAATTCTTGGCTTTTTGGTAGATTCAATCATTGAGTTTCAATCAAGATTTGGATGGCGTTAGATTTTTAGAATGAGAAAGTTATCTTCATGAAATATTTAGAGGACGTCTTGAGCTTTTCAAAAAGGTCTGGTTTGCAAAAATTGGAGTTCGTTTGGGCCTCCAAACATTATTTCAAAGACAGGCCTGGAAAGCTGCTATGAACCTCTCCGTCCAGCCAACTTGAAGAGGCCATAACTTGAGCTTCTGAAGCTCAAATCAGATGGTTCTTGAGCCTAAAATTATCTACTCATCCGGGGCTACAACTTTCATGAAGGGTCCGAGTCGAGATTCAGTTGTTATCTGGTAAAAAATAGAGCATAAAGTTGACGATTGTTAGCTGCGCGCGAGAATAAGAAAAGCAGAGCAAAGAAAAGAAAGAAAACAAAAAAAGGAAAGTTTGAAAAGTCAAAGGGGCTGATGTACGTAAGGTTACATGGCTGATTGAAACCAAAAGAAAAGAAATAAAAAAAGTTGGCTGTGGAGCCCATGGCTGCTAGCTTGCTTGGGCAATTGATCAAGAGGCATGCGGCTGAGCAATTATGCTGCTGATTTACTGTGGGGCCCAGCGCTGGAGAGAAGAAAAGAAATTGAAAATAGACTGGGCCAAGGCGCAAGGCACAAGGCACTGAAGTGGGCTTTAGGGCGCTACTGGGCGGAGGATTAAAAAGATGAATAAATAGAAAAGGAAGGGAGGACGGCTGTGGGGAGGCCGTGCTGCTGCGGCAGAAAATAGAGGGGAGAAGACGTGCAGCGCAGAGCTGGGGCACAGGAAGATACAGAAGGAGGGCTGTGACTGCTGCTGTACAGGGAACAGAGAAAATCAATCGCAGTCACGTCATGTCAGATTATTTCTGCATGAGGTTTATGTTATTCATCCTGTACATGGGTAACTAAATTTCCATGTAGAGTTAGGGATGAACTTGCACCATAGATGGTTGTTTTACTTTATTTTTGATTCCTGTACGTGATTTTCACTTGTTAAATTCTTTGATGATCATTCATAATTAATTGTTGGATTTTATTTTCCAAATAATTAAAGGGTTTAGTCCGTTTATAGATTCAGTCATGCTTTTTCTATCGAATGGATTCATGTTTTGATTATTTTTGGAACAATTAGTTATTTATATTAATTCAATTCTCTGCTGCAATATTACTGGTTGGGTATATTGTCGTCGTTGGATTTTCTTAATGTGAATATTAATTTGGGGGATTTAAAAGTGTTGAATGATTTTTCATAGAGTTATTTTCAGTTTAATTTTGGTTCATAATTTTTATATCTTCCGATTGAGATATTTGGAATTTAAATTCTCAATTGAGTTAACAGTAAATTAAAAATAATTAAAATACCAGTTATGTGCAAGGGATTCCCGAAACTCTACTGTTCGTTAAATTTGAATATTTTCATCCGTTATTCAGCTTGTTTAATTTTTAGTTGCATTCAAAAATCACTTTTCTACATTTTTATTTTCTCGTTAACCGTCTAATATTTTCTTTAGTTTCAGAAATTCTGTTTATTATTCTTTTAATCTTGTCTCCCTGTGGAATCGACACCCCAAAGCTACACTACAACTACCGCGTTATTCTTTGGATGTAATCAAATTTTGGCGCCGTTGCCGGGGAGACGGTAGAAGAATCAGTAGATAGTTTTTCTTTTCAACAGTTTGTAAAGGCGGTAACTTCGTTCCCTTCTTTTTACTTACTGCATTATTATTATTATTATTATTATTATTATTATTATTATTATTATTATTATTATTTTTATTTATTTATTTATTTTATTTCTAGTTATTTATTTATTCATTTTATTTTATTTCTTCTTTTTATTTTATTATTTATTTTATTATTGTCATCTTGCATGCATAATAGGTATAGGGACGCATTAAGCCGCTTTGCTTATAGGCCTGTGTTAGAGTCGGATTTAGAGTCTAATTTTTCTTGTTTTTCTAATTCTTTGTTTGATAATATTTCCAATTCTGTAAATATGAGTGAATATGAGGATCAACCCACTAGGACTCTTCAGGATTACCTTCACCCTACACGCACAGCTACACCATCATGCATCATGTTTCCACCTAATGCTCGTCCAATTGATGTCAAAACAGGGGTAATACAGTTACTCCCTACATTTCATGGTTTGGAAATTGAGAATCCATATGTGCACATTAGGGAGTTTGAAGAGGTAGTTGCGACTTTTCATAGTCAGAATGCAACACAAGACATTGTGAGACTTAAGTTCTTTCCTTTCTCTTTGAAGGATCGAGCTAAGAGTTGGCTATACTCACTGAGACCACGGCCAATTGGATCGTGGAATGAGATGACCCAGATTTTCTTCACTAAATACTTTCCCCAACACAAGACTAATGCTTTAAAAAGACAGATTTCTACCTTTGCACAAAAGGATAGTGAGACTTTGTATCAGTCTTGGGAGAGATTTAAGGAGTTATTGAGTATATGCCCTCACCATGGGTATGAGAGTTGGCGTGTAGTGAGCTATTTTTATGAGGGACTTACACCTAGAGAGCGCCAATTTGTAGAGATGATGTGCAATGGTGAGTTCTTACAAAAAGATCCTGATGAGGCCATAGAGTATCTTAATGAGCTTGCTGAAAAAGCTCACACTTGGACAGGACCTAGTGCTACTGAGAGCACAAATAGGTCACGACCTATAGAGAACCAACAGAGTGGGGGAATTTACCATCTTAGGGAAGAGGATAACTTGAAAGTTAAGGTCGAGACACTCACTAAGGAGTTAGAGATGCTAAAGGCTAGAGACGTAAAGCCAACACACTTGGCTAATCATGCAGAGTCTTTTAGACCATGTTCTGTGTGTGGCGGGGTAGATCACCTTGCCCAAGAGTGTCCCACATCAGCTGAGATGAGAGGGATGTATGAGGACCAATGTAATACCCTAGGTATGTACAAGAAGCCTTTCATACCCTACTCTGAGACTTACAATCCAGGGTGGCACAATCACCCCAATTTTAGCTGGAGATCTGAAAATCAGCCACCTGTACCACCACCTGCACAGCCTCCTAGATCATACCCTGCACCATATCATGCCTCTTCATCTTCTAGGAATTCTTTAGAAGACACTTTGCATGCATTTATTGAAGCACAGGGTAAGACTAACCAAAAGATTGAATTTTTGATTACGCAGGTTATGGAAGAGAGCAAGGAGATAAAGAGCCAAGTGTCCAAATTGATGAGCTCTTTGAGTGTGATGGAGCGAGGCAAACTCCCTTCTCAAGCTCAGTCCACACCTCATGGTCAACACATGGCGCAAGAGAATTTGAAGGAGGTGAACGCCATTGTGATTCGAAGTGGTAAGTCCTTACACATCCCAATAATGGATAAATTAGAGGATGTGGAAAATGAACAAGATGGTAGTAATGCCAAGTTGCCCAAGGAACTAGAAGTGACAAAGAGCCCTGTTAAGAAATTTGACATCGCCATCAAAGACAAGAAAGGAGTGGAGAATGTAGTGGCTGACCATCTCTCGAGGCTCACATTTGAGGACACCTCTGCCTACCTACCAATCAGGGATGATTTTTTCGATGAGCATTTACTTTCTATTACTGCTCTACCATGGTTTGCTCATATTGTGAATCATTTGGTTGCAGGTGAGATACCGGTGGATTGGAGCACTCAGGATAAGAGGAAGTTCCTGACTGAGGTATGTAATTTCTACTGGGACCCAGGAGGTTCCGTTGTTGGGACAAGCCCCTTTATAGTGAAGAATATTTGTGAACATGGGGTAATTGAAATAGAGGATCCCAAGGATAGTCAGGTTTGTAAAGTAAATGGCCAGCATCTTAAAGTTTTGATTAATAGGCAAGTTCTGGAAGTGGAAGACATTCCACTTATGGACTTGGACTATCCACCTTGATCACGCCATGCAGGTATGTTTTATTTTTTTATTTTTTATTTTTTTAGTATTTATTTATTTATTTATTTATTTTATTTGTTTTATTTTGTTTTTGTTTTCTTTTATTTTCGTTATTTTTCTTTTTGTTTGCTACTGTTTTCTTTGTTTTTATTTTGCAGGTTAATTTCATTTTGTCGGTTTAGGTTGCCATCTTTGGTGCTTAGCAAGCTGCCCACGTCACAATCAGGTGTATTCTCTCATTTTTAGTACTTTCCATTCAATTTTGATTGTTAAACATTGAGGACAATGTTTCATTTAAGTTGGGGGGTAGTGGTTGCAAATTCAGTATTTAAATTGTTGTGGCATATTTTCATGTGTCAAAATTTTTTTGTAAAAATTCGCATCACACGTGCACCTTTTTCACATGAGTACTCATTCTCATTCATAGCTATTTTTGTGAATTCACCGAATCCACCATAATCATTCTACTGAGGCATTCATAGAACTTTTAATGCACTTATCCAAACTTTGTAGTAAGATGGTGGTTTGACACATGTAGCTAGAGAACTCTTTTGCTTAAGTATTCATGTGAGTTTTAGAGAGAATTGAGAGCCCTCAAATTCAAATTGTGATAAGCATTCATTGATCTGTTGAATTGGATACTTCTTTTGAGAATATCATTACATGGTTGGTGGTATGACGGCGGATATACTTGGGATATGACGAAGGTCAATTTAGGATTAACGTTTGAGCCTTTCAAGCTAACCCTTCTCATCATAAACCCTTAGTAGCCAGCTTTGAGCCAACAAACACATATAATTCTTTTTCATGTGCCTACATCATCCATACCTCTCCACATTGGAGTATAGCCTATACTTTAATTTTTTCTACCCTTGTTGCTTCCAAGTGTGTACTAGGTGTGAAATTTGCGTTACTTGTCTTTTGTGTTGCATTGAAAAAGGTGAAGAAAAAGAAAAAAAGGAAGAAAGTGCAAAAGTGTTCAGTTGGGTGAGCATTAAAGTCAATGAGCATCAAAGTTTATTCTATTGAAGAAAAAAAAAGTTGAAAAAAATTGAAAAAGGTGAAGAAAAAGAGAGAGAAAGAAGAAGAAGAATGAGATGTTTTGTTATTCAAAGATTTGAAAAGTTGAAGAGTACATCAAGTGGAAAGTTTGGTTTGTTATGGTTTGTAATGAAATTCTCTTAGTATGTACTTGGAAGTTTTTGAATCCTTTTTACCCTTTTCTTCATATAGCCTTCAACCCGAGCCACGTTACAACCCTTTTATATTGATCGTTCTGATCCTGAGTAAGCCTGTGGAAAGAGTGGTGGAAGTCTCATTGGTTAGTGCGCCTATCATAAGATCAATGTTTGCTTATTGCTTGTGCGTAATTGCCTAATTTTTCATTGAGCGTATACACCCCTTGTCAACTCCATAGAGAGAATCCCTACATGAAACACTTTTGTACCCGTGAGATATGGAGTTGAACCTTTTGCTTGAGATGTTCTTGATGTTGCATGTGTCATGGTTTGTGGTTAGATGGATATGGTTTGGAGCGCACACACACACTATCTGTGAATTGCTATAAGTGGATTGATGGATATAAGGATTATTGAATTCCTAAAATTGCTGTGATTTGCGGATTTGAAAAGTGTGGATGGAAGCCTTCTGTGTGTAATCTCCCTTGATCTCTTTTGTCAACTGCATGGAAATTGCTAGGGACTAGCAATGAGTAAGTTGGGGGGTGTGATGAGTGCGCAAAAGTGCACTCTAAATACCTAATTATTGGATTAAAATGCTAGAATGTTACCCTATTATGAGAGTATAATGTTTAATATTTTTAGTTCATTTATATTTAATTTTATGATATATATTCTCTGTTTAAGTGAGCTAATTAATATATTTATTGAATTAGGGAAGCATTGAAGGTTAAAGAAGAGTTATGGAGTATATTGTGCAATTCTTGGCTTTTTGGTAGATTCAATCATTGAGTTTCAATCAAGATTTGGATGGCGTTAGATTTTTAGAATGAGAAAGTTATCTTCATGAAATATTTAGAGGACGTCTTGAGCTTTTCAAAAAGGTCTGGTTTGCAAAAATTGGAGTTCGTTTGGGCCTCCAAACATTATTTCAAAGACAGGCCTGGAAAGCTGCTATGAACCTCTCCGTCCAGCCAACTTGAAGAGGCCATAACTTGAGCTTCTGAAGCTCAAATTAGATGGTTCTTGAGCCTAAAATTATCTACTCATCCGGGGCTACAACTTTCATGAAGGGTCCGAGTCGAGATTCAGTTGTTATCTGGTAAAAAATAGAGCATAAAGTTGACGATTGTTAGCTGCGCGCAAGAATAAGAAAAGCAGAGCAAAGAAAAGAAAGAAAACAAAAAAAGGAAAGTTTGAAAAGTCAAAGGGGCTGATGTACGTAAGGTTACATGGCTGATTGAAACCAAAAGAAAAGAAATAAAAAAAGTTGGCTGTGGAGCCCATGGCTGCTAGCTTGCTTGGGCAATTGATCAAGAGGCATGCGGCTGAGCAATTATGCTGCTGATTTACTGTGGGGCCCAGCGCTGGAGAGAAGAAAAGAAATTGAAAATAGATTGGGCCAAGGCGCAAGGCACAAGGCACTGAAGTGGGCTTTAGGGCGCTACTGGGTGGAGGATTAAAAAGATGAATAAATAGAAAAGGAAGGGAGGACGGCTGTGGGGAGGCCGTGCTGTTGCGGCAGAAAATAGAGGGGAGAAGACGTGCAGCGCAGAGCTGGGGCGCAGGAAGATACAGAAGGAGGGCTGCGACGGCTGCTGTACAGGGAACAGAGAAAATCAATCGCAGTCACGTCATGTCAGATTATTTCTCCATGAGGTTTATGTTATTCATCCTGTACATGGGTAACTAAATTTCCATGTAGAGTTAGGGATGAACTTGCACCATAGATGGTTGTCTTACTTTATTTTTGATTCCTGTACGTGATTTTCACTCGTCAAATTCTTTGATGATCATTCATAATTAATTGTTGGATTTTATTTTCCAAATAATTAAAGGGTTTAGTCCGTTTATAGATTCAGTCATGCTTTTTCTATCGAATGGATTCATGTTTTGATTATTTTTGGAACAATTAGTTATTTATATTAATTCAATTCTCTGCTGCAATATTACTGGTTGGGTATATTGTCGTCGTTGGATTTTCTTAATGTGAATATTAATTTGGGGGATTTAAAAGTGTTGAATGATTTTTCACAGAGTTATTTTCAGTTTAATTTTGGTTCATAATTTTTATATCTTCCGATTGAGATATTTGGAATTTAAATTCTCAATTGAGTTAACAGTAAATTAAAAATAATTAAAATACCAGTTATGTGCAAGGGATTCCCGAAACTCTACTGTTCGTTAAATTTGAATATTTTCATCCGTTATTCAGCTTGTTTAATTTTTAGTTGCATTCAAAAATCACTTTTCTACATTTTTATTTTCTCGTTAACCGTCTAATATTTTCTTTAGTTTCAGAAATTCTGTTTATTATTCTTTTAATCTTGTCTCCCTGTGGAATCGACACCCCAAAGCTACACTACAACTACCGCGTTATTCTGTTTATTATTCTGTATTGATGGGAATGGATGCTTGTTTAGTGAATTTATTTACATTTGTCCTTCTATTTATTTTATTTTCTGTCTCGTCAGTCGCGCCTCGAGTTTGCAAAAATTCGAGGCGTGACAACATGGCTCATGTATATTGGTACTCTAGAGAGATCTGGTGACTAATTATAGACGTGTTCTGTGACATATAGCTCTGTGGTACATAGATGAGTAGTATCAATATGAGTTGCATTCTCGAGGTGAAAAAGTTTTAAATTTCGTTGCTCTGACCCTACATTTGGAATGCAATTCATCGGACAGTTCAGAAGTTTGTCTTTGATTGGTCACATTGTCGGTCGACAAACTGGCAAGGTGGCTAACTGGCATCACGTCTTCGGGATCCGCGTAGGGTGGGTTTCAGGATGTGACATTAGCTATCTATTCTTAGTCCTTGGATACCTTGTAATTGCTTTCACACTCCTAATCCTAAGATGATTCTATCTCTAAAAAATTATAGCCTACACTTTCATGGTTCTTGGAATGTTCCTAGGTGACTCCTAGTTTTCTCCTCCTACCTCTGATGACAATAGGAGTTTCGAGTTATGATTATAAAAGGCTTTCAACTTATTACTTCAACCCTTTTAGCCATCATTCGATTCCTTCTCTCAATTCCTTTTTGCCATTCTTTATCGTCATTGGTTTATATGGATCCTATGGTAGTGATTAGTATTCATAAAGTATTAATTTTAGTGTGCATTTCTTAAGGATTTATAATTTACATATTTTTTTTTGGTGAAACGGACTCCACCATTGACTCCAAAAGAATCATAAAATCTTAAGTATAAAGTTTCATGATTTTTTGTGCTCGTTTGATTGCTTAATTTAAACTACAGAGTTGCATAAATTATGCCAATTGGTATTTGTTTATATATTTAAAAAATGTGTTTGTTAAAACGAACCTTGTCATTGGGTCTAGAGCCTTGAAAAACCTTAGGCTAGATTTTTTCGGATCTTAATTTGGTCATATGTAGCATTAATTATGCTATATTTAATTTCTATGGATGTAGATGTCATTTTTGCATTTATTTATGGTTAAAATGGTCATTTTGACACTTGTAGGGCCATTTTTTTAATTTATCATAAATTTAGGGGCTAAATTATAATTTCTAAAATTTATTTATTTTTTAATTGACATTTAGGGCTTCAAATCATCTTTTGATAAATGTTTGGAGCTTCGAATTAGGCTAAATATAGCGGTTGGGTTTCTATCATAGTGACTAGTTCAAGGCTTCGTTCTTGGTGATTTCTCAACCAAATCTCATGGGGTTTGGTTGGTTGTGATCCTTGGATCACAAGGTTTCTGTTCCCATTCTCAAAACTAAGCTTAGTCCTAGATTTCATGGAGTTCCAAAAATCATCACTTATGGCTTTTAGTCACTGTTTTCAAAATCGGACCGTTCATCGAACCGAAAAATTGTCCGGGTTATGGGTTACCGGTTCAACCGTCGGGTCAACCGGAATCAAACCGTGATGTCATAATTATGTAATTAATAAATTTAATAATATATATTATTAATATTTTAAATTTAAAAAATTATACAAAAATTATATAAAATTTTTTTACAAGTTGAGGCTTCATCTCTGTCTCCATCACCATCACCACCACCACCGACTATCATCTTCCTAACCAACAGAACCCCAGCCGCACCATCACCACAGTCCATAACCCCCGCGCCTTCACCACGACCCCAGCCGAACCCACAGCCACCGCACCTTCACCGTAACCATCCTCTCCCACAATCACCACCGCCCGTCGCTTCCACCACTCCATCCCACCGCCACCATCATCACCCAAACCCCTACCCTCATCTCGTCCATAACTCCACCAGCCAACGCCGACCCCTAACCCTCTACCAGCACCGCCGACCACAGCCGTGCCCCCTCATCTGACCACACCCATCTCTCTCTCTCATCCGCTCGACCGTATCACCACCAACCACCGACCATACCACCAACACCTCCATCTCCATCCCCGACGCACCAGTGCCTCAATCCTCCCTTGCGTCGCCGTCGCCGAGTTACCTTGAGAGTTGAGGCTTTAGTGTTCAAGTGATGAGATGAAGTGAGACTGTGAGAAACAGAAAATGGGAAAATGGGAAATGAGAAATCTCAGATATGAGAAATGAGGGATTCAGAGATTGATTACGTAGGTTTTATATATATATAGAGGTGAACCGGTCCGAACCGGTGACCCAGTGACGGGTCGACCGGTTCGGACGGTTTTATCTTTTAAGCCCGGTTTTGAGATTGAAACGGTTTCTCGGGTTCGACCGGACCGTTCCTTGGACCGGTCGACGGTTCAACCGGTCGAACCGTCCGGTCCGGTCCAGTTTTGAAAACATTGCTTCTAGTTAGTTCTGGCCAGACTTAGACCCCTTTCAACTTGTTTTCTTCATTTTTGTGATTATTTCCCATATAGTTTATGTTCTAAACCACGTAATTGAGTTTTGTTTAAGTTGATTTCTAGGGCGGCTCTTTACTGTTTCTACCACCACAAAGGCTTAAAGCTTCTAAAATTTGACCTAGCATGCATAAAATTTATACAAGAATTGAAATAAAAGGATAGAAATCAGTTCTAACCTTCGACTGATTGATTTTCTAAATTTCCTCTTTTTTCTCTCATGTTTCTCCTTTGTTCCAACACCCTTCTAAGCTCCCTTTGCACACAATTTCCTCCATTTCTCTCTCTAATTTTAGTAACTTACTCTTGGTTGTGTGGCCTATGTTTATATAGGAAGAATTTTGCTTCAACATGAAGGAAATTCCTATGCTTGGTTGTTGAAGGTGGCTAGGGTTTGTGGCAGCTCTTGCAAGCTGCTGCAACTGAACTCTGGCTATGGTGGGCTACCCTTATGCCTCTATGTAGCAAGGTTTGGCCTTCAAGCTTCCTTATTTTTTCTTTTTCTTTTTCTTTTTTTATTTTTATTTTTATATATTATATATATACACACACTAACGCACTCTACTAGGTGTGCCAACCCTCTAAGTTATGTGTTAGGCACATGGAAAATTTAAAAATTATTTTAAATTATTTTTATATATTTTTTCTCTAATTTCCTTCAATTTTCCATAATTATTTTCACACATATACACACTTTCCAATACCATGTATAGGTCGCATGGATTTTTAGAATTTTTAATATACTTTTATGTATTTCTTTAGTATTTTTCTCTATTTTCTATTATTATTAAACAATTTATTTATTTAATAATTCACGATTTTTGGTGTAATGATTCTTCCACCTTAGGTTAATGATATATTGATCACATAGCTAGTTAGTCTCACTAACCTAGGTTAGGTTGGATTGACCTTAAGTTAGGTTTGATTTTAACCTTACATAGGTTATGGCCTAGTAAGGGTTGGGGCTGACTCATGGGGCTCGGTTACTTTCCTGACCCTAGTTAGGTTCATGCCTTGATAAAGTGCCCAAAGAATTTTGAAAAGTCTCTTTTTATTGCTAATACATCATTACATTGTCCTAAACTCAATTCACTCGGTGTGGGTGTCACAATTGTCTTTTCTTAAACCTTTCTTGGTCGTAACTTCGATTCTTCTTAAGTTTTTGAAATCAAAAGCTTTTTTTGGATTACTGGCTTGGATTCAAACTTTTTCATATTCTTTTGGCAATCAAAGATTTGGTTTTCCTTTTCATCAGCTCAACTTAAGAACCATGACATCAACGGTGAATTAATCACTGAACCTTGTCATTGCCATCACAGACCAAGGTCCTATTCTTTAAGCCTTGGCCGAAATAAAAAAGGACATATTAGAATAGAGAGAAGAATTACAAAGGATTTCTTAGACAGTGCAAGACCTTTTTCAATAATAGCTTCCACCTCTACTGCTTCCAATAAGGCCCAACAATGCCCCACCGAATTGGCAACAAGTTCTTCCATTAGCAGTTCAAGATTTACTGCCACTGCATCCACTAGTTCAAAATCCAGCCACCCATGATCCTTTTGATGGGGATAAACAATATGGGCCTACCGAAGTACCAAAAATTCATGGTGAAGCTCTTCTTAAGAGGCTCAAAAATATGCAAACCCTAATCTATAAGTCAAATCGAAGAGATAACATGATTGACATTTATAAGTTGTCCCTTTACCCAGAAGTTCGTCTACCCCACAATTTCCAAAAGCTAGACTTGGACAAATTCAATGGGACCACGTATCTGTTAACCCATCTCAAGCTCTATGTGAGAGCCATGCAACCATTAGGGGTTACAACTGAAATGATGGCCCAGATGTTCCGCGAAACCCTTACTGCGACAGCTCTTTCATTGGCTCTTAGACACGGAAGAGCCCATATCCATAGACTGGGAACAACTTTCCAATGCCTTTGTCAAGCAGTACACGTACAACAATGAGTTGGACATCACACGCAATGACCTTGAGACTACTAAGAAAAAGCCCAAGGAGACCTTATCTACTTTAATTACCAGATGAAGGGCCAAGGCAGCCCAAATGATTCATAGGCCCACCAAAGCTGAGCAAGTTCAAATCATTAAGAAAAGCCTTCTCCCAGTTTACCATGAACCTTTACTTTCTCACTACTTTGAACTTTCATAGCCCTCATAAAGGCTGGAACCCAAATTGAGGAAGCAATTAATGATGGAAGATTGAAAAAACCCATACAAAATAACTCAGTGTCTACAATCAATACTTTAGCTTCTTAGCAACCTCACTCTTGACCTATCAATCCAGTTAGCTCATCGCACCAAATTCATTTCGAAGGCACCTATCAAGGTCATTCTCATAAATCGCTACATCATTTCGCAAATTTTTCAAAAATTTTACGAATAAAGGCATCTTTTGTCACGACCCGAAATCTGCCTTGCGCGGATCCCGGATCGGGACCGCCGTCCCAAGGCCCAAAGGCCTCGGGACAAGGCTCGTATCTACAGCGGTATCGAATAGATGTGCTTCATGTGGTTGCGGAAGCATGAAAAACTTTTTTTTTTTCTTTTCTTTTCTCATTTTGAAATTTGCACATCCATCCGATACTGCCGCTATTCACAATGGTACACATGATCATACATTCAGGGCATAACTAAAAACTTAAAGGCTTCATAATTAATACATGTTTAACTGTTCCACGGGACTTAATACACAATAACGAAATACTTCCAAATATAAAATATTGTCAACTTCATAGTACATCCCCAAGAGAATTGCTAGTCCTGTAATTAGTTGCCTAACTCTTCTTCGAAAATAGATAGGCTTATCATCATCCCCATCAAGATCAAGCTGCCATCATTTACCTGAAAGGGGGCGGATATAAATCCGAGTAAGCTAATCTAAGCTTGTGAGTAATTCCTGCATTCGTCATGGGGTTTTTAATTGGTAGTGGTTTAGCACATGAGAGTTTATAAAATACTCACTACCAATTGCTCATACATTTTAGAACACAGAGTATATGCATTCTTAAAACAGATAGCTTTGAAACATTTAAAGTATTCAAGCTAAATATACAGTTCTTCAAGTGGAGCATATGCAGTTTAAAAGCATATAAACATGTGTAATAGAATGGGGGTAAAAACCTGCTTCCATTTCCAAAAGCGTTACTTCAAAACATATAAACATGTACAGGAAAATGGGGGTAAAACCTGCTTCCATTTCCAAAAACATTTGTCATCTTTTCTCTTTAATTAGGTGGAATCTGTTTCGAACCAGACTCCCATTTTACTACAATGCTGCAATGCTACAATAAAGATATCCCGTACCAGGGGGATCAGATCCTGCTACCTGGCATTTTGACAGTCAATTGAGTTCCGTGCAACCCAAAATTCCACCATATTTTTACAGATTAATTGAGTTCCGTACAACCTAAAAATCCGTGGGTACTTATGCACAATTTATCTTACAAAACATTTATCACATGGCTTCTTCAATAGATATTTTTCATGAATATTTAAAACATGAAGTATATATAATGTTGCTGCACTTTTCGGCTCGCAATAAGTATGGACTCCGTGACCTTTAGAACACTCAGAAGGATGATCAGAGGACCACCGGATTGGCTCCAACGGTAGCCGCTCCGATGCTTAAGTAAGTAAAAGAATTGAAAGACTGTATTGAAAGCCAAAGAATGAGCATAAAAAATAAAGCGTACCTCTAGGGTTTAATTTATAAGCCGTGGCTCTCCTAAGTTGATTAGGATTTGACGCCATGAATATAGGGATTTGATCATCGGAGATTGCAGTTACCTTGTGGAGCATTGAGTCGTAGATGGAGATAATCATAGATAGTAGTTTCCGTGTTGAAGACTGTTTCCTTATTCCCTGTTTAGCAGTTGTTTAAGGAAACCATAAGGTCGGAACCATATGAAGTGTCGAATAAATATTGCCCAGAACAGAAGGTCTGGAAGATATACGCATGAGGATGCCGTGAAGGTTTTGCCTGCACTGTATGACCTAATTTATCGGCTTTGAATGATATATATATATATATATATATATGAGAATGCCCTGAAAGCTATGGATGCTCTGTATGACCAAGTTTATCGGTTCTGTATGATAGACGTATATGAGAATGCCCTGAAGGCTTGTGGCTGTTCTGTATGATCGGAATTATCAGTTCTGTAGGATCGAGATTTGTTAATTCCGTGGGCACACGTGTCTCAAGGTGATTGGTGTGTCTGTTTGTGGTACATCAGCTACTCCCCCCCCAAGCCCTAGTTAGAAGCTAGGGCTTAACTAGGGTTGTGGTTTTTGTGAAGAGTCATACGTTTTGCTTTTCCATTTCTCGAAACGTCGGTTTAATGCGCCATTTATTGCGCAGCCGATACTTTGAGAATCCATCATTACCTTCAACCGTTGTGTCGGCTCGTCTTGGAAGGCTCATATTTCGAATGTGTATATAAAGAGAGGGAAAGGTCTTTCATACCTTTCTTCTGCATTTGCTTCTACAGTGCCAGACCGCCATTTGACATATTCTGAAGTTTTGAAGGATATCCAGTGTTCATAGTCCTTTCTTGATCTTAGGTTCGACTTTTAGTCCCCTTTTACATTCCCTCTTATTTGTTTCATTTCTTTCTTTTGCTCGCCATGTCTGGCTTTAAGTCACGCTCTGGTTCGGGCAGTCCTTCCGAGATCATTCCTTAACTGCAGTTAGTGAATCTTCCATCCGTAGATATTGATGAGAATAGATTGGTAGAACCCCCCTCTAGTCCGGGGGTTAGGATTGTTGATGCATTTGATGAGCCCCCGAATAGGGCTGGTGAGACTTCTGGTCGATCCGATTAAAGAGAGGAGGGTGAAAGTGTAATCACCGAAAGCATGTTGAAAGAATTATGGGCAAAGTTCAAACTTCCCACAAATGTTACTTTCAGGGTCCCAGATTCTGAGGATCGGCCAAGCGACGTCAGAGAGGGAGAAATCTGTGCCTATCTGGCTTGGTTTGAAATGGGTCTTACACTTCCCTTTCTTGATATAATAAAACAATTCTTTTGTTGGTTTAACCTTTGCCCCGCAGACCTAAACCTTAACAATTGGAGACATCTGTTGAGCTTCATCGTGTTAGGGCATATGAATAATGTCGAGGTGTCCCTCGATTTGATCCGTAGCAATATGGATCTAAAACTTCAAAAGGCGGAGGGCCTTTATTATATGTCTTTTGATAGCGGGTTTAGGCCCCTTACTTCTGTGCCCTCCTCCAACAAGACCTGGAAGAAGTGGTACTTTTTTATTAAAGGAGGATGGGAATTCAAGAACTTTGAAGGTTAACCCTCCGCATTCCCTCGAACCACTGGGCCAAGGGGTGAGGCTCAACTTTTCCGTGGCTATATTGATTTCGTTTTGTTTGCCGATTATTGAACTGATCAATTTCTGTGCTTACTTTGCAGTCAGGGGTGCATGGAAGAGACCATACTTCTCCCCCGCAATTCAGAAGCAATATAAGAAGCTCTTGAAGCCCAGCATTAGAGACCATTCTTCTATTGTTAACTCGGATAGATTGATGGCTGCCAGGGGGAGTGTTGAGGAGATTGCTGGCAATGTGATGGCTCAGTGGGAGACCGGGCCATCGCCGCCCGTGGCGGCGGGGGAGGCTTCCTCTCTAGTGGTTCCTCCCGCTCAAAAGAAGCGGAGGTTAGTTCTGTCCTCTCCTGAGCCTGCGGAGGGGGAGGGAGAGGCTCCTGTCCCTATCTCGGTGGTCCCTCCAGTCCCGTCTCGTCGAGCGGGTAAGGGGGCATCGTCATTGGTGGCTCCTGATGCTGTCGATCAGGAGGCCAAGAGGATTCTGAGGGACTTCTGGGCTAAAGGCTCAGTTAAACTCAAGCCTCAGAAGTCGAGGAAGCTTCTTGCTGACTTAACCGCTCTTCAGGTTAAGGTGAGTTCGTTGGGCCCTTACTTTTCTTTTCCTCTTTCTTCAAGTGTTTATGCTGGTATTGAACTTGTTTATTTTGTATTATGAAGACCCTGCACACCCTTTCTGCTTTGGTAGAGGTTTCTCCATCTGCGGAGGAGTTGGACCAACTCAAGGCCAATCTGGACGATCTGGGACTCCAGTTTGGTACTGCTCGGTCGGAGGCTCACGACTCTGCGGAGAAGTTGAAGGAGTTTCAGAACTCCTTGACTGTGATGGAGTCGGAGAGGAACCTTGCTGTTGAGCGGGCAAAGAGGTTGCAGGTAGAGATGAACGGCTTACGGTATCAGCACCGTAGACAGCTCGATGAAGCTGTGGAGCAGGCATTGATGGATAATGAGGAGGAAATGAGGTCGAAGCTAGAAGGAATGACCCATTGCTTGATTATGTTTGGGTTCAATAACTTCCGCTCTCGGCTTCTTGCCAAGTTTCCTGACCTGGATGTCTCCTCTATTGTGCCGCCTGGATTTGAACCTTCAGAGGTTGTTATCCAGGGTGAAGTGGCTGATGTCCTCCCTGCCGATCCCACGGAAGAGGTTGTACCGACTGAGGTGGTTGATACTGCTCCTGCTGATCCTTCTCCGGTCGCTGATCCTGTTCCTGCTGATCAAGCTTAGGATGTATATTTTGCTATTTTCAACTTCTAATGTACTTGAAATATACATTCGTTAATGGAACAGTCTTTTGCTTTATGCTCGTCTTCTTAGTTATATTGCTCTGTAGTATTTGTGCATGTCTTGAGTTGTACTACTCTGTAGTGCTTTAATTTGTAGTTGATGGTGGTAATTGTTGCAAGTAGTGCTGCTCTAGAGTTTAACTTCTTTTGAAAACACTTCAAAGCTGACTGTTCTGAATTCAGAGACTTAATAATGAATGGACAGTTCGTGATTGTAGTTCGGTTGATCAGCACTTCTGCCTTCAGATCTGTTAAGAGAAGGACCAAGAAACCTCATAGTTGATGGACCTCTGGTATGTGGCTTTGCCTTTTGCTTCTCCCGAGAGGGCAGTTTAATGTCTCATTTATTGCACCTCCGTCGTTTGGGATTTCGAAGCTGACTTTTCGCCTAACCGTTGCGACGGTTCAACTGGGTGGCCTTTGGTCTTCGAAGGCCTATATAAATGGAGGAGGATCATTCGGTTGCGCTCAATCCTTTTGTTCCCAACTGTTCCCTCGTAGGAGAGTTTTTTAGATGTTCTTCCACAACTGCTGTTTATTCGAAAATGATTGACGATCTTCAGTCTGAGTTGGGAATGATTAAACTGTGGCCGAGAGTTAACCTTCCCTTTGATTCAGTCTCCAAGGAAGGGTTAGAGGAGGTTGAGACCTTCTTGTCCATCTTGGCATCCGGTCGAGATTTCTCCGATGGCAGGTGGTCCCTCCTTGATTCAACCGAGGCTTGGAGCATCGGTGATGAAGACGAAGGTGAGATGCTTCCTTCCCTCTACATACCGGCAAGGCACCCTTGCTCAAATCGACAGGGGTGTGACAACTGCTCTGAGGGAGATGAATGGGGGCTGTTTTCTCCCCTTCGTGACTTGGCAGAGACCCTTGCTTCAATCGGCCGGGGCGTCATGCCGATTACAAAGGTGGAGAATGAAAAGTCTCCTGAGGCCCAGAGCCCTCATCATCCGTTGGTACTGAGATCATTGATGGCGATGATGAAATGGCCTGGGTACTCCTTGATGCAGACTGGGGTTCAGGGTTCCTTCCTTTCAAATGGAGCTGGCGGCAGCGGTGATGGAAGGTTGGATCCTGTGCCCTTATATCATCTCAAGAAGAAAGCAGTGATGCTACAAATAGTAGTGATATAGTGGTTTTTCTGCAGTAGCCTATGTAATGGTGTTTCTGTTGTAGCCTTCGGCGTACTTGTTTTGTTTCCAATCTTTTTGTACTGATGTAAATCTACTGAATCATTGATAAAATTGAGTTCCTTCTTCTCAGATTTGGTGTTCTTCGTATTTGAATGGGCTCTTCTGTAAAACATTTTCTTGTGTATTTCTGGTATATGAGTGTTCTGAGAATAGATCAAAGAAACTTAGAAAAATGCTTGAATCAAAGTACTTCACTTTTGATTGGTATTATGGTACTTGTTGCTCGTTTGACAGTTAAGCCAAATATCATAAATATCAAATCTGAGGTGCTCCGATCCAGGAAACTTTAGTTCGTAGATGTTCGGAACTTCTGTC
This sequence comes from Nyssa sinensis, assembly GCA_008638375.1. NCBI lineage: Eukaryota > Viridiplantae > Streptophyta > Magnoliopsida > Cornales > Nyssaceae > Nyssa > Nyssa sinensis. Next base: position 38,902,334 of record CM018034.1, read on the forward strand.
TTTGGATGGACTGGATCATAGAATCAGCTAATTGAAGATGGACCAGGCTCTAGAGGCCTGTGCATTAATAGATGGACCAAGTGCTAAGACTTGTAACATTTATGGACCAGGCTCTGGAGGCCTGTGCATTAATAGATAGACCAAGTGCTGAGACTTGTACATTTTATGGACCAGGCTCTGGAGGCCTGTGCATTAATAGATGGACCAAGTACGAAGACTTGTACATTTATGGACCAGGCTCTAGAGGCCTGTGCATTAATAGATGGACCAAGTACGAAGACTTGTACATTTATGGACCAAGCTCTGGAAGCCTGTGCATTAATAGATGGACCAAGTGCTGAGACTTGTACATTTTATGGACCAGGCTCTGGAGGCCTGTGCATTAATAGATGGACCAAGTGCTGAGACTTGTACATTTTATGGACCAGGCTCTAGAGGCCTGTGCATTAATAGATGGACCAAGTACGAAGACTTGTACATTTATGGACCAGGCCCTGGAGGCCTGTGCATTAATAGATGGACCAAGTACGAAGACTTGTACATTTATGGACCAGGCTCTGGAGGCCTGTGCATTAATAGATGGACCAAGTACGAAGACTTGTACATTTATGGACCAGGCTCTGGAGGCTTGTGCATTAATAGATGAACATTTTAAAGAAAACCTTTCTACTGATAATACTTCCGCAAGTGTTCCACGTTCCATGGCCTAGGAACAGGTTTCCCAGTCATGTCTTCTAGCCAGTAGGTGGTAGGTCGAACAACCTTTGTTACTTTGTAGGGGCCTTCCCAGTTTGGTGACAACTTTCCCATGGTGGGATCCTTGGTGTTTTGAAAGACTCTTTTTAAGACGAAGTCTCCAACTTGAAAGCTGACTGTCTTAAGTCCTACCTTGGATTTGTTGACCATTCTCTGTTGATAGGCTTTCATCCTGATGCTGGCCTGATCCCTTCTCTCTTCGAGCAAATCCAAGTTTTCCATCAGCTGCTGATCGTTGGATTCTTGCTCAAAGGCCTCAGTCCTCAGGGTTGGCATACCGATCTTAACCGGAATTACTGCTTCAGTTCCATAAGCTAGTGAGAAGGGATTTTTTGAGGTGGGAGTTCTTCTGGTTGTTCTGTAGGCCCAAAGAACCCCAGGGAGTTCCTTCTGCCTACTTCCCTTTGGCCTGTTCCAACCTTTTTTTTAACCCATCAAGGATTGTTCGGTTGGTGACCTCTGCTTGTCCATTTGCTTGTGGATGGCCTGGAGAGGCAAAGATTTGCCTGATGTTGAGATTTTCGCAGAATGCCTTGAAGCCTTTACCAGTGAATTGTGTCCCATTGTCCGAGATAATTACACGTGGTATGCCGAACCTGCACACAATGTTCTTCCAGGTGAAGTTCTCAACTTCCTTTTCTGTGATATGTGTTAAAGGCTCGGCTTCGGCCCATTTAGAGAAGTAGTCGATGGCCACCAAGAGATATTTCCTGTTCGGAGGGGCCCTTGGTAATGGACCCACGATGTCCATCCCCCACTGAGCAAAGGGCCAAGGGCTAGGAATCGGGATAAGCTCATGATGAGGCTGATGTTGGTACGGCGCAAATCTTTGGCATTTGTCGCACTTCCGAACATATTCTTTTGCCCATTTCAGCATGCCGGGCCAGTAGTAACCCTATGATAGAGCTCGGTGGGCTATAGTTCTGCCCCCATTATGATTCCCGCAGATTCCCTCATGTATTTCAGCCAAGACATATTGTGACTCGTCTGGAGCTAAGCATTTTAACAGAGGTTGAGAATACGACCTTCTATAAAGCTTGTTGTTCAGGATCAAGTACCGAGCCGCTCTGATTCGGATTCTCCTAGCTTTGTTTTTATCCTCTGGGAGGAGCCCGGATCTTAGGTACTGGAGGATTGGAGTCATCCAGTTCTGGGGCTAGTTCATCAATTTGAGCAACTTGGGCTTCCTCGATACTAGGTCCTGGCTGAAAGGTGATTTTTACTATGGAGTTTGCTTCAGACTTGAGGCGGGAGGCCATGTTAGCCAGAGCATCTGCTCTGCAGTTCTGACTTCTCTCAATTTTTTGGATAGTAAATGTCTGGAAGGAATGCTTCAAGTGGTTTACCAATTCGGAGTACCGGAGCATCCTGTCATCTTTAATGGCAAATTCTCCCAAGACGTGGCTCACTACCAGTTGGGAATTAGAGAAGACGTTGAGGTTCTGAGCCTCGCATTCTAAGGCAAGCTTCATGCCTAAGATTAGGGCTTCATATTCGGCTTCATTATTAAAAGCTTTGAATCCCAAGCTGACTGCTTTTTCTGACGTGAGCCCATCAGGGGACTGTAGTACCAGGCCTACCCCTGATCCTTGATCGGTTGACGATCCATCAATGTACAGCAGCCTAGGTTCTCGAAGTTTCGGTGACTTGTGCTTTGTTCTGAAGTGCCGGGGTGAACTCGGCTACGAAATCAGCTAAGGCCTGCCCTTTGATGGAGTTTCAGGGTACGTATGATATGTCAAACTCCCCTAGCTCCACAGACCACTTCACCAATCTTCCCGATACCTCAGGTTTCCTCAGTATTGACTTCAGAGGATAGGCAGTCGGGATCTCGATTGGATGGGCTTGGAAATAAGGTCGAAGCTTCCGAGCTGATATGACCAGGGCATAGGCCAGTTTCTCTACTTCTGGGTATCTTTTTTCCGTGTCAAGTAGTGCCTTACTGACGTAAAAAATAGGCCTCTGTACTCCTCTGTCCTGTCAGATCAGTACGGAGCTGACCGTATTTTCGGAGACTGCAAGGTATAGGAGTAGCTTTTCTCCCTGTATTGGTTTTGACAAGAGCTCTGGAGAGGCTAGATACTCCTTTAGTTCTTGAAAGGATTTCTCGCATTCTTCCGTCCACTGCAAAGTTTTGCTGCCCTTCAGAGCTTTGAAGAAAGGTAGGCAGCGATCAGTGGATTTGGATATAAATCTGCTCAGGGCCGCAACCCTGCCATTCAGTGCCTGAATTTCCTTTTTGGTTTTTGGCGACTTTAGCCCAATCAGGGCTTGGATCTGAGCGGGGTCTGCTTCGATACCCCTCTGAGAGACAATGTATCCCAAGAATTTTCCCTTCGTAACTCCGAAGGTGCATTTCGAGGGGTTGAGCTTCATTCTGTGTTGTCTGAGGATATCGAAGGTCTGGGCTAACTGCTGGAGGTGGCTGCCTTTCTGAAGGCTCTTTACCAGCATATCGTCGATGTAAACCTCTATGGTGCTACCGAGCAGTGGGCTGAACATCTTGTTCACCAACCGTTGATAAGTGGCTCCAGCATTCTTCAAACCGAAAGGCATCACTCTGTAGCAGTAGAGTCCTCTTTCGGTTATGAAGGCAGTCTTTTCTTGATCTGGAAGGTACATATGGATTTGGTTGTATCCAGAGTAGGCGTCCATGAAACTCATAAGCTCATGCCCCGCAGTGGCGTCAACCAGTTGGTCTATTCTTGGTAGTGGAAAGCTGTCCTTGGGGCACGCCTTGTTGAGGTCTGTATAATCAACGCAGACTCTCCACTTGCCGTTTTTCTTCTTGACAAGCACGGTGTTGGCTAGCCACTCGGGATAGAACACTTCCCGTATCATCCTGGCGTCCAGTAGCCTTTGGACTTCTTCATTTATAATCCGATGCCGCTCAGGGGCAATCGGTCTTCTCTTCTGCCTGACTGGCGGGTGATCCGGATCCACCATCAGTTTGTGAGTTATAAGATTAGGATCTATTCCCTCCATGTCTCTGGTCTCCCAAGCAAAGATAGAGAGGTTGTCTTTCAAGAACCTGACTATCTTTTCCTGCTCGGCGTGTGTTAGGTCTGGGCCGATGTACAAGTAACGCCCCTTTGCTTCTGAACTGACCAGTACTTTAATGGGCTCGCCAACAGGTTTGGCTCGGCTGTCGCGTCCCCTTGGGCTCAGGAGTTCTTCAATGCTGGATGGGCAATCTTCCACCTCGGGAGAGTGAGTGAATACCAGATCTGCACAATCCCGAGTGTGCTGTAATTGCTATTTAGGAGCCTTTTCTTTGAGGGCAATAGCGTGGCACTCCCTGGAGGTTGGTTGACACCCTCTGACAGAGTGAACGCTCTGGTTGTGGACGTACTTCAGACACTGATGGAGGGTCGAAGTGACTGCCCTTATCTGATGCAACCAGGGTCTCCCAATTATGACGTTGTAGGGAGACTTCATGTTTAACACCATGTACTCCGAGATGGTGGTCTTCTGCCCTTCACCCTCTCCTATAGTGGTAGGAAGGTCGACTCTCCCCAATAGGGTGCTGAGGTTGCCATCAAAATCTGCCATCACGGCAGTGGTGGGCTTGACGTTGTCATGGTCTATCCCCATCTGTTTGAGCAGGCTCATAGAATAGTATGTTGACGGAGCTGCCAATATCGACCAGGACTCTCCTGGTTTCGAAGTTGGCGATTCTGAGGGTAATAACAAGGGCATCACTGTGAGGGCAGTGTACCCCTGCTAGATCTTGCTCGGTGAATTGGATCTCCGGTGCTGGTTTGAGCCTCTTTTCGACGTTGGAGATCTATAATACGTTCGGGGCGGCTCTGGCTTCCCGAGCGTATCTCTTTCTTGCCCTGTTGGACATTCCTGTGACAGGGGAGTCAGCATGGAGGACGTAGATGATGTGGTTGTTCTGCCTCTGAGGCTCGTTTCGTCCCTCCTTGTGCTCTTGCCTCTGTTCGGGCCTCTGGTCTGGCCGCTGTTGAGGCTTGTCTTCTTGGGGGTTCTGCCTTCCGTCCGGCTTGACGAACTCCCGAAGACGTCCCTTCTTTATGAGCTGCTCTATCTCATATCAGAAATGTAATATCCCGACCCAGATGTAACCAAGCCGATGAGTTTTACGTGTTATAATGAAGTGACAATTTGGATTTTTAAATCGCTTGAATAGGTGAATAAAAAATAATAATAAAGTAAATAAATACAAAGAAAAAAAAAAGTAATGGGAAAGGAAATTAAAACAAAATAAAATCAAAATCAAGATAAAAATAAGAATTGGAAAGAAATAAATAAAAATGAAAAAAAAATTGAAATACATGTATATATTATATCTATGTATATTTATATATAGGTATAAATATATAAGGAGTTATATATGTGTGTGTGGTGTAATGGAAAACAAAAACAAAGAGAAAAGAGAAACAGGGAAACGGCATAAGCAGAAAAACAAAACGGAAGAAAAATAAAAGAAGGAGAAGTGAGGGGGCTTGAAACGGATGGGAGAGAAAGAGAAAGAGGGCAGGAGAAATAAAGAAGGGGTGGTTCAGCCGTCTCTTGGTTGTATATATAGTCGTAGAAGCAGAGAAAGAAGAGAAGAAAGAAGAAAAAAAAAACAGAGGAAAACCAAAAACAGAGCAAGCGGCTAGACGCTAGAACAGGGAGAAGAAAAGGAAGAAAAAAAGAGAGGAGGAAGAAGGGAGAGGCAGGTCGGGCACCGTGCGTGAGTTGAGAAAGAAGCGGAGGAGGAAACGAGCCAAGACAAATCAGATTGAGCGGTGGATTCGGAAGAGAAATCAGTGATCGCTCTGTACGCACGATTGGGTGAATGCGTTTAAATTTCTGTGTTTGATTCTATTCAAAGCATGAATTATTGTTTGATATATATATATATATATATTGTGAAGCATGGGAATTTATTTGATATGCATGGATATAGTTGGTGTTGGAATTGAATCAAGAAAAAAAAAAAAGAGAAAAAACGAACAGAACCGAACGTGGGAAACGGTAGAAAACAGAGGTGAAAAACCGATCGGATGGGTTGATTTTGTTGCGATCAATTGGGCTAGATCATGGATAATTGATTCTCTTGGGTGTAGGTAAATTTTATAATCAAATTGGGATTGAAACTGTAGGAGAAAATGGGAAAAAAACGGAAGGGAAAGGGGCTGCCGGAAAAATTGCACAGCCCTAGGTGCGCCACTGTTTCCGGCCATTTTGGGAGTGCTCCGGCACTCCGATTTGAAATCCGACGGTAAATTTGAGTTGCCCATAACTCGTAGGTGTTAACTCCGCTGAAAAATGCAAGAAACCCGTCACCGGCTAGTCGCCGTTGACGAAGAAGACAACCTGTACGATGGAAAAGGCTGCTGCGCAGCTGCTGTTTTGCAATTTTATTTTGGATAAATCGGGTCGGGTCTGACCCGACCCATCCATTCAGATGACTGTCCAACACTTGTACTTTATGGGTAAATTTTTAAATTCGAGTTTGGAGGGTGTTTGGTTAGAAAGGAGAAGCTATCCAATGGATGGCTTATATTGGTATACAGGAATTGGAAAACAGAAAAAAAAAAAAAATTTGAAAAATGGGTTGGGCAGAGAATTGAACCTATGACCAATCGGGAAATGATGAAAATTCGTGAACCACTGTGCCACTAAGGCACATATGATTTATTTTACTTAAAATAAGATATATATTAGACCCGATTCAATAAATTAAATAATGTAGGAAATTAAATAAATTTGAATTAAATTTCGTCGCTTAAATTAGTCGAATGAATAATGAAAACCTACTATTTTGGACCTTTTGGATTTAATGGTAAGGTCCGTTTCATGAGACAGAGTCTCGAAAAATAAAGTACCCGTAGAAACGTCAAAATGACCAAAATGCCCCTACGTCAAAGGTAAGTCAAACGGACTCCGATTTAGTTAAGTAAATAGTGAATTTTTATCAATTCAAACCTACTGGACTTAACGGTGAAGTCCAAATTATGAAAATAGAACCCAAAAAGTAGAGACACGTAAATGACCATTTTGCCCTTGGGCAAATTAAGTCCAAACTGGAAACCGTAGAAACGTAAATGAGTAAAAGAGATATTTAGAGTAGCTATGTGTACAATTGATAAATGAAAGTAAAACTGAGACGTGTTTATTTATGTATAGGCCAGTCAACGGGAAAGGAGAAAGTCCTAGAGTACTAAGACACAGATATGTAAGTAATATCTGACCTCTGCATGTTGTACACTCAGCCATGTCACAGTTCTTGCTATACGCATTTGTACTCTATTTATCATATCAGATCCTTTATGATTCCACTTGTGTGATTTTACTTTTCCGTGGAATAGCTTAGTTATGATACGTAGTATGTCCCGAGCATGGGGACCAGCCTTATATTATTGACCCGAGTATGGGGTCCTGTCCCGAGTATGAGGGACCTGTCCCGAGTATGGGGACCAGATTTACATGATTGAGCTCAATGCTATGCACACAGGGGGTAGCCGGGCCCCATAGTTTATAGCATCCACCAGTTTTGACATCACCATCTATCTATTGAGATTCATAGTGAAATCATGTTCCAAGCTTTGTTCGAGTACTTTCTATGATCTTGTATATGACACTTTGGTCTATAGCTTGTGATGTCATCAGTCAGACTCGATGTTCCTTTATTGTGATATTCACTGATGAGTTTTGATTATTGTTACGATATTGACTGGCTATCATATCTTTATTATTATTCAGTTCTTTCCAAATCTTGTACACATGACAGAGTAGGGGACTTACTTATTGGGCTTTGTTTAGCTCACCCCCCCTTACCACATTTCAGGGATTGACGCAGAGGACGGACAGTAGGAGGCTTGTGGCTATAGGATGGACATTTTGACAAGTATTGGTAATAGGAGTACAGTCTTGTAGAACTCCCGTGTATTCACGTCTTGGGGACGAGATGATCTATTAGAGATGTTATAGGCTGTGTGTTTTTTTTAATTGCAGAACGATTTGTATTTAGAACAATTCAGTTAATGTTTTTCCGCTATGTTTGCATATGATGATTCATGTGGTTATCTATTAGTACACTGATGTGAATGAACAGGATGATTAGGTCCGATTCGGCCAAAGGGTCGGGTCGAATGGTTGCGGTCCACTAATCCGTAGAGGGTGGGTTGCGGATCGTGACTAGGAGGGTCGTGCATGTGTTAGTTGTATGTCCATGATCTTTATGGAAATTACAATACTTACTTTGGTCCCGCAGACTAGGATCTCCTTTGATTGGTTCCGGCCACCTCAAGTTCTCCCGATCTCGGATCTGCCGGAGTACCTGGTTCGGCGTAGTGTTCAAAGGAGTGAAGTTAGGTGAACTCCCTTGGTCCGGAGTTGTACACAGCTCTGGGTGCTGTTCTTTTCTCTGGGCTCATGGCCCTCTTTTTGTTGGAGTCTCTTCTGTGATCCTCCTTCTTGTGGTCCTCCTGCTTCGGATTGTCCCTCTGGGTTTGATCTCTGCCCTTCTGGGACGTGCGGTTGGCTTCTTCCAGGTTGATGTATTTTCTGGCTCGATCCATTAATGCCGCCATGTCGGCTGGAAGGCTTTTTGTCAAGGAGTCTCTGAACCCACCCTGGGCAAGCCCAGCAGTTAGGGCTACTACGAGGAACTTTGGGCTGCAGTCAGTGATCTCAGTGAGTTCGGTATTGAAGCGCGCAATGTAGGCGTGGAGGGATTCCTCCTTGGTCTGCTTGACGTTCAGCAGGAATTCTGGCCCTCTTCTGAGCCTCCTGCTAGTCATAAACCTATCCAAGAACTGTCTACCGAGCTCGTAGAAGCTGGTAACTGAGTTCGGAGGGAGGTTGTGGAACCACTTCAGAGCAGTTCCCTTCAAGCTGGTGATGAACGTTCGGCACATGAAAGCATCAAAGGCTCCGTGCAGGGCCATCGTATGCTGGTAATGAGAGAGATGATCTCCTGGATCTCCAGATCCATTGTACAGGGTGAACTTGGGCACCATGAACTTTCTGGGCCTCTCCTCTGACATGATGGCGTGAGTGAATGGGGTGGCTAGTCTTCCGAGCAGCCTGGCCAGTTCGTCTTGCTCTGGAGGGTTTTGAGGTCCTCTCAAAGTAATTGTCCGGTCCATCGACTCGGCAATTTCTTCTACCCTCCACGGGTCTCTGAGTCTGACATCTTGTGAACCCTGCCTGATAGCCTCAGCTTCAGGGTAGTAGGGTTGATTACGCCCTTCGGACGGAGGAAGATTCTGAACCGGAGGGACTGGTGCTGCATGATGAGGCTCCTGCGATACTGGGTGTGCTCCCGAGGCCCTTGGAGTTGGGGCTCGAGTAGTGCTCCGGTAATGGACGTCGAGGACGAAGGCGGATGTTCCCCAGCCAGGGATTGTTGATGGCTGCGGATCTCGGCCAACGTGAGCAACGCCTGAGGGGTGCCCAGGCTAGTTAGTTGGAGCCTGCGCATGAAGTTCTTCGTTCTCTGTGGCAACAGGAGGTTGCGTTCCTGCAACGAAGTTGACCGGCGGGCTAGGAGAACCCGCCGCTTGGTTCTGCGTGAGTGTTGCCAGTGTTCTAGTGATGGCAAGCAACTGCTCCTGCACCAGTTCATTGTGTCAGTTTTATTGCTTCGATCTCTTGTCGCATAGGATTGGCCGCTGGCCCCTTTGTGCGAAGAGCAGGCGACTGACATTGAGTGTTTTACGAATTCTGAGTATTCTGTCGTGGTCGGAGATTTAGGTGCCATAGTTTTCCGGTGAGGAAAGAGTTGAGTTTATGAATAGAGCACTTGGAGATTAGTCGTTCCCACAGACTGGCGCCAAACTGATGCTGCACTTTTCGGCTCGCAATAAGTATGGACTCCGTGACCTGTAGAACACTCAGAAGGATGATCAGAGGACCACCGGATTGGCTCCGGCGGTAGCCGCTCCGATGCTTAAGTAAGTAAAAGAATTGAAAGACTGTATTGAAAGCCAAAGAATGAGCATAAAAAATAAAGCGTACCTCTAGGGTTTAATTTATAAGCCGTGGCTCTCCTAAGTTTATTAGGATTTGACGCCATGAATATAGGGATTTGATCATCGGGGATTGTAGTTACCTTGTGGAGCATTGAGTTGTAGATGGAGATAATCATAGATAGTAGTTTCCGTGTTGAAGACTATTTCCTTATTCCCTGCTTGGCAGTTGTTTAAGGAAACCATAAGGTCGGAACCATATGAAGTGTCGAATAAATATTGCCCAGAACAGAAGGTCTGGAAGATATACGCATGAGGATGCCTTGAAGGTTTTGCCTACACTGTATGACCGAATTTATCGGCTCTGAATGATATATATATATATATATATATATATGAGAATGCCCTAAAGGCTATGGATGCTCTGTATGATCGAGTTTATCGGTTCTGTATGATAGACGTATATGAGAATGCCCTGAAGGCTTGTGGCTTGTTTTGTATGATCAGGAATTATCAGTTCTGTAGGATCGAGATTTGTTAATTCCGTGGGCACACGTGTCTCAAGGTGATTGGTGTGTCTGTTTGTGGTACATCATATAACTTATCACATGGCTTCTTCAATAAATATTTTTCATGAATATTTAAAACATGAAATATATAACTTCTGCAATAAAACTTCAAATACTTGTAATAATCAAATTCAGAACATTTATGAAAATTTAGCATTTTAAACCCAGACATGCCGAAACATAATTGAAAAGGAAAACCGTGATTCAAACCAATCACCCAGCATGTCACAATACAATTTATGAAAGCAGAAAACATTTTAAAACAGGAATCATATGATACTGAATTTGATATTTGAGGCTTCAAATAAATTGAACTTAAAACTTCTTCAAATTCATGGAGTTAAATCTCCACTTCAAAGGCAAGGTTACTCACCTTGGTCCTTAGGTCAGTGCTAATAATGCGCTTTCCCCACTTCTTCTGTAGTTCCTAGGAACAATTCATATATAATGTCATTAACTTCACATCACTGCAATATCACCTACTGATGCTTCTTATCTTATGCTTAGATCGTATTAATCCTAACCGACTTCATAAATTTCTTATGTACTTAATTCAACTCGTACTTTTAACCTATGACACAATTTAATGTGTTAGAAATTTAATTTATTTCAACTTTTAAAGCTATACTCTTCTGGTAGCTCCATTAACTTTAATTTAAATTTAATTACTTCACATGTTAACGCGGCGTGTCTTCTCGCAGCTCATTTCCTCGTACTTGCCTTAGTTTAGTACTTCGGTAATATTTCAGTTTATAGTCATCTGACAGATGCTATTCATCAAATTTTATGTCTTTTTATTTTAGACACTTTTTTTGGTGGAATGGACTCTACCATTGAGTCCGAAACGTCGAAGAAAGTCAATTTAGGCTTTCTTAGAATTTAATTCGGCTTAGGACATGTTAGGGGCAATATGGTAATTTATACCTTAATGTGTCTAAATTTTTTGGAGTCCTGTCTCGTGAAACAGACCCCACCATTAGATTCAGAATGTTCCAAATAGTCAAAATCCACTATTTATTTATTTTAGTTGGACCTCGTTTGACCCATTTATAGGGCAGGGGTATTTTGGTCATTTTGATATTTTTACGGGTCTTAAATTTTTTTGAGACCTCGTCTCATGTCACAGACTTCACCAATGGACTCAGAAGGTCTGAGACAGTAGGAATACATATATAACTCATCTCATTTGGACACGGGACTAATTTGGAGTATTATATAATTTAATTAAATTAAATTTATAAAGTCTGATATATATATATATATATATATATTTAGTGTGCACTTAATTAACGGTCGAATAGGGTGGCACGCTGGCCAGTGTGCCACCTCCCTCTCCAAAAGATACCACGTTCGAATCCCAATAGGTGCAGTCGCACCTTTTTATTTTTTGTTTTTATTTATATATATATATTATATATATATTTGTTGCCCCAACTTAGACACACGCGAGTGCATGGCCGAGTGGAAAGGAGGTTGGTTTGGGTGCGTGGGTCAGGGGTTCGAACCCCACTGATCGCAAATTCTCCTCTTTTCTTTTAAACTTAAACCATTATATATATATATATATACATACATACGTAACAGGCCCAAAACGACGTCGTCGTTTTTAATTCGGTGGCAACTCTAGACACCACCACGTGTCCGAGTCGACTCGGTTAGGGCTTTTAAAACCGAGTTGACTCACCATCGTCTTCCCCACGACTTCCCACTGTTGTCCTAATTCCCGTCTTCCTTTTTCTTTAATTTCGTGAGTTTTGGGTTGTTCAAACCCTACTGTTTTTAACCCAATTGATTTCTGGGACACTAACGACCCACTTGGCATTCGTTTTAGGGTTTGAAATGGTCCAACGAGCTCGGGAAGGGGGTCGATAATTCCCACCTGCAACTGGTTGGTAAACCTTTGTTTCTTCACTATTTTTAGCGTGGTTTGGTTCTGTGTGACCCTCAAGGTAAGGGGATTCAACCCCCATTCTCAAAAATAGGTTTATGGGTCGATTTTTAAGACGGGTCTTCAAGACCCGAACCTGCAACTCGGTTTCTTGGGTTCATTTCTTGGGCTTTTCGATCGCGCGTTGGGTTTATTAGAACCCTTATGGTCTCTACTTGAAGCCCCAATACGTCAAACTCGGTTTTGTTGTCATGGATTCAGACCTGTTATATGCAAGGTCATCCATGGCTATTTTGTGTACGGCTTGATGTTTTGGTGTGTTTATAAGTCTATTTTTCATGCCTTGTTCATGTCTATATACTTTAAACATCATATATACAAAAATCAAACCTAAACAGCCTATATATATATATGTATATTTTCTAGAGAGAGAAATTGTGGTGTTTAGTGGGTTTACCTCAAATGGCACCTTTTCACTCCCCTTTTCCTTCTGAATCTCCTCTCTTCTTTTTCCCAGAACTCCTCTCTTTCTCTCTCAGTGACAGAATGAGTGTGAGTCGTGTGTATGTATGTGTATATAAGTATACACTTAATTAATTCAAATTCTGATTACCCCACCAACTGATTTTCCTCTTGCTTGTTGCAGTATCCAAAAGGGGTGTCCTCCTACTGTTTGGGGCAGGCTATAATGGCCGGTTGTGTGTGTGTGTGTTTGTTTTGTTTTACCTACATATATATATATATACACATATACATACATGGTTCACACCCTAATGCACCTTGGATATATACACACACCTCTAACTGACACACACACACTTTTGTGCACTTTGGACAATAGCATGCTCTCTTATTCTATATATAATATACATACATTTCATATACACATATTTTAACATACATGCATGCATGCACACATGCATACACACACTCATATATATATATTCATGTATAATTATATATATATATATATATATATTTAAAGTTACAATTATTTATATAGTATGTATTTTTGTATTTAATTATATATATATATATGTATGTTATAATTTATTTCTTATATTAAAATAATTAATTACTTTAAAAATTAATTATTTTCTTAAATGTATCATCTTTGTACTAATCTTTTGTATCCTCGTAAAGCGTGCCATATGACCCGGTATCCTTGGGTCGGGGCATTACATCTTCAACCTTGGATTCTCGGCCCACTCCAAACCTAATACCCAAGAACAATGATCTAAATAAGCATTGTGCCTACCATCAATGTGCAAGCCACTTCACCAATCAATGCACCAAGTTGAGGCATGTTATCTAAGATTTGATTGAAAAATAGTTCATTGAGCCTCCTTCTTCCAGGGTCAACCAATATTAGCCTAGTCAAGAGTGGAGGAGCTAAACTTGCCAAGTGAAAGACCAATCTTTTTATCTCCATATATATTTTCTCTTTGTCTTTTCTTATGTTTAATAAAGGAGATTTCAGACATGTTTTTTAAATTTTCATCTTTTCAATAAAATATTTAACATGATTTACTCTTTAAATCTTTAAGAAAATGAATGTCACCAAATTCACTATAAGATTGAATCTTTGAATCTAAGTATTATCAAATTTCATCAATTTTCTTGATTGTTTTCATGTTCACTACTTCATCTATTTATCTTAAAGTAGTATTTTCTGACTCACTCACCATCACAAGAAGAATGACTCATGATGTAGAGACTTGAAAATTGAGGATAAATTTTTCATTTTTGCCAGTAGGGCACTATTCATACACTATTTGCTGGTAAGGCGCTAAACATGCATCATTTAGACATAAGTCATATTTAGAAGCATATTTTGAGTATGCCATAGAATAGAAATATGCTTAGAATGTTAAAATAAACCTCTTGTAAAAATTTGAGCCTAATCGGAAATAGTTTCAAAATTTGGACCAAAAGGGCATCTTGGGTGGCCCGGGTGGATCTGGCCAAACCCGACCACAGGAAAAAATAAAATTTTTTGAAAAATATCATTTAAAATAATTTTAAGAACTTTGGCTAAAACAAAATGTCGAATTGAGTCATTTCGGGACAGGTTGTAGTGTAACGGGGTCCTGGATTCATTAAGGGCAAAAATTTCATTTTACCCCTTTGCTCCTTTACTATAAATTCAGCCCCTTAGTGATATAATTTCATTCTTTGGTCTGAGAATGCATCAGCTGCACATTCATGGAGAAAAGGGAGAAAGAAACCTAGGTTTTCCAATCTTCAAGCTTCAAAAACACACTTCTAGGTTTGGATTTTCACAAGACTTCCTTCTAGGAAGTTGTTACCCACGTCAAGGGCTACATTCTCACCGATCGGTTCGGCTACACAGTGAATACAACTCCCAAGGGTTGAGAAAAACCCTTTTAGGTATGATATTTTGCTAAGTAAACCATAAGATTAAGTTTAGGAGTGTTTTTATAAGTTGATTGTACAGCTTACATTCTTATTTATTGTTAAAGAACTACCTAGCTTATAGTTACTTTGAAAACCTAGGGTTGGTACCTTATGTACTTATGTATTCTTTGAGAATTTGGCAAAGTGATAAACATGAACCATGACTATATGTATAATTCATTGTATTCTAACTTATGTTCATATAGACAAAATCTTGTAGTTTGACAGTTATGATTTATTCAATGTGTTTGGTATTTTGTGTATTTGTGCAATCTTTGAGAATGTGTAAGGTTGTGAATGTGTGATATGTTTATATGTATAATTGATTGGATTACATGCTTAGTTCATATAGACAGAGTTTTATGGTTTAAAGGTTATTGTTACTTTAAGTATAATGCATTATTTAAAGCATTCTCCATGTGTTTGATAAAATGCTTAATTGAGCTTGCATTATTGCATGGTGAAATCAAAGCATATTGACATATGGTGAATCCTTTGAAAACATAGTGTGGGTTGAGCACTTGGTACTATGCATTATAAGGGTGTAGATCCTGTGGTGAAAAACCAAAAATTGGCCATTGCATTGGTGCCCAGAATCCAATGGGAGCGATCCATGAATGGGTGTTGGTACCTGATTGATCCAACGGGAGCGATCCGTGAAATAGGCTGGTGGTACTCGATTGACCCAACGAGAGCGATCCGTGAAACGAGACATGGGTGTGGCATAGAGTTTGCATGGGTGTGTCACGCATATTGCCATTGCATTGTATTAATGAATTGGAAGGCATGTGGATTATAAATGTACACTTGCACATGCCACGCCTTAATTTTGTTCCTTGCATTAGCATTATGTCATACCAGTAGTTGAGCTGACCCCTCGTGGGATATCATATTATAGATGAGGACTCCTAGTACTTGAGACTTGATGAAGTCTTGAAGGAAGGAGGGGAAAAGAACTTGGAAGGATATCTTGCCCTTGGGGCATATTTTGTATGTATGGGCATAAGCCCAAAAGACTTGTGTTTTAATTTGAAAGAATGGTGAACTATAGGCCTTGGGCCAATTTGTAATGTAAGGGCTTAAGCCCAAATGACATCTAGGATATATTTATTTAATGTGCCTTACATGTATATATGTTGAAGGAAATGAATGTATGCTTAATTTCTATGAATTGTGGCCATCGAGTGAGGATGGATTGTGATGTGTTTATATATATGAACGATTGCAAAATATTAGGTGAAAAAATTCTTAGAAAATAAAGGACGTTATGTTAAAATTTTGTGAAATTAAAAAGGTTGTTAGGTGTGTAAAACACCCTATATATAGGTGGGAAAAGTGCCAAAAAGGGGGGGGTTAAAAACCTTGAGGAAGTAGGTTAAAAATTGGAAAAACTAGCTACAGTACTTTGAAGAAAAAAATCAAAAAATAGAAAAATTAGCTTGCAGCTAACTACAGTGAAACTTCAGACAATCAGATCAGACAGCTCGTGACATGCCCCAGCACCCAGCCCGCGCGCCCCCTCTCACACCCACCATCCCTTGCTCGCCTACGCGCCCCACGCCGCACCCTGCCTACGCTTACGCCATGCGCGCCCTGCGCACCAATGCTGCCTAGCCTCTTGACACCCCCCTGACTCCAGTCCTTGGCCACTCTTTTGGGCCATGTTTGGCCACCTTATGGGGCGCCATGTTTGGCCACCTTATGGGGCGCCATGTTTGGTCACTCTTATGGGCCATGTTTGGCCACTTCCTTACGACTACTTTTGGTAGACTTTTTGACATATTATTGGCCTATGTCTTAGGGCCTTCGGGGCCCATTTGGCTATTATTCCAAGGCATGTTTAGAG
This sequence comes from Nyssa sinensis, assembly GCA_008638375.1. Taxonomy (NCBI): domain Eukaryota; kingdom Viridiplantae; phylum Streptophyta; class Magnoliopsida; order Cornales; family Nyssaceae; genus Nyssa; species Nyssa sinensis. The sequence continues at coordinate 38,918,738 of CM018034.1, forward strand.
ACATTTTGGGGCTATTTTAGAAGCCATTTTTTAACATGACTTAAATTATTTGGCATATTAATTGGAAAGGATGTTTGAGTGACATTAGGAGACCATTTTGGTTAAGTCAAATAACAAGTCTTCATTTCTAATTTTGGGGAAACATGGGGGAGTGAATGCATAATCAACTAAATCCACCTTAATGGTCTTTCATTTACTTTTCTTATTTCATTTCACTCACTCCTCGAGTTTATGAAAATTCAGGGCTTGACACATGACCCTAGACATACATCAATATCTTGAGTCTCAATAACATAACCGTTTACTAAAAGAAATTGATTCCAAGGATAAGAGGCCATCACCAGGAAACCATATCTATCCTATCGCCAATATCAAGACATCCATTTGCAAACTCTTTGAGCTTGATTGATCAACCTTTATTTCTTAAACCCAAATACTTAACCGTGGGAAAGGGGGAAAGCTTGATATATGTTCACTCTCACAATCATCAAAGTTAAAAGCAAAGAGAAACAAACTCTTTTCCCGATATAAAGAAAAACATTTCCAAGTAAGGAAGTAAAAAAAAATCATCTAAAGAAAAGCAAAGAAAAGAATATCCTTGCCTCATCAAAAGAGATATTTTCCCAATAAGGAAGCAGTCAAAAGAAAAAATCAAGCCGTGTATGCTTCGAGGGGCTTCAACAAGGAATCAATGAACTATGTCAAACCTAATTCTCTAAAGTAGAGATACGTAGGCAACCTAAGAAGTCACTTTAAGTTCAATCACATGCTTATAAAAAATATGCCCACAAGGGATTAGGTTCGATCATATATTAAGAAGGTGCACACAAGAGGCTTGGTATCATGAACATAGGGGGTTTTGAGCCTTGTATCATTTCATTTATTTAACCTTACCCAAGCTTATATTTCATCCTTAATACTAAGACTACCTTGAGGTCTTACTTTCTTAAGGGGATCATCACACTTCAACTGAGCACTCTTTCATAGGGTCCTACAAAAGCGGATGGATCATATAACAAACAGTTTCAAATAAGGGGAATCCTCCTTGCCTATTTGCACAACATTGCTTCTTCATTTCTTACCCACTTTTTGAAGTAACTCATCAATGGGCTTCCTCCCTACCTGTTTGCACTAAATTACTTGCTTATGTTTACCTATTTTCTGAAGTAACTAACTCTCGTTTCACGAGGGGCTTCCTTATGCCTTATATATCTTAAGAGAAACCTTCACTTTTCTAGATTATACTTTAGTCAAGGGGCTATTTCATGCCAATATGAAAGCCTTCTTTCATCTAAAAAGGTTCTATTTCACTTCTTCCATTACTTTGATAACTTCACCCATATCTTAGGTAAGCGTCCCATCACTTTTGCTTTTTTAATATGTTTTTCATTCAATGGCTCCATTTTAAATTCTTAGTTAAACACATAATCTTTTGTGAAAGCAATGATTCTCATTTTCTCACATGAGTAGACTAAATCATGTTCAAAATAATTCTCTAAGTTTTTTAAAGAATCTCTCAAAGCATTTTGAAAGATGAAAGATTTTATCTATGAACTTGAGAATAAGTCTTTGATGGGTCAAGTCTCCTGAGTCTTTATACCTTTAATTCATAACTTGAGTTGTTTTTCTAAAATCATCTTCAAAGATGAGCAAGCTCACCATTTAAACCCTGATCAATGGTCCTTTTGAGCCTAAACAATCAACTTAATTGCAAACGATCTTGGGGTTAGTGGGATCCAAGCCAAAAGTCAAAATTTTCCCTAAACGAAAGAATCTTTTTTCAAAAATGGAAAGAATATGTTTTTAAAACATTCTAAGAACGTTTCACTCCTATCTAAGTCAAGAGAACTTCTTTCACTCCTATCTAAATTGAATGCATTTCCTTCACTCTTATCTAAGTTGAGTTTATATCTTTCACTCCTATCTAAGTTGGGTGCACTTCTTCTATTCTTATCTAATTTGAGTGCACTTCTTTCACTCCTTTTTAGGTTGAACACATTCCTTCCACTCCTATCTAAGTTGACTGTATTCCCTTCACTCCTATCTGAGTTGAGTTCTCTTTTTGGGTATCTCCTTTATGATTCTATTTAAGTTGAGTATGTTCTCCTATCTGAGGTGAGAGTTTTCATTAATATGATTCCTTCATACCTATCTTAGTAAGATACATTTCTATATTCTTATCTAAGTTGAGTCTTCCCTCCCTCTATCTAGGTCAAGGCTTCTTCTTGCGTATTTTGTCTCTCTTGCTTAAGGAAAGCATTTCCTCAACTTCTATAACAATTGAGTAAATTACTTCATTCTTAACTAAACAAGTGTGTCTTCTTTTAAAGTTGATTACATTTCTTGATTCCCTTATCCTAAGCAAGACCTAATGGTCTGAATCTCGACCAAACCCTTTCCCATGGAGTCAATTTCACCTCAAACTCATCATTCTCCTTAGTAGATCTGATTAGTCTAATCCTTACAAAAGTTAGGCTATCATCATGAAGGAAATTTCAAGTTTCCCTATTGGAGTTAATCTCAATTATCTCCTCAACTCACCATTATCAAGTCCAAAGAACCAATTTGATTTCCTCTCCCCAGTGAGTCATAACCACCAAGTTATCCCAATGATTCAAGTTTTCCCTAGCAGGGTTAAGTCATGTTATTCAGTCTTCCCCACTGAGTCACAATCTAATAAAAAATCATTTCCATATGGATTTTAGATCCCCAAAAAAATAGTGTGAAATCATTCTCAAATCTTGATACCTATTAGGATCACATTTCCTTATAGGTAAGACGTTCATCAAGGATATAACCCTTCTAGGTAAGTCGTCTGAGGACACAATTTCATAAAACCTGTCAAGATAGAGTTTCCTTTTAGATAAGTCTTTTATCATAAGATCTTATAAACCTATTAGGATGGAGTTCTCTTTTAGGTAAGTCGTCTAAGGAAGCAATTTCATAAAACCTATTAGGATGGAGGCTTTTAGGTAAGTCGTTTGAGGATGTAATTTTATAAAGCCAAATAATTGGGGTTCCCTTTTAGAGAAGTCGTTTGAGGATGAAATTTCATAAAATCTATCAAGATAACATTCCTTTCAGATAAGTCGTCTAAAGACGCAATTTTATAAAATATGTTAGGATAGCATTTCTTTTAGATAAGTTATCTAAGGATACAATTTGGGAAAATCTGTCAAGATAGCATTCCATTCAAATAAGTCGTCTGAGAACATAATTTCAGAGAATCTGCCAAGATAACATTCCTTTCAGGTAGGTCATCTGTGGGCGTAAATTCACAAAATTGATCGGGATAGCATTCCTTTCAAATAAATTATTTGAGGACGCAATTTCTTAAAACCTATTAAGATAGGGTTTCCTTCTATGTGATGCTCTCAAAGGATAGCAATCCTTCTTGGTTCCTTTCCACCGTTACTCATGAATTACAGACGATTTGATTCACTTTAAGGTGATACGTAGGAATCTCATATAAAATGAGTCCGACCACATCAATTCCACACTCAAGGTCAACATAGTCATCATTTTCTTGCGTTGACATTTGCTTGCTTGCAAGCTTCACTAACGAGGGGTTCTCTATAGACACCTTATTTTGAGACCCTTGATTGTATAGGTTTAATCATGTCATTTTTGGGAAGTTACTACCATATGTCCCGTCTAGGGGTATTTTAGTAATTTCACATTTTGCCCACTAAGGGAATTTCTGTCATTATCCCCCTCATGGGCATTTTGGTCATTTTGCCTATTAGGGGCATTTTGATTATTATGCCCACTAAGGGAATTTTGGTTATTCTGCCCATTAGGGGCATTTTGGTCATTTGGTATAATAGGACCCTTTAGGGCATTTTAGTCATCATGAACATTTTTTACTAAAAATGGTAATTTGGTAATTTCTAGCATTTTCCACACTTTAGGAGTAGTTTGGTAAATACCAGAGGTTTCCTACTTTCTAAGGGTATTTCTATAATATTGGCGTCATTTTTCCCTTTGAAAGGGCACTTTGGTAATTTTAGTACAATCTTATCCCTTATAGGTTATTTTAGTCATTTAATAGCATACATGTAATTTATTGTCATTTTACTTATATAGGATTAATTTGGTAATTTTAGCCCTTAGAGACAATTTTGACTTTTTATGCCGTAGTGGCATTTTTGTAATTACCATGTCCCTATATTCTCCATCAAATTAGGGGCGATATAGTAAAAAAAGGTGTGCACCAAAAAGTTGCCTATTTTCCTCCCTTCCTTGTCTCAAGGGAGTTTCCATAGCAATCTCCCTTGTTTTAATGGATTTACCTTTATTTGTGTGCTAAAAACCTTCATAATCTTGTTTGCTTGCTCACTAAGCATTAATCTTAGCCATCCATCTGTAGGATTCATTATGAGCCCTTGGATCAAACCTCCTTACTTTTTTTTCTATCAATAAGACTCTTTGGCCACCATAATTATGGATAAAAAGTTTAGGAGTCAAACTGTTGTTGCAATAATTCTCTCTCTTCTCTCTATATATTTTTTAAGCCATGTTCTACACAAGCAAGAGTTATACTCCAATGAAGACGAATTTCTACACAATTGGAGATTCAACATCAAGGAGTTCAGCCAAAGCCTTGTTTAATAAACCGTAAGTAATCAGGTACGCTCCCTAAAACCCATCTTTTTCTCTTATCCCAATTCAATTCATCCTTTCACAATAGAATCAATTGAATTGGAGAATTAAGTTGGCACTAATTCCATTATCTAAATAAAAAAGAGTCAAAACTCCATACAGTTGATCATTTGATCCCGCTTCCAGTCATGCTGACTAATCAACCAATTTGGTGTAAACAGACTCCACTACTTATGTTTACTTTCACTTAACTCTTGTACTTAGGAAATGAGACTTAATCTTTTACAATGAATTTAATGTTTAGGACCAAGGGGTCCGATATTGTAATTGGCTAATCTAGTTTGACAAAATGTACTTTGATTGTAATCATTGCATTAGTCCTGGGCTTAGAGTATCTCAATGCCCGTTTAATTCCAAGACAGACCAAGCTTCATTGTCGGGCATATTTATCGGCTGACTTGGTTCAAAAAGGGTAATTTGGACTTTTGTTTTGATTTGGATCTCATACACTCACACGTTGTGTCACGCCCCGAATTCCCGACCGAACCCGGGGACGCGACTGAAGGAAACAAAAGAAGAAAATAAATGGACGAGTAAATAAATAAATAAATATTTAACGAATTTTAACTAAGTTTACTAATTTAGATACAAGCCTATTCCACTAACATAACGCTACATCCATATATCTCTATCAATACACATACATTCCCGGTTTATACAAATTTCGGCAGAACCTCCTTTCGAACCTTTTTCCCCCTGATAATCACAATGCATCATATAACATCATATAAATATAAATACATCACAATCCATCCTCACTCGATGGCCACGACCTTATCAAAGTTAAATAAACATTGTCTAATTATCCAATCCATCACATCTACTCTTACACTTAAACTAAAAGATCATTTATTACAATATACAATACCATTTCCATTCTTTTTAGAAACACACCAATCCTTTATAAAATCAAAATACGCCCCAAGGGCCCAAATATTCTTCCAAATTTATTTCCTCTCCTTTCTCCAAGACTTCATCAAGTCCCGCGTACTAGGATGCTTTATCTGAAACCTGTGCCCACGAATAGGTCAGCGCCAACATGCTGGTATGGTACAATACTAATGCAAGGAATAAAATTAAGTCATGACATGTGCAAGTGTACATGTATATCTATATGCCTCCCTAATCATTCATACAATATGATGGCAATGTACAAACTACATCTGTATAAAAACCCTATATCACGTTCACAAATTCATCAACACAATGCACAAGTAATATGCATGACACACCCATGCATCTCAATGTCACACCCATGTCTCGCTTCACTGGTTCTTCCCCGTTGGCATGCAAGTACCAATATATGTCTCGCTTTACGGTCCGGACCCCGTAGGCCTGCGAGTACCTAATGGCCAATTTTGGGTTTTTCACCACAGGATCTACACCCTCATAATGCACCAGCACATCGTGCTGACCCACACTATGTTTTCAAGGAATTACACTATGCCAATATGCCATGATTTCATCATGCAATAATACAGTTCAAATGAAACATCACTCTCATAAGCATATGCAACATGCTTTAAATCATGCATCACATTTAAGATCAAATCCCAAGACTTCATCCACAAATCTACGTGTCATGCTCGATCAATCTCAACACTTACGCAAATCCACATGTCACAATATCAACAAGCCTTCTAAATCACATATGATGACAACTCAAGAAGTAAACCACATTTCCCAAATAATCATAAAGAACATGGAAACATATAACAATCAACTCAAAGAAGCAATAATTCCTATGTGATCTTCTATCAGCAGACAAGCACAAAAAGCATTCAAGCAATATGCACATCAATCCTAATTTAATTCTATTCCTTACTTAGTAAAGTACCATACCTGATCGGGTTATCTCAACCCCACGAAGCTGTGTCCATTATGCAATCCAAATCAACCACATTAATCTTTAATCCACGGTTCGGAAATTGAAGAAAACACACCGGCAGGTTGATCGAGTCGGCCAACCATTTTAAATCCAGTTTCATTAGCTTCTTCAGCCTTTTTCCCTCAAGCAGACGATGATCCTGACAGATTCTATCCCTTTATCATCCCATCCATCTTATCATCCCATCCATTAGATATTGAAGAACTTTCCTTTCTCAATCTCTTTAGACATGGCTTCATTCAAATCCTCAAGTAATGCTGGGAACAGCTCTATGTAACGATCCCCTAAGCGTCAGCACGTCCTTGGCCGTTGCTACTTTAAAGAACCCATATGTTAACGAAAAACCTGTGGCTAAACTGAAACTCCCAGCAACCCAATCATGTGTTACACCACCAATATGGGAACTGAGTTTCAAAAAAATTCCCTTAAATTTGCCCAACAACCTATCTTCAAGACTTCCAAAGGATACTCCTCAAACGTCTGCTAGAAATGTTCCCCACAAGCAAGACTGAATTTCATTCAACTAACTTCTTCACTTCCATTTACTGTTGCATCCCACACACATAAATATATTTAAATATATACACCACCTGCTGCTTCTATCAAGTTCTTTTAAACTCAAACAACCAGTTTTACAGTCGACCCTCAACATCCATGACAGCCGTATCGGGCCTTGGAGTATCAGGCCTAGCGTCTTTCTCTATTCCAAACATCAACGCCAAGTGTTCCACCTAGAACCTTTAAGATTTCCCCCAATTTTCTGCTCAATAATCCATAACCGCTGCTCCAACACGCTGCTGCTTTGGGCTCCCTTTACCCGGTCTCTATCCATCCAGGTCAGTCCCCAAATTTTCATAGCGAGCGCTGTAACGGAAACTCCTCCAATCAGCTCTCACACGACATGTACAATCCTCATCGGCATTGACAATTAACCTGTCAAATATAGAGCAGCCCCAACGCACCGAACTCCAAATCTGCTCTGTTAATTCATTCTAGATGTTCTTCATATCGAGAAATAATGCTATACTTCAATAAGAGACCCAACCAGAAACTCCTCTTCAGTTTCATAAACAACTAGCATATTTAAATACCTCTGTCGCTACATAACATACAAACATATACCTGTACTGACCTCCTTGGTCCAACACTAGTCTCTTCCAATTCCTCTGGATTAACAAAGACCTGACACACGGAACAACAATCTGAGCTATACATGAGCATTCGATTTGGTCATCCCCTATTGCTGCAACATTGGATAAGACCAGTTGCAAAGGTGTGCTACTTTGGCCCTGAGTACTCTCAAGTTCCACAATTTTCACCGACACATCGCACAACTTCTTCCTCGAATCAGTAGAAATCGGTACGATTCCCTGCAGGTTCACCGATCCATGAAGCTCTCTGTACTCAACTAGAAGCGGCAGAAACAGAGGAAATCCCATTCTCTCACTCTGCACTACTGTCCCTCTACTGTCGTTTGGCTTCCAAAGCCGCTTCTGTTACTGCCTGAGCACATACCAGCCACGGAATCTAATCAACAAGTCCTAATTCTTGACATATTTGAACCTCGATCTGCCTCTCCAACACGGAGATGATTGGATTAGCAAAATCCAACTCGCTACACCTCCATACATATACATATATACATAAATATACCGCCTGCCGCACCGCTTATACACTCACCCATTTCTACACTCTTTCTCTTCCAATCTCTCTTTCCTGATTCATCTAACACCCACACACATATATAAATATACACACATGAACCATCCCACAAAACCCAACGCCTGAACTAATTGAAGCAACCATCTCACAAAAACCGCAACACCCACGCACAGTCCCAAGCCAAACCAGAATCCCCTCTGTTGCACTTCCTTACGCCACTGCACATACACATCGTTACACACACAGCCCTCTCTCAATCTCCAACAAATCACAACAATCATAAAACAGCACCTCACTTCCTATCATCCCTCGGCTGCACCGCTACTGCCTTCTTCTTCTCTAATTTCCTCCAATTTTTTCCTTTGCTTCAACGCCATAAACAACACACATATATACATATTCCCCTGTTTTTCATGCGACCTGTCCACCGCCACACACACCTTGGTCCGTTACACCTCCAGAGACTTCTGGAACTCTCTTCGCACCGCCTCTTCTTCCCTTTCTCTTTTTCCCCTTTCTCTTTTTCTCTCTCTCTCTTTTCTTTTCTTCCCCTGTTCTCACGCGACTTCCCCATGTTTTTTTTTTTTTCCATCTCTCTCTCTCTCGGTTTCCTTCTTTATTTCTCTCTAACACTCAAACACACACCACACATTATATGTCCATTTCCCAAGGCTGCCGACACCCTACCTGATATATCTCCCTTTTTTTTTTTTTTTTTTTAACTTACCATATTAAATATTTTATAAATATTTTATGCCACAAAATAGTATAAAATGCTAGTAATTTGATATAAAGTCGGGGCTCAATTTAATTATTTATTTACCAATATTAGATATCGTTCGGGTCCCATGTTATATTCCCTATATTTTATTTTATTATTATATTTTTTTTTCAAGTCTCTACACATTGCATGCATTACATATAGAAGACATCATATCATCATGTGTGTAGTTGACTTGTGTTTTGAAACAATTTTGCTAATAATGTATATTTCAAAACACTTAGGGAAATTGAGTTCAAAAGGCAAACAAAGAATGAACAACTCTCTGTTGCTCGTTCGAACGAAAAATTGAGGCTCGTTCTTGCTCGTCCTATCTCGTTGGAAAGGACTACATCAAACGATGAGTTGCCACCTCTACACGTTGTTCATTTGATATTCGTTCCTATCTCGTTCGATTGAAAAGTGATCGTTTGAATGAACTACTAATTTGTTTGAATGAACACTGCGCGAAAACATAAAATTTTCTATTTTCAAGCCTCTTTTGAGATCCGATCTTAATGTTATAAATTCATAAAAATTCAGTTTGAATTTAGTGAAAATAAAGTTATAGACAGTTTAAATTGTGAGAGCTATACATTTGAGAGATCTTAGAGATTTCATGAATGAAGATTCATTACTTGTAAATTATATATATCTCTACTCTATTCATTCATCGATTTAGATCACATCACATTATCCAAGTCAATTCAAAAAGCCTCAATTCCATGTCAATTCATCATAAATATTTTAGAGTTCAACCTTGAGGATTCATTGTTGAGTGATCGGAGAAGTTCGAGGTTGTGAGGAGTTATAATTGTGAAGTGGCCCGATTGAAGGATTCTGAGACTGTAAAGAGCGCCCAATTGTGTGAAGATTCTAACTATGGAGCAAGCTTATGGATTCAAGGGAAGGGAAGATTGAAGACGGATGAGTAAAATGATACTTGAGGTACTAAGGATGGTTCTTCATCGCATCATAATTCAATCTCACTCATAGTGGACTCTTCTATGAGCATAGCCGGCTCTAGAGTTTTACACCTTGGATAGTTTTCCTTGGTGGTTTCTCTATCATCACTTCGGTTTGCAACTCTTTTACTCTTAATGTTTTATAATTTCCAATTTGCTAGAATTGATTGCTTCCGCTTAATAAAAATTTAGGTTTTCATCAATAATGAAATTTGGACATCAATTGAATAATTGAAAACCTTAATTGTGAAATTGAAATTATAAATTGAATTGTGGAATTAAAAATTGATCACATAGCCTAATTTCTACTTGAATTGTGAAATTGACAATTGAATTGGATTAGTAGATCGATTAGGCTTGTGTTGAATGGTTTGTATTTGAACACTGCATGATTACTACATTGTATGGATTGAGCTTATAATTGAATTGTTCAGATTTTTTGAATATTGATTGCATTTACAATTCATATTTTGTGCCATCTTAGTAGTTGCTAGTGATGTGGTTAAAAAATTGAAAAATTTAGTACAAACCTATTCAAACCCCCCTTCTAAGTTAGTTTCACACCACAGGACCAACCAACAAAATGGTATCAAAACTTACTTTCAAAGGCAATTGATTGGATACCTAAGTGTGAAAAATAGAAGGGATAAGAGAGGGTGGATCGATCTCCCGACCACCTCTATTTGACAACTCAAATTACGCATATTAGAAAGCTCGTATGAGAGCAATTATAAAAGCCGTGAATGAGTGAGTTTGGCCTACCGTCCAAGAAGGTTGGACATTTTCGGTCACAACCGCTACTATGAGAATTCCCTCCGTACCCAAACCTTCAAACACATGGAATGAATTAGAGCTTAGAGTTAGTGGATATAACATTAAAGGCCTAAATGCCATTTTTAATGTGGTAACTCTAGATAAGTTTCATCTCATCACAACATGTGAGATAGCTAAAGAGGCATGGGATATCTTCGAGACTACCCACGAGGGTACGTTGGTGGTCAAGAGGTCCAAGCTTCAAATGTTAACTTCTAGGTTTGAATCACTAAGAATAGAGGATTTGAACACTTTTGTCGAATTCTATGCAAAGTTAAGTGACATAGTGAATTCATCATTTAACCTAGGAAAAAAGATAGAAAGGACCACGATAGTGAGAAAGATCATGAGATCTCTCCCCAAGAGATTCTGACTCTCACATCCCAGAACCACCCTGTGCAGATGTAATAACCCAAAAAAAAATTTTTTTTTTTTTGATATGAAAATTTTCTTGGTTATTAAATAATTTTATTATTATTATTATTATTGGTATTCTTAGTACATGTGTTATATATATATATATATATAAGTGGTATGCATGTGTAAAATGAAGTATATGCAAGTGTATATATAAATATATATATATATATATAAATCTGTGGGAGTGTGTGTGCATGTGGATGGACATATGTATGTATGTATATATGGCAGTGTGTGTGCAACCGACCTAGTGTGTGTGTCTAGTGTGTGTATATGAGTGGATAGGTATATAGGTATAGATGTAGAGCAGCTTTGCATTTAATGCAAAGCTGCTTTGTAGGGAAATTTGGGAGGCTGATGCAGAGAGAAAAAGGTCAAGAAAAGGGGCTGATGTGAGAGAGAGACGTGTGAGATTTGGTGGAGTTGTATATGGGTGTTGGTCTCTGTTGGGGAGGAAAGAAAGGAAAGAAAAACTGAGAGCAAGGGAGAGAGAGAGAGTTCTGAAAAAGGAAAGAAGCAGAAGTGGATCAAGAGGAACATAAGTGAGAGGAGACCTGCAACCAAGAAAAATCAGAAATTTTAGGTAAGTGGGTGCTTCTGTTTTAAATTTCAAAAGCATGATTTGTTTGGTTTAAATCATAGGGTTTTATAAAGCATGATTTTAGCTTTCAAATGCAAAAAGAATGATAGAAAATGGTTAAGGAAATAGGGAGGAAATCCAAGTTGCAGGTCTCGATTATGAGAGTTGATTCTTGATATTTTATGTGAGAAACCATGTTTAAATAACCTAAAGATAATCCTACGAGGTGCAGAAAGAGAATGGAAAAAGAAAGAATGAAAAACAATCAAGACCGAGCATGAAATTAAGAAAAATTAGCTCGCCGGAAAACCGGCCGGAGCTATTAGACCTCTATTTCGTGAAGATTGAGAAGACTTTGAGGGAAATGGAGGATGGAGATGGAATCTACGCGAAAAACCCTAGAGGATCACATTTTTAAAATCCTAAAAAGTCGCCGGAGATCGGTCGCCGGCGCTGGAGAAGGCGCCGGAACCCTACTGGCCCATCGCCGAAAAATCAGGGGACGAAGGGGGGGCTGATCCGGGCTTGGGTCGGGTCGGTTCGGGTCGGGTTGGGCTTGGGCCGGTCCGCCCCCTGCCACGTGTCGCTCCCCTGTTTTAACTTAAAAACCCAATGGGTCTGTTTGGCTACAAGGATAAGAGATTAGAAATTAAAATTAAATGGGAACAGGGATATCTTATCCCTGTTTTGGATTAGCCACTGTTTGGCTATCCAAATTGAGAATAAGGGTTTTCCAAAATTACAGAATTGCCCCTAGACTTTTAAAAATTACAAACTTGACCCTGAACTTTCAGAAATTACATTTTAACCCCTGTACTTTGGAGAAATTACAGTTAGGCCCACCAGAATTAAATATTAATAAAATATTAATAAAATGTTAATTAAATTAATTAATTAATTAATTAATTAATTTAATTATTTAAATATTCTAAAATAATCCGGAGTCCAAATGGGACAAGTCATTAGTGTAATTTGACTATCTCGACCATTCCGAGGCCAATGGTGAGGTCCATTTTACGAGACTGGGGTCCCAAAAAATAAAAGACCCGTAGTAACCTTTAAAATTACCAAAATGCCCCTAGGTTGAAACACTATCAAACAGACTCCAAATTTAGTAAATGAATAGTGAAACTTTATTATCTCGAGCATTCCGGATTCAACCGTAGAGTCCGATTTGTGAAAAGAGGTCACAAAATGTAGGGACCCATGTAAGGTGCAAAATGACTGTTTTGCCCTTTTGAACCCAAGTGTCCGAATTGAATTCTACAAAAGCCTAAACTTATTTTCTTCGACGTTCCGGACTCAATGGTAGAGTCTAATTTAGCAAAATAGAAACTTATGAATTAAAGACATAAAATTTGATGAATAGCATAATTCAAGTGACAATTAAACTGAGTTTCATGTTATGAATTTTAGGGACACGGAAAGGCAAAGAGAAGGTGACCTAACCTTCGGTGTTCTTACGGTGGTTTCACTTTACTACGAGTATACTTTTCCGGTTTGAGATCGATTACCAGGTACGATATATTGTGCTAAGTAAGAAATAGAATTAAGATTAGGAATACTTGTTCTGCTGCCTTGATTGTTCACATGCTTGCTTGAATGTTCGCATGCTTATGTGCTTCATGCTATCTTGCTGATGTTGGATGATGATTATGTGTATACCACGTGTGTTAGTGTAGTGTGTGAATTATATGCCTTGAGAACTGTTGATATTATGAAATATGTACTCGAAAGCATGCTTTATGTATGAAAAAGATGCATCATTGAGATTACCTTACGACATGATGAAATCAGAGCATATTGGTATAGTGTGATTCCTTGGACATGGTGTGGGTAAGCACTTGGTGCTTTGCATTATGAAGGTGCAGATCCTGTGGTGAAAAACCCAAAATCGGCCAATAGGTACTTGCCTGCTTGACGGATTCCGGACCGTGAAGCGAGACATACGGGGCGGTACTCATGCCAGCGGAGAATGACCGTATCATGAGACATGGGTGGCATAGAGTTGCATGGGTGTGTCACGCATACTGCTCATATACTGCATATTGTTTATATGCTGCCATCATGATATCGAATGCCATATAGAAATAACTGTACACTTGCACATGCCACGACCTTAGTTCTGTTTCTTGCATTAGCATTATATTGTACCAGCATGTTGAGCTGACCCCTTTAGTGGGGCAAACATTTCAGATGATGTCCCAGCTGTACGAGACGAGGAGATGATCTGATTAGGGACTATGTTAGGCCCAAGGGGCACTTTTGATATTGTGTAAGGGCATAAGCCCGAGACTGTATTTTATTTTGTATGTTGTAAAATAGATGGACTAGACCTTCTGTATGTATCAGAACAGTATGTAGAATGTATGTGATTGTCCTTAATTATCTTTTATTCCTTTATTATTTTATTTCTTTTGTCTCGTTACTCGAGCCTCGGGTTCGCTGGAATTCGGGGCGTGACAGCAGATTAGGGATAATGACCGGCCAATTAGACACTTTACCAATACGCTAATTCTTTTTCGCATATTGACGGTATGTTTAGTCGAAAGCCTCTTTACATAACCAAGTAGATTGCATTCAGTGGTATAAAAACTTGCAGCGGAAATCTGAGTCTGTAAAATTTTTTTTGTTTAAATGCAATCACACTCGGCAAAGCATAAGTAATGTTACATCAGAGTTGCAATAATATGAGCCCAACATTACTTTACACATAAGTGTTTGAACTATTACATCGTTCACCTTCTATTCTTACTCTCAGCTGTCATAATAATTTGGTATTTACCACCTTAGGTTGGCACTTCCATAGCTAGGATATTAATCATCTTTTAGCTATAGTCTCTATTCATCATAACTCACTATCATTTGGACTTGTATCTTCTTAGTCATTCTGAAAATACACAGAATCAAACCTATGAGCTTTATGAAAATCTCATAAGTAAAGCAAGTTCCTTATCATAGGTTTCTAGAAAAAAACCCCTTTTTAAAACCTTCCGTGGCTTTATATAAGATTTCATTTACTTTTATAAACATTTGGAAACACTTATGACTTTTGTAAACATTCATAACTTTCATAACCATTTAGAAATATTTATGACTTTCGTAAACATTCATGGCTTTCATAAACTTTCATAAATATTTAGAAACATTTATGGCTTTTGTAAACATTCATGGCTTTCATAAACAATCTTGGCTTTCATGGATAGCAGTTAAAAGAGATGTATTAAAAGCTACTACCATTCTTAAAACGTATTCGTATAACTAATTGCAAGGCATTTAAGAAAATGCAGATTCTTTTGTCGGATAGTTTTGCAAGGTAATTTACTTTAATATTATGTTTATGAGATTAATTACATATTAATTATTTGACATCTTAAATTGGAACTAGTAGGCCGTAAATGTTAAAAAAAGTACATGAAGGAAAACTTGGGCAAATTAGAGCAATGAGAGAATAAAATGAACTTAAATCAATTTGTCAATAAATACGAAATATTTTTTGTCGAATAAAACATGATATAATATGACAAAAAAATAAGATTTACAACGTAAAAATTTAGTACACAAAAATCAAAAGTAAGGCGAGAATACTAAGGGTTTTTAAAAACGATTAAGCCACAATTTGAAAATGTGACGAGTAATACCTAAAATGCCAAACAAGGCATAAGTAAGAAAAATGGGGGGAAAATGAGGCCAAAAGGGAAGCCAAAAGATTTGAACCCTAGACCAAATGAGGGAAAAACTTAAAGCCCAAAAAGAACACCAATTCGGCTACAAGCACTTTTGTGTTATATAATGCATACGATATATATTTATATATACATGCCCTAATAAGTTTCAATTTTACACACTCAAAATTGAGGTGGCTGCATGCCATTGGACCACACCTTCACCCAATGACATGATATGAACCACATCAGCCATATATATATATATATACATGATGACATGTATATATAGGGCTTAGGTGACTGTGTTGTGATTTCAGACTTGTGTGTGCTTGTGACATAGACCCTTTTGCAGGCTTAGAGTGTGTGTGAGGTTAGTGTATGATTGAGTGCATGCAGAGAGAGAGTGAGATAGAAAGTGAAGAAAGAAGAATAAGAGAAGAGGAGAAAGAAGCAGGAATGCAAGCATGTAGACTTGAAGCTGTATTGAGGGTTTCAAAATCTTGAACCTAGAAGGGAGAAGGAGCCATTATTGAAGGTATAATTTGGAAACTTAATTTTTTCCCTCTCTAAAGAAGCATGACTAATTTAGCACTATTTTTGTCATTAGAAGATACTAAGTTGTATGCATGTGAGAAAGGAGTGTGTAACAAGCGATTAGAAGCAAAATAGAATGGTTTCAAGCTAGGAAACACAAATCTGCCATTGTTGGACCTTGGTTAAGGTAGGTTTGAAAAAAAGTTGATTAAATCCATTTTTGATACTAAGGAAGGAACTAGATACTATGAGGGTTATAAAAACCCTAAGCCATGACCAGAACCCTCAAGGGAAGGCCATGAAAAAGTTGAGTTGCAGCCATAGGTTTACAAACCCATTTCCCTAAAACGAACACTAAAGTTAATTTTTGGATTGAGGAACGAAAGCCCATGAAATGAGGATCATCACAGGCCAAACCTCGAGCATTTTGGTGTAGAAATAAAGGTATATAGTCGAGTTGCAAGTACACCATGATTGAGTGTGATCGAGCTTTTGGGCTCGATTTCATGCCCCAAATTAACGAAGAAAGATGAGTTAGAAACCCTAGAAGTGCTTTGAAAATGAAAGTAGACAAAAAGGAGTCCTAAAACTCCATGAGATAGAAAGGGAAATTTTCTGCAAATTAGAGCTACAGTAGCCTCGCGAGTGGAGAAGAAGATGAACAAGAAAAGGGTTGGGTCGGGTCAGATCTGAGTTCGAGTCGGGACCCACCCCATCGTGCAATAGGGTTAGTGGAACGGCACCGTTTAAGTATTTGAGTTTTTATATTTAAACCAGTTTGGGTCTATTTGGATACGTGTGTAATAAATTCCATTTAATGACCTTGTTCTGAACAAGGTTATACTATCCACATTTGAGGCCTTGTCCGCTGTTTGGTTTTGAAATAATTTGAAAAAAAATATGAGCAACGATCAGTGGGTTTCGAACCCTTGATGTATGCATGTGTGTGAAACCTAATCCACTTGTGTGAACCACTGTGCCACTGAGGCACTTGGTTAAAATAGTACCTAAATAAATATAAAATATAATATAAAATAATTTAATTTAATTAATTTAAATTAGTAAAATATTCTCGGTGTCCGAATAAAATAAAAAGGCTGTGTAACCCAACATTTTTGGGTATTCCAGACTCAATGGAGGAGTCCAAATTGCAAAATTAAATCACATAAAAATACGAACGAACAAACTGGGTTAATCCCAAAATTATCCTAAAGGCCAAATAATGATACCGAACGACCCCCAAAAATTATAAGAATACATACCTTAGAGTTTTTCGACGTTTCGGACTCAGCAGTGGAGTCTGTTTTGCCAAATTAAATATCTAAAGTATTGATATATGAAATGGTCTATTTTTAAGACACTCTAAAAATAAGACAATGCTACCAAGAGGGGAAAAATAAGCCCATAGACTTAAAATACGACACATGAGATAAAAGGATCGTAACTTTATAATAAAATTAGGTTAAGTTTATGAATGAAAAAAAACTGAATAATATTTCCTGATTTAGAGGACCTTCCGAGGGAAAAGAAAAGGAAGTCTGATTCCTCGTGAAAGAAGGCAGAAGCTATTTTGAAGTAAGTAAACCCTAACTTTAACATTTGGTATTCCTAGTCATGTCACACTTTGTTTCCTTGATGCTGCCAATTTGTAATCCATACATACCTAACATTGTTGAACTCCACAATTTAATGCTTGTTCTACATTGTGGATTTAATGAGAATTTGATTTTCAATATCCATATGTGATTACTTGTCCATTTCTATACTTGCTTGGATATTGGAAAATTTTTATGCCTCTCACTGCTAAGAATTTGCTATTCCACAAATATGTACATCGCTTGTGGAATTTTTATGATCATGATATTATTATGACTGCCTAGAGTTGTGATATATCACAACGTCCATCTGATTCACAGATGCTTTTGGACCTATGGGTCAGTGATTTAGAATGGAACCGAACACTTAGTCCATGGAGGACATGATATATGATAAAAAAAACTCTAGTGCTATTCAGGAGCTCGATAGTGGGGTGGACATGGATGAGTGCTTTTAGGGGAATGCAGGGCCCTATTTGTGATAGCATCTATTCTGTTAGTATCTTATATCGTTTATTGATATTCTGATGATGCACTCTTGGATTTTTTATATACCTTGCGAGCCTGTCTTTGTATATGTTTAATGAAGTATTCTTTGAATATTGATACGCCTTGTGAGCCTATCCTTGGATTATATGTTCATATACTATTTGATTGATGACATTTTTGCTTACCTATCTTTGGACTCGAATTGCTATCTTGTGATTTGTGGAAGCTAACTCTTGTATAGGCCAATCCCTATTGTTGATTTGCTTATTTTGTCTTGGGATGTGCCTTTTTGGACCCGGGTCATTGTTATTGATTCACACTTTTGGTGACTGGCTATTGTGACATTGTATCCCTTGTTTGCTATTGTGATATCATATCCTCATTTGCTATTGTTCATATCCTTCTTTTTAAACTAACCCTGACCCATAGAAGAGCAAGGGAATTTACTTATTGAGCTAAGTTAGCTCATTCCAATTATATCATTTTTTTCAGGACAACAAACTGTACAAGGACCATCAGGCGTACTGATTACGCCCAAAGAATAACGCGGATAGTTGTAGTGTAGCTTTGGGGTGTCGATTCTACAGGGAGACAAAATTAAAAGAATAATAGACAAAATTTCTGAAACTAAAGAAAAATATTAAACGCTTCACAAAAAACTAAAAATATAAAAAGTGATTTCGAATGCAAATAAAAACTAAACAAACTGATTAACGGACAAAGTACTCAAATTTAACGAACAATGGAGTGTCAAGAATCCCTTGCACATATCTGGTATTTTAACTATTTTTAATTCACTGATAACTCAATTGAGAATTTAAATTCCAAAAATCTCAACCGGAAGATATAAAATTATGAACCAAAATTAAACTGAAAGTAACCCTTTGAAAAAATCATTCAACACTTTTAAATCACTCAAATTATTATTCACATTGAAAAAACCCAAGGACGACAATATACCCAACGAGCAATATTGCAGCAAAGAATTGAATCAATATAAATAATTAATTGTTCCAAAAATAATCAAAACATCAATCCATTCAATAGAAAAAGCATGACTGAATCTATAAATAGACTGAACCCTTTAATTATTCGGAGAATAAAATCCAACAATAAATTGCGAATGATCATCAAAGAATTTAATAAATAAAAACCACGTACATGAATCAAAAATAAATTAAAACAACCATCTATGGTGCAAGTTTATCCCTAACCCCACTTGGAAAGTTAGTTACCCATGTACAGGACGGGTAACATAAAGCTCATGAAGAAAAATTGAGCCATGGAGTAGCCGCGGCTTTTTCTCTGCCCCAGAACTGCTGCGCACAGCCGTCCCTGTAATCTATATTTTTTCTGTTTTGTTTTTTTGTATTTGCCGCCCGGCTTTTCCTTTCTTTTCCTTTTTGGATTAGGTCAGCACTACAAGCTTCTTCTCTTTTTTTTATTCTTTTCTTTGCACCCTACAACCCAACAAACAATGCAATATTTAAAATATAAAATCTTATAAATTAATGCTCAAATACATCTTATTATAATTAGAAATGAAATAAAATAATATCAATTATATCCAATATTTCTATTCACTTTCTAGCATTTTAATATAATAATAGGGTATTTAGAATGCACTTTTGCGCACTCATCATACCCCCCAACTTACTCATTGCTAGTCCCTAGCAATTTTCATGCATTTGGCAAAAGGGATCAAGGAAAAACACACACAGCAGGCATCTAATCACACTTTTCAAATTTGCATATCAAAGCAATTTTAGAAATTCCATAACCCTATAACAATCAGTCCACTTATAGCAATTCACAGAGAGTGTGTGTGTGCTCCAAACCATATCCATCTAACCACAAACCATGACACATGCAACATCAAGAACATCCCAAGTAAAAGGTTCAACTCCATATCTCACGGGTATAAAAGTGTTTCATGTAGGGGTTCTCTCTATGGAGTTGACAAGGGGTGTATACGCTCGATGAAGAATTAGGCAACGATGTACAAGCAATAAGCAAACATTGATCTTAGGATAGGTGCACTAACAAATGAGACTTCCACCACTCTTTCCACAAGCTTACTTAGAATCAAAATGATCAACATAAAAAGGGTGTAACGTGGCTCAGGGATAAGGGCTATATGAAGAAGGATAACAAGGATTCAAAAACCTCCAAGTACATACTAAGAGAATTTCATTAAAAATCATAGCAAACCAAACTTCTCACTTGATGTACTCTTCAACTTTTCAAATCACTGAATAATAAAACGTCTCCTTATTCTTCTTCTTTCCTCTCCTTTTTCTTCACCCTTTTTGTCACGACCCGAAACCCACCCTGTGCGTATCTCGCATTGCAATAGCCACCCTCAGGCCCGGGGACCATAGGGCGAAGGCTCACATAAGCAGCGATATCAAATAGATGTGCAACATGTGATTGCGAAAGCGTGAAAAACTTTTTTCTTTTCTTTTCTTATTTTTAAATTATGCACATCCGTTCGGTACTGTCACTCTTACATAGCATACATGATTTAACATTCAGAGTATAACTAAAAACTTAAAGACTTCATAAATACAATACATGTTCAGTTGCCCCGTGGGGCTTATACATAACAGTGTACCGATCTTCTAATACAAAATATACTAATAATGTTCACAAGTTTCCTAAAGAAACTACTTAACTTGTCTTCCCAAAAATGGCAGATTCTTCATCATCGTCATCTAATCAAAACTGCCCTTAATCACCTGAAAGGGGGGTCCGAATAAAAATTCGGGTAAGCTAATCTAAGCTTGTGAGTAATTCCAGCATTCGTCATGGGGTTTCAATTGGTAGTGGTTTAACACATAAGAGTTTTATAAAATAATCACCACCAATTGCTCGTATACTTCGAACACAAAATATATGCATTCCTTAAAACAGATAGCTTGGAAATATTTAAAGTATTCAAGCTAACATATACTTCTTCATATGAAATATAGAAACTTCAAAACATATGCATAGTGAAAATGAGGGTAAAACTTGCTTCCATTTTCAAACATAACATCTTCTTAAACATAAAGCTTTGAAACACTTAAAGTGTTCAAGCTAAACACGTACTTCGTCAAATAAAGTATATAACTTTAAAACATGTACTTCTTCAAGTAAAACATATATTTCAAATATGTAAGTATGCATAATAATGTGGGTAAAACCTGCTTTCATTATCATACATGTCATCTTGTCACTTTCGTTAGTGGAATCTGTTTTGAACCGGACTCCCGTTTTACTGCAAGTGCTACAATGGAGATATCCCGTACTAGGGGGATCAGATCCTGCTACCTGGCATTTTGACAGTCAATTGAGTTCCGTGCAACCCAAAATCCCATCATATTTTTACAGATTAATTGAGTTCTGTACAACCCAAAAATCTGTGGGTGCTTATACACAATTTCTCTTGTATTTCAAAGACATTTATCACATGGCTTCTTCAAATAAACACTTTTCATGACTTCATAAAATCTTCCTATGCAAATTTAGAATATTGAACAAGATTTGGAATTTTAAACTTAGACATGCTGAAAACATATTTTTAAGGAAAAACTGTAGCTGAAAGCTATTTACTGAGCATGTCACAATTTTATAAGAACA
Source organism: Nyssa sinensis (assembly GCA_008638375.1). Lineage (NCBI taxonomy): Eukaryota > Viridiplantae > Streptophyta > Magnoliopsida > Cornales > Nyssaceae > Nyssa > Nyssa sinensis. Next base: position 38,940,395 of record CM018034.1, read on the forward strand.
GAATATTTAAAACAAGAATAACATAAATACTGAATTTGATATTCAAATGCTTCACATATTTTGAACTTAAAACTTCTTCAAATTCATGGAGTTAAATCTCCACTTCTAACACAAGGTTACTCACCTTAGTCCTTTAGGGTTAGTGCTAAAAATGCGCTTTCCCACTTCCTCTGTATTTCCTAAGAACAATTCATAATAACCTCATTAACTTCACATTCACTGTAATAACACCTATTGATATTTCTTAACTTATGATTAGTTCGTATTAGATCCTAAAACAATTTCATATGTACTTAATTTAACTCGTACTCTTAACCTATGACACAATTTAACGTCTTAGAAATTTAATTTATTTACTTCACATGTTGTCGCGTCATGTCTTCTCGTATCTTATTTCCTCATACTTGCCTCAGTTTAGTACTTTGGCAATAATTCAGTTTATAGCAATCTGACAGATGCTATTCATCAAATTTTATGTTCTTTTATTTTAGACATTTCTTTTGGTTGAATAAACTCTACCATTGAGTCCGGAGTGTCGAAGAAAGTCAGTTTAGGCTTTCCTATAATTTAATTCGGACTTTTTTATGAAAAGGGCAAAATGGTCATTTTGCCTATTTACGTGTCATGTTTTTCCATACTTCGTTTCATAATTTGGACTCCACCATTGAGTCCGGAATGTCGAAGAAAGTCAATTTAGACCTTCTCTGGTTTCAATTTGGCTTTTGGGGAACCAGGGGTAATTTGGTCATTTTACCCCTTTACGTGTCTTTATTTTTCGGGGCCCCGTCTCGCAAAATGGACCTCTCCATTGGTCTAAAAATATTCAAAATAGTCAAAATACACTATTTATTTACTTTATTTGGACTTCATTTGCTTCATTAATGACCCAAGGGCAAAATAGTAATTTTTTTATTTATTAAATAATTAAATTAATTATTTAATTATTTTTCTAGGGTATAATTGTAACACCCCGATCCTGTGAAATTAATAATTATTAATTAATACCGACTTACAGAATGATTTAGGGAATTAATCATAATCTTGACGGTCGCCATAGACCGATTAAATAAAGAAAATGTCTGGAGGGAAGGGTACCTTACCCGAATCCAAATTACTGATTAATTCGGTGAAATAACGCCGTTTTAATACTAACGGAACCCTGAATTAGCTAACTCGGGAAATCCTGAATGATTAATAAATGACACGGAACCTCTGACACTGAAGATAACGGAAATAGAAACTGACCGGAAGAAACCGCGTCGAAAAATGAGCTACGGAATGAAAGTTATGTAGCAAACACTGAAACTGAATTACTGCGCAGCCAAACAGGGCCTTAACCAAAAATGTGGAAAAAAAAGGGGCCAAATGGGAGGCCAAGGGAATTGAACCCTTGACCTTTGAGAGGGAATGAATTTTTCTCAAAAAGCTTACCAACTTGACTGCCATTACCTTGTGCACATATATACAACTAAATTGTATATATACTCAAGTTGTCCCAAGCTGCCACCCAAAGCAACCAATGAGATTACATGCAAACCCCATATGATGGATTAAATCAGCTCCCCTCAGCCCACGTCACCCCATGACCCTACTGATTCTCTGATGTGGACACACACATAAATGGAGATATATATATATATGTATAAGTGTATATGTGTATATATATATATATATCATACATAATAACATGTGGTTTAAAAGGATCACAAAAAGGGTCTTCTGTGAGGACTGAGTGACTGGTGTGTGTGTGTGTGCTCGGGTGGGGGAGGCAAGAGGGAGAGAAAGGGCTACCAAGTGAGGGTTTGCATGAGTCTTGATCATGGTGGGTGTGTGCATGTCACCCGTTGGAAACGAGATGCACCAAAAAAAGAGAGGATTCAGGAGGCATGACTGACTGAGGCACACCTAAGGTGCCAAAAATCTAGACTGAGCCGTGTAAGAGCAATGGCCTGAACCAAGAGGTATCATTTTTCTCTTAAAACTGAAAATTCCCTATTTAAGCTTTGACACTGTTTTGACAGTCTTTGGACACAATTAAACTATGTATATATACATTACTAGAGGTCTAGGATTGTTTTAGAACAACCGAAAGGGGCGGATGGCCATGAAAACCATTGAACTGTAACACGGCCACCATGGATGACCTTGCATGCAACCAATCTGAAATGACCAAAACCAAACCATGTTTGGATGGTCGAGTCTTGATCTATAGGTCACGAGAGTTTCCAAAACACCAACCCGCGACCCTAGAGCACTGATTTGGACCCTCAAAACCGAACCTATAGGTCTCGGCCATGGAACCCAAACTTGAAAATAGGCCTCTAAACCGAAATTTCTAAATGGGATGTTGATTCCCATGGACATACGGTCACAAGAAGCCAAACCTCGTGCGATTTGGTTGAGAAACGGGGCCGTATGACCGAACTGAAATTCCCCACGATAATCGGCTAAACAGAACTCCATGCATGGATTCGAAGCCCCAAACTGTTTCCAATATGTTGCTTTCACTTCCAGAAAGCTTTTGGAACCAAAATCAGTTGAAATCCATGCTTGAAACTCCACGAAAATAGAGAAAAATCAGGACTGGTATTAGGGCAACAGCGCCCTACGCATTGGGGAAGATGGAGTCGACTCGGCCGAGTTGGCCGAGTCATACTGAGTTGGCCCAAACACGTGTCGGCCAACGACCGTGCCACCGTTTTAATGGAACGGCACCGTTCTGGGGCAAACTGTTTTATTTTAAAATCTGATTCTGCCTGTTTGGTTACGGGTTTTAAAAATTAAAATCAAGTTTTGGGAATAAGCCATCCGTGGATAAGGGGGGCGATTGAGGTTAAATGGAATATGTAATTCCGGTTTTCTGAAGGGTCAGAACCGGTTGGTTTTTAAGTGTTTTGAACCGGTTCACTTGGTAAACCTTGAACCCTGTGGGTTGAACCCCTAATTTTATGTATTTACATTTTGACCCTGAAACTTTCTGAAAATTTCGGATATGCCCCAACAGTTCTGAAAAATTATACAGTGGCCTGAAATTTGGGAAAATTGTACATTTAAGCCCCTGCCAAATTAATTAAATAATAAAATAATAATTTAATAATTTTATTAATTAGGTAAAATTACGATTTTACCCCTGGACATTTAATATGTCAAACGGAGTCCAAATAAATTAAATAAATAGTGTATTTTCACTATTTCAAATATTCCGGACTCAATGGTACAGTCCGATTTTGGAAATACAGTACCGAAAAATACAGACCTGTAAGTGATAAATTACTGTACTGCCCCTGATGGCACCAGACCCAAATAAAAATAAAAGACAGTCTATTTTGACTATGTCCGGCGTTTTGAACTCAACGGTGAGGTCCGTTTAACAAACCGGAGTCCCGAAAAATACAGACACATAAAGTGTAAATGACCGTACTGCCCCTAATGATTCCCAGGGTCAATTAAACATAACAGATAGTCCAACTTAATTATGTCGGACACTTTAGACCCAACGGTGAGGTCCATTTTATGAACTGACGTGCCGAAAAATATGACACGTGAAATTACCAAATTACCCCTGATACTGTACAAAGCCCAAATGAAGTCCGATTGGGACGAAAATGATACCGATAGAAACCCGAACACTGATGAAACTGTATACCCAAATAGATGACGAACCGGGGTCAGAATCTTACGAAACGTAAAATGACCAAAATACCCCTAAGCACTGTAAGTGCAAGACAAAAGGTCAATCTGATCTGATAAATTATCGTAAGTATAATTATGAACACTGAAGGGCTAAGTAAGACTCCGGAACTATCAACGCGTAAAACGAGAAATGATCGATGTGTCCCGATGATCTAAAGCAGATACCAAACGAAGTCCAAAGGACTTGGAAATTCACATATAAGATATATGGGACATTCTGAGGACCACGATAGGATCCGGGACAGCAATGGTGAAATTACCATTTTGCCCTTAAGGCCAAATAAGTGCTTAACTGATAACGATTGAAGTCCAAATGACTTAAATCATAATCCTGATGACTGCTAAGCCTAATTAAAGAATGAAATAGCCTCGGGTGAGACCCAGTGAAAGGGCGATAGGCTACTAGGCTGTCTTAGGTGATCCGATAGATACCTAAGATGACAAATGAAACCTGGATGGATGAGTTCTGATCTGTATATGATTGATGATTATTGTTCAGGATATACATGGAGATGCCTGACGTATCTGGAGGTTATCGGATTGTTTGTGCAAGGAGATAACCGTAACAGTTTGTGAGTAACCCTGACTCCTGAACTGGTGTATAAGTTCTGTCTAGATACTGTATTTTGAAGCTCTGTACTATTTTGAATGTTATACTGTTTAAAAAGCATATATTTTGTCACGCCCCGGATTTCCACGAACCCGGGGAGCGACTAAATGAAAGAAAAGGAAGAAATAAATGACAATGAATTAAATTTAAATTAAATCTCCATCATCATTCCTCAAGTTTCTCCCAACAATTTAAGTAAAGATTCGACATTCAATATAACTCAAATCGTTCCTCAACATAGCTCAAGTATTCCTCTCAATTAATGCCCAAATACTTTAAATCATATTTAAAAACGGTTCTCAAAATGTTCTCAAAACCTTTCTCAAAGTGCCCTGTAATGGTCGCCCAAAAAGGGCTCAAAATACCCTAAGGTATAGTCCAAGAAGTGGTCCAAATAAATGGCCAAACATGGCCTTGATTTATGCCTAAAAAGTGTCCCATAAATTGCCCCAACTTAGCTTGGTATAATGGCCTAAAATGGTCTAAAATGAACTCAAAAGTTTGGGTCAAAATTATGGTTTAATGGCCTCCAAATGCCCTTGGAAGATAGGTTACAACATGGCCAAAACATGGCCAAAACAATGGCTGCCCATGGGTTGGACAGCAGGTGGCAGCATACAAGGCAACAGTGGGCGCGCGCATGGGCAGCAGCAGGCGCGCAGGGGGCAGGCCATTCGTGCGTAGGGGGCAGGCCACGCGCGTGCAGGGCGCACGGGCATAGGCGCGCGCAAGGCGCAGCGCGCGACAAGCTGCGGCTACTGGGCTGTTTTCTGGTTGTTTTACTGTTCCAACAGAGAACTGATTTTTTGATTTCTGAAAATTTACTGTTCATGGCTGCAACCTACTTTTCCCATTTTTGAATTTTTTCCAAGTCTTTTAAACCCTATTTTCTTCCCACTTTTAGCCCAAATTCCCTAGCTTCTAAGCACCCATTTTACGCATTTTTTTCCACTCCTTTTAAAAAGTCATTTACACACCTATTTCCCACTTTGATTCTACCAAAAATTCGACATAGTCTCCTTTGTTTTTTTCCAAGTATTTTCATCACCTAATAATCACAACATATATGGGTATAATTGCATCAAAATCCATCAACTCTTAAACATGCATCCACTATTTTCTAACACTTCCATTTCATGCATATTTAACTCCCGAATATCAAGTAACCTCTAGTATACATTTAAATCAAACATCATACATTCATTGAGTTCCAACTCATACATTTTTTTTAAATGGCCCAAGGCCTAAGGTTTACAATTTACATAAGTTTAAATATAAAATACAACAAAGTGGGCTTATGCCCATACATTCAAAACATGCCCCCAAAGGTCAAATCTTCTACAAAATCCATTTACTTCCTTTTTCTTCAACACTCAAAGAAGTCTCAAGCAGCTGGTGCCTCATCTGAAATGTATTGCCCACGAATGGGTCAGCTCAACTGCTGGTATGATAACTCACTAATACTAGCAACAAATTTAGGACGTGGTGTGTGCAAGTGTACAATTTCAAGATATAATTTCCCTTCCCGTTGTTTAATGCAATGCAACACGCTATGCATGACTCACACATGCAAACTCTATGCCATACCCATGTCAACTCTATGCCATGTCATGCCACACCCATGTCTCGATTTTACGGATCGCATCCGATGGTCCATCGAGTACCACACCTGTTTCACGGGCTGCTCCCCGTCGGGTCAATCAAGCACCGATACATGTCTCGCTTCACGGTCCGGACCCCGTTGGCATGCGAGTACCAAATGGCCAATTTTGGGTTTTTCACCACAAGATCTACACCCTCATAATGCATAGCACTTCGTGCTCAACTCACACCATGTGTCCAAAGAATTTCACCATGCCAACATGCCATGATTTCATCATGCAAATTCAATGTGACAAATAATCAAACACATGGTGTACATTTTCAAGTCATGCCTTTAAACCCCACATGATTCATAACTTTAAATTTCCACACCATGCTTCACATAACATAGATCATAACCACACAACTTAACATATCTTTCAAGCCACAATGTCACCATTTCACCAACCACAATGAATTTCACAAAGTCACTAACATTCCATGCAAGACTAATACATTACACAACCAATTCCCCTCCAAGATGTCAAGTAAATATCACATAAATACATACCAAATATAGCAATCAAATACAAAGACAAGATAAGTTATCTTCATAGCAACAAAACATCAAATAAACCAAAGAATACATAAAGCCCCAAATTTCCAACTCTAGGTATTTCAATTCAACACCACCTAGGTGGATTCCTAGCATTAATTAAACATCTATACAGCTCAATCAACATGTAGCAAAGCAAGAAAAACTAAATCTATTCCTAGCTTAGCAAGAAACCATACCTAAAATCAGTTTTTCACAAACTATAGAAGCTTTATTTTCTGGATAGCCAAACTGTTTGGTGTGGATATATTACTCATGGAGACGAACAACTTTCCAGAAGAAAGTTTGGCCAAAATCCTGCTCGAAATATGTGTTTTGACAGCTTGAATTCTTGAATTTCTAGGGCTTTTCTCACTCTCTCTCTATAAGAACGTGAATTCTGTAATTGCAGATGAAATTTATGATAAAAATGGTCTAAGGGGGCTGTATTTATAGTGGTGGACAAAGGGGCTAAGGGCAAATGACCATTTTGCCCTTAATGAGCCCGAAACCTCGTTACTCTACAACCCATTCCTAAACGCTTCAATTCAAAATTTTGTTTTAACCAATGTTCATAAAATTATTTTAAATGAAAACTCTTAGAAGAAAATATTTTCATTTGAGGTCGTTTTAGGCCCGTTCCACCAGGGCCACCCAAACGCCCTTTTTGTCCAATTTTGAAACGGTTTCCGTTTTAGCTAAAATTTGAACAGTAGCTACCTCACAATATTATAAGCATATTTATCTTCTATGACACACTCCAAATATGCCTTTAAACATGTCAAATGGTGAATTGACGCATTTAGATGCTTTACTAGCAAAACCGGGCTTGGCCGACAAAACCGTGTATGCCAAATATCCTACCGGCAAAACGAAAAATTTTCTCTCATTTTTTTCAGATCTCTACATATTTAATGTACGATATGCCTTGTTCTGATAGATGTATTGTTCCGTTTTGCTCCGACATGTTCAGTTCCGATATGTCTTGATCTGATTGATGTATTGTTCCGTTTTGTTCCGTCATGTTCAGTTCTGATATGTCTTGTTCTGATAGATGTATTGTTCCATTTTGCTCCGACATGTTCAGTTCCGATATGTCTTGATCTGATTGATGTATTATTCCGTTTTGTTCCGTCATGTTCAGTTCTGATATGACTTGACCTGATTGATATTGTACCGTTTTGATCCGCCATGTTCAGTTTCGATATGTCTTGTTCTGATTGATGTATTGCTCTGCTTTGTTCTGTTATGATCCGTCCTGTTATGCCTCTGTCCTTGATTATGCCTGTGTCTTGAATTGGTGTTTTGTTCCGTTTGATTCCGTTATGTTCCGTTCGTTAATGATCTGTCTGTCTTGATTGTTTACCTGTGGCTTGAACTGGTGTTTTGTTCCGTCTGATCCCGTTATGTACCGTCCGTTAATGATCTGTCTGTCTTGATTGATACATGGTCCAGTTCCGTTATGATCTGTCTGGATTCTTGACTTGGTATATAAGTTACTGCATAGATACTGTATTTTGATGCACTGTATGGTTTTAAAAGTTATACTGTCTGAATGCATGTTTTTAAATGCAAACTTTTATACTGTATTGTACGCGGCATGATTTTGTCCCGTCCTACTATTGTTTTGTTCGGTCTGTCTTGTTCCGTTTTATGGTCTGTCTGATTTTGTTCTGCTATGATGTGTCTGACTCTGGGTACCATTCTGATTATGAGCGGTCTGGCATAAGTAGGCTTGATTACGCGCCTAACTGATATATTATTGTTATGCCCTGTTATGTTCCGCCCAGTACTGATCTGTTCTAATATTTGAATTAATTGCCTATACTCTCGTTGATATATTGGCATCGTGCACTGTTCCGTCTGTTCTGATTTTTGTTCCATTTAGTTCAGTCCCATTTTATTCTACTTAAACTGTATTCAAGTAGATCTATAAAACTGTTATTCTAAAGCGATTGAATTATCCTTGTGATTCATAAACAAGACCGGGTTTGAAACCCATGATAGGGAACCTGTGTTACTCACTGGGCTTTTCGAAGCTCACCCCATTCCCTAACATTTTTCAGGGATTATCTCTGATGGATTAGAAGACACCATGATATGACATGGTAGGCCGAGTGGCACTTCAAGTAAAGGATCTGACGGCACTGATCTGTAGAGACTGGATTCTTATGGACTGATTCTATTATTCAGGTGAGTGATATGATACGGCTAACCTGATTTACATGTACTGGATAGATAATTATGGCTCATGGAAATAAACGGTACTCTAAAGATATTAGATCTGCTCTGTACTATATGCCTAATTTTAGATATACTTTGAACTTAGAACTGTTAACTGTTTTGGAATTAGACTTGCTCTGTGGTACATACCTTTATGGTGGATAAGTGAGTTGCATTCCCGTGACACAAAGAAAAAGTTTTAAATTCCGCTGCATCTAACCCTACAGTTAGAGTGCATTTCGTCAGGAAAGTTCAGAATTTGCCTTTGGTTGGTCGCGTCGCGACCGACTGGCAGTCACGTCCTCGACATCCGCGTAGGGTGGGGTTCGGGATGTGACAATAATTGCATAAAATTTCCCTCAGTTGGGCTGCAGTAGAATTTCCTAGAAATTCTGGGGTCAATCCGTAAATAGTAAAAGGTTTGGTTTATTTAATTTTCATTAAATTCATAAAACCAGTGGGTTCAGTTCAAATATAAGTGAACCGGTCCGGTCCCTTTGTAAGCCAACCGGTCTGGTCGATTTTACACATGATGCTGACGTCATGATGACATCAGCCCTAATGTCTTTTAATTTAAACACAACACTTCAAAACGACACTGTCCAACTTAACCCTTTTGTGCGATGGATCGAGTTTCGACCCGAACCCGATTTGACCCGAACCATCACTATTCACTTTCTTCTTCCTTTCTCCCCCTACGTTGCCTTAGTTGCAGGTTTCCTTTCCTTTCAATTTCGTGCATTTTTGTTCAATGATTTCTCACTGTTCTCATCTTAAATTACTTCTGGAACACTAAAGAACACTTTAGCATTCGTTTTAAGAACTCAAAGGAGTTCAATCGTTCGGTTTGGAAATTTGATAATCAACCTGTACATGTGTCGTAAATGCTCATTTTGAGCCAAATCACATGGGATTTGTTCTAATGTGATCCCCTATTCATGGGGTTTCATTTTTCATTCACAAAGGTAGGTTTTACATCGAGTTTGTGAGGCTGGGTTTTGAAACCCGTACCTACAACTCGACCTTTGAAGGTCAATTCTTGAGCTTTGGGGTCGCGTATTAGGGTTTTTAAAACCCTCTTAGTCTCTGTTTGAAGTCTCGGTAAGCCATAACTAGTTTGGTAGAAGTCGATTCAGACCTGCTTGAGCAAGGTCTTCAATGGCAGTTTGTTCATGGGTTTGATGTTTTCAAACGTTTTTATGCTCTAATTTGATGCTTGAACAGGTCTAAATACATTCTAAACATCATATACTCATAAAACAGTCAAATTTTCTTACACATATGCAAGATATCCTAGAGAGAGAAAAATAAGGCTTGATGTATTTTTCACACCTTTTATCACTGTTTCCTTCTTCTTCTTGCTCTGAATCTCTTCCTAGCCTCTCAGTTTCTTCCTTCTTCAGTTTGCTTCTTTAGGGTGTAAGCATGAAATGCATGCTTTGGCTTTTTAAAGCAAGCAATCGACCCTTCTCTCTCTTTTTTCTCTCTCTCTACGCGACCTCAGCCTACTCCTTGCCTTCACTTCTCATAAATTTCTCTTACACTTCATTTAATTATGCTTTTTTCTCTATTTTCTTTCCATTAAATGCTTGTGTGATATTTGTAGTATATATGTATATTATATATACACACACACTAACTTACATGTGAACACACACACACACACACACAGCCGACATATATACACACACCCCACTGTTCATACCTTAGGTTTTACTTATATATATATATATATATACATACATATATTTAATCCATTTATATTGGACAGAATTTAAATATTCAAGATTTCTCATGTTTCTTCGTGCATTCACTTTTTAGCTGAAACACAAAATAGTTAGTTTTTCATCACATATTTATCGCATAAGATTTACATTTACTTACTTTGTGTTTTCAAGGTTTAATATTTTTATTATCCTTGATGTTCGTGGTGGAATTTTAGTCCACGTTTACTTCTCATTTTCATTTGTCTACTATTATGTAACTATGGGTCCCATACCCCGCCTTTTTATCGTACACGTATTTCTAATAACTTGCTTACTCTAATGCAAGTCCCATACTTTACCTTCACATTACATTACATATTACGTATTCCTACATATCCAATTCATGAACTGCGAGTCCCATACCTCGCCTTCACATCACATCACATACTTCACATATCCATCTCATATAATGCGGGTCTCATACCTCGCCTTCGCATATGTCATATACTTCACATAATCATTTCATGTATTGCGGGTCCCATACCCCACCTTTACTTCAAATCACGTACTTTATATATTTTAGGTAGCCTAGAATCTACCTAACTCGTAGTTCTGTTTCTATCTTCTAATGTCACCAAGTTTGATTTATTCAACCTAGAGTTTAATCTTAGTCATTTCCTTAACTTCAAATATGACTTGGTCTTTTCCCAAAAGACTCATAACTTAAGCTCTGACACCATGTACGGTACCAATAAATTTTAATCATTTCTTATCCTTAATCATGTCTTGATCTTTCCTAAAGATCTTTAACTTAAGCTCTAATACCATGTTGTCACGACCCGAAACCCACCCTATGCGGATCTCGTATCGCGACCGCCACTCTCAGGCCCGAGGACCTTAGGGCGAAGGCTCACATAAGCAGCAGTATCGAATAGATGTGCGACATGTGATTGCGGAAGCGTGAAAAACTTTTTTCTTTTCTTTTCTTATTTTTAAATTATGCATATCCGTCCGGTACTGCCACTCTTACATAGCATACATGATTTAACATTCAAAGTATAACTAAAAACTTAAAGACTTCATAAATACAATACATGTTCAGTTGCCCCGTGGGGCTTATACATAACAGTGTACCGATCTTCTAATACAAAATATAATAGTAATGTTCTCAAGTTTCCTAAAGAAACTACTTAACATGTCTTCCCAAAAATGGCAAATTCTTCATCATCGTCTTCTAATCAAAACTGCCCTTAATCACCTGAAAGGGGGGTCCGAATAAAAATTTGGGTAAGCTAATCTAAGCTTGTGAGTAATTCCAGCATTCGTCATGGGGTTTCAATTGGTAATGGTTTAACACATAAGAGTTTTATAAAATAATCACCACCAATTGCTCGTATACTTCGAACACAAAATATATGCATTCCTTAAAGCAGATAGCTTGAAAATATTTAAAGTATTCAAGCTAACATATACTTCTTCATATGAAATATAGAAACTTCAAAACATATGCATAGTGAAAATGAGGGTAAAACCTGTTCCATTTTCAAACATAACATCTTCTTAAACATAAAGCTTTGAAACATTTAAAGTGTTCAAGCTAAACACGTACTTCGTCAAATAAAGTATATAACTTTAAAACATGTACTTCTTCAAGTAAAACATATATTTCAAATATGTAAGTACGCATAATAATGTGGGTAAAACCTGCTTCCATTATCATACATGTCATCTTGTCACTTTCGTTAGTGGAATCTGTTTTGAACCGGACTCCCGTTTTATTGCAATGCTACAATGGAGATATCCCGTACTAGGGGGATCAGATCCTGCTACCTAGCATTTTGACAGTCAATTGAGTTCCATGCAACCCAAAATCCCATCATATTTTTACAGATTAATTGAGTTCCGTACAACCCAAAAATCTGTCGGTGCTTATGCACAATTTCTCTTGTATTTCAAAGACATTTATCACATGGCTTCTTCAAATAAACACCTTTCATGACTTCAAAAAATCTTCGTATGCAAATTCAAAATATTGAACAAGATTTGGAATTTTAAACTTAGACATGCTGAAAACATATTTTTAAGGAAAAACTGTAGCTGAAAGCTATTTACTGAGCATGTCACAATTTTAGAAGAATAGAATATTTAAAACAAGAATCACATAAATACTAAATTTGATATTCAAATGCTTCACATATTTTGAACTTAAAACTTCTTCAAATTCATAGAGTTAAATCTCCACTTCAAACACAGGGTTACTCACCTTAGTCCTTTAGGGTTAGTGCTAAAAATGCGCTTTCCCACTTCCTCCGTAGTTCCTAAGAACAATTCATAATAACCTCATTAACTTCACATTTACCGTAATAACACCTATTGATGTTTCTTAACTTATGCTTAGTTCGTATTAGATCCTAAAACAATTTCATAATTTCATATGTACTTAATTTAACTCGTACTCTTAACCTATGACACAATTTAATGTGTTATAAATTTAATTTATTTACTTCACATGTTTTCGCATCATGTCTTCTCGTATCTTATTTCCTCGTACTTGCCTCAGTTTAGTACTTCGGCAATAATTCAGTTTATAGTTATCTGACAGATGCTATTAATCAAATTTTATGTTCTTTTATTTTAGACATTTTTTTTGGTCGAATAGACTCTACCATTGAGTCCAGAGCGTCGAAGAAAGTCACTTTAGGCTTTCCTAGAATTTAATTCGGACTTTTGTATGAAAAAGGCAAAATGGTCATTTTACCTATTTACGTGTCATGTTTTTCCGTACTTCGTTTATTAATTTGGACTCCACCATTGAGTTCGGAATGTGGAAGAAAGTCAATTTAGACCTTCTCTGGTTTCAATTTGGCTTTAGGGGAACTAGGGGTAATTTGGTCATTTTACCCCTTTACATGTCTTTATTTTTTGGGGCCCCGTCTTGCAAAACGGACCTCGCCATTGGTCTCAGAATATTCCAAATAGTCAAAATACACTATTTATTTACTTTATTTGGACTTCATTTGCTTCATTAATGACCTAGGGGCAAAATAGTAATTTTTCTTTATTTATTAAATAACATATGAACTTCAAAACATATAACATAACATGTATTTCTTAAATAGAGTATATAAAACTCAAACCTATGCATAGTGAAAATGAGGGTAAAAATCTGCTTCCATTTTCAAAATCATTTGTCATCTTATCACTTTCATTAGTGAAATCCGTTTCGAACCAGACTCTCATTTTACATATAAATGGAGATATCTCATACCAGGGGGATCAGATCCTGCTACATGGAATTTTGACAGTCAATTGAGTTCCGTGCAACTCAAAATCCCATCATATTTTTACAGATTAATTGAGTTCCGTACAATCCCAAAAATCTGCGAGTGCTTATGCATAATTTATCTTGTATTTAAAATACATTTAACACATGATGATGTCAAATAGATATTTCTCATGAGCACTTTAAGACATAACATTCATAACTTCGTGATAAACATTCGTATACTTGAAATAGGCAAACTCAGAATATTTAACAAGATTTGTATTTTAACTTAGACATGCTGAAAACACATTTTTAAGAAAATTGTAAAGAAAACATTTACTGAGCATATCACAATAGGGTTTATAAGAACAGAAATAATTTAAAACTGAAATCATGTAATATACTGAATTTGGAATTCAAATACTTCGTATCTTTTGAACTTAAAACCTTTTCAAATCCATGGAGTTAAATCTCCACTTCAAATACAGGGTTACTCACCTTGGTCCTTTAGGGTTAGTACTAATAATGCGCTTTCCCACTTCCTTTGTAGTTCCTAAGAACAATTCATAATAACCTCATTAACTTCACATTCACCATAATAACACCTATTGATGTTTCTTAACTTATGCTTAGTTCGTATTAGATCCTAAAACAATTTCATAATTTCATATGTACTTAATTTAACTCGTACTCTTAACCTATGACACAATTTAATGTGTTAGGAATTTAATTTATTTCACTTTATACTCTTCTGGTAGCTCCATTAACTTTAAATTAAATTTATTTACTTGTCATGTTAACGCGTCGTGTCTTCTCGTACTTTATTTCCTCAGTACTTGCCTTAGTTTAATATTTCGGCAATACTTTAGTTTGTAGTTATCTGACAAATGCTATTCATCAAATTTTATGTCTTTTTATTTTAGACATTTCTTTTGCTCGAATAGACTCTACCATTGAGTTCAGAGCGTCGAAGAAAGTCGGTTTAGGCTTTCGTAAAATTTAATTCGGACTTTTATATGTAAAAGGGCAAAATGGTCATTTACCTATTTACGTGTCACATTTTTTCGTACTTCGTTTCATAATTTGGACCTCACCATTGAGTCCGGAATATCGAAGAAAGTCAATTTAGACCTTCTCTTTAGGGGTACTAGGGGTAATTTGGTCATTTTACCCCTTTATGTGTATTTATTTTTCGGGACCCCGTCTCACAAAACGGACTCCACCATTAGTCTCAGAATATCCAAAATAGTAAAAATACACTATTCATATATTTAATTTGGACTTTATTTGCTCTATTTATAACTCAAGGGCAAATAGTAATTTTACTTTATTTATAAATTAATTAAATAATTTGTTTAATTAATTAATTATTTTTTCAGGGGTGTAATTGCATAAAATTCTCAAAAGTTGGGCCACAGTAGAATTTTTCAGAAGTTCTGGGGTCAATCCGTAAAAAGGAAAAGTCTTGGTTTATTTATTTTAAATTAAAATAGAAAACCAATGGGTTCAGTTACATTTAATGTAGAGATCTGAAAAAATGAGGAAAAATTTTTCGTTTTGCCGGTAGGATATTTGGCATACACGGTTTTGTCGGTCAAGCCCGGTTTTGCTAGTAAAGCATCTAAATGCGTCAGTTCACCATTTGACATGTTTAAAAGCATATTTGGAGTGTGTCATAGAAGAGAAATATGCTTAGAATATTGTGAGGTAGCTACTGTTCAAATTTTAGCTAAAACGGAAACCGTTTCAAAATTGGACAAAAAGGGCGTTCGGGTGGCCCTGGTGGAACGGGCCTACAACGACCTCAAATGAAAATATTTTCTTCTAAGAGTTTTTATTTAAAATAATTTTATGAACATTGGTTAAAACAAAATTTTGAATTGAAGCGTTTAGGAATGGGTTGTAGAGTAACGAGGTTTCAGGCTCATTAAGGGCAAAATGGTCATTTGCCCTTAGCCCCTTTGTCCACCACTATAAATACAGCCCCCCTAGACCATTTTTATCATAAATTGGGTCTGCAATTACAGAATTCACGTTCTTATAGAGAGAGAGTGAGAAAAGCCCTAGAAATTCAAGAATTCAAGCTGCCGAAACACATATTTCGAGCGGAATTTTGGCCAAACTTTCTTCTGGAAAGTTGTTCGTCTCCATGAGTAATATATCCTCACCAAACAGTTTGGCTATCCAGAAAATACAGCTTCTACAGTTTGTGAAAAACTGATTTTTGGTATGGTTTCTTGCTAAGCTAGGAATAGATTTAGTTTTTCTTGCTTTTCTACATGTTGATTGAGCTGTATAGATGTTTAATTGATGCTAGGAATCCACCTAGGTGGTGTTGAATTGAAATACCTAGAGTTGGAAATTTGAGGCTTTATGTATTCTTTGGTTTATTTAATGTTTTGTTGCTATGAAGATAACTTATCTTGTCTTTGTATTTGATTGCTATATTTGGTATGTATTTATGTGATATTTACTTGACATCTTGGAGGGGAATTGGTTGTGTAATGTATTAGTCTTGCATGGAATGTTAGTGACTTTGTGAAATTCTTGTTGGTTGGTGAAATTGTGATATTGTGGCTTGAGAAATGTGTTAAGGTGTATGGTTATGACCTATGTTATGTGAAGCAATTTATGAGAATTTAAAGTTATGAATTATGTGGGGTTTAAATGCATGACTTGAAAAAGGACACACCATGTGTTTGATGAAATGACTCACTAAACTTGCATAATGGAATCATGGCATTTGGCATAGTGTGATTCCTTGGAACCATAGTGTGAGTTAGGAATTTGGTGTTATGCATACTTGGTTACTCATGTCCTTCGGGGAAGGTCCGTAAAATGAGACATACTTGGTCACTCATGTCCTTCGGGGAAGGTCTGTAAAATGAGACATACTTGGTTACTCATGTCCTTCGGGAAAGGTCCGTAAAATGAGGCATGGACATGGCATAGAGTTGACATGGCATGGAGTTGACATGGGTGTGGCATAGAGTTTGCATGTGTGAGTCATGCCTAGTGTGTTTGCATTGCATTAAATAACGGGGAGGAAAATTATATCTTGAAATTGTACACTTGCACATGCCACGTCCTAAATATTGTTGCTAGTATTAGTGAGTTATCATACCAGCAGTTGAGCTAACCCATTTGTGGGCAATACATTTCAGATGAGGCACCAGCTGCTTGAGACTTCCTTGAGTGTTGAAGAAAAAGGAAGGAAATGGATTTTGTAGAAGATTTGACCTTTGGGAGCATGTTTTGAATGTATGGGCATAAGCCCACTTTGTTGTATTTTATATTTAAACTTATGTAAATTGTAAACCTTAGGCCTTGGGTCATTTTAAAAAAAATGTATGAGTTGGAACTCAATGAATGTATGATGTTTGATTTAAATGTATACTAGAGGTTACTTGATATTCGGGAGTTAAATATGCATTAAATGGAAGTGTTAGAAAATAGTGGATGCATGTTTAAGAGTTGATGGATTTTGATGCAATTATACCCATATATGTTGTGATTATTAGGTGATGAAAATACTTGGAAAAAAAAAACAAAGGAGACTATGTTGAATTTTTGGTAGAATCAAAGTGGGAAATAGGTGTGTAAATGACTTTTTAAAAGGAGTGGAAAAAATGCGTAAAATGGGGGCTTAGAAGCTAGGGAATTTGGGCTAAAAGTGGGAAGAAAAGAGGGTTTAAACGACTTGAAAAAAAATTCAAAAATGGGAAAAGTAGGTTGCAGCCATGAACAGTAAATTTTCAGAAATCAGAAAATCAGCTCTCTGTTGGAACAGTAAAACAACCAGAAAACAACCCAGTAGCCGCAGCCTGTCGCGCGCCCCACGCCCTGCCGCGCGCCTGTGCCCGTGCGCCCTGCGCGCGCCTGTGCCCGTGCGCCCTACGCGCTCGTGGCCTGCCCCCTGTGCGCGCGTGGCCTGCCCTCCTGCGCGCCTGCTGCTGCCCTTGCGCGCGCCCACTGCTGCATTGCATGCTGCCACCTGCTGTCCAACCCATAGGCAGCCATTGTTTTGGCCATGTTGTAACCTATCTTCCAAGGGCATTTTGAGGCCATTAAACCATAATTTTGACCCAAACTTTTGAGTTCATTTTAGACCATTTTAGGCCATTATACCAAGCCAAGTTGGGGCAATTTATGGGACACTTTTTAGGCATAAATCAAGGCCATGTTTGGCCATTTATTTGGACCACTTCTTGGACTATACCTTAGGGTATTTTGAGCCCTTTTTGGGCGACCATTACAGGGCACTTTGAGAAAGGTTTTGAGAACATTTTGAGAACCGTTTTTAAATATGATTTAAAGTATTTGGGCATTAATTGAGAGGAATACTTGAGTTATGTTGAGGAACGATTTGAGTTATATTGAATGCCGAATCTTTACTTAAATTTTTGGGAGAAACTTGAGGAATGATGATGGAGATTTAATTTAAATTTACTTCATTGTCATTTATTTCTTCCTTTTCTTCTGTTCAATCACTCCTCGGGTTCTTGGGAATCCGGGGTGTGACATTTAAAGTGAACTGGTTTGGTTTTAACCGAACCAACTGGTTCGGTCGGTTTAATTACGTACTACTGACGTCAGCCCTAATGGTTTATAAATTTAAAACATAACCCAAAACGACACCGTCCTACTTAACCGTTTTGTGCGATGGGTCAGGTTCTGACCCGAACCCGATTTGACCCGACCCGACCCGTTACTATTCATCTTCTTCTTACCTTCTTCCCTTACGTTGCCCTAGTTGCAGGTTTTCATTTTTTCAATTTCGTGCATTTTAGCTCGCTGATTTCTTACTGTTTTTAGTTTAAATTACTTCAAAAACATCAAGGATTGTTTTGGCATTCGTTTGAGGAATTAAAAGGTCTCTGTTTGCTCGTTTGAAGGCTTGATAATCAAACCTGTAAACTGGTCGTAAATGCTCATTTTTGAGCCAAATCACATGGGATTTGTTCTGTTGTGATCCCCTCTTTATGGGGTTTCATTTTTCATTCACAAAGGTAGGTTTAACATCGAGTTTAAGGTATTGGGTTTCAAACCCGTAACCTGCAACTCATCATATGGGGTTTATTTCTTAGGCTTTGTGATCGCAGTTTGGTGTTTTTAACACCCTCAGAAGGTCTTCTTGAGGTTTTGATAAGCCGAACCTAGTTTGGTTATAATGGTTTCAGACCTACTTCAAGCAAGGTCTTCAATGGCCGTAACTTCTGGGTTTTATGTTTTTAGTCGTTTTCAAGCTTAGATTTCATGCTTAAACGAGTCTAAACAAGTTCTACATATCACATATACAAAATGAAGGCTTAAAACAGTTTATACATAGGAAAATTCTATAGAGAGAAAAATGATAATTTTTACATTTCTCACCTTTTTCACTGTTTCCTTCTTCTTCTTGCTCTGAATCTCTTCTTAGCCTCTCAGTTTCTGCCTTATTCAGTTTGTTTCTTTAGGGGGTAGAATGAAATGCATGCTTTGGCTTTTTAAAGAAGCCAACCGATGTAATACCCTGACCCGGGATATAGCACTTAAATCGAGGTAGACCCAGTCGAGTACACGTAAATCGAGATAAGTCGAGCCGAGTAGCGTAATACCCGTTATAACCGAACATAAGTTCAGAATAAATTTATATAATTCATTTTATCCAAGAAGGTCAAATAATAATACCGAGCTTTAATCAAGTAATGAACATACTATCAGAGACAAACCGAGACCGCTTCAGACCCAAATATAGTAGACCCTGAGATGCACCAAATTAATTAACATACAGTGACGGGCACGATTACTGAGGTAATTAACCGAAGTTATAATCTCACAAAATTACAAGATTAAGAAAAAGTATGAGTAAACCGAGCCGAGAATAGTAATACCAAAATAAACCCGAGCGGTATGGAGACTTATATACGTAGGCCAATACATGCCTCGATCTACTTGCGTAATGTATTTTAATAGATGCAAGAATATATATATATGAGAAAATATATAAATAGAGTTATTAGTATAATTGGATATGTATTATGTATATATATATATAATAAAATATGGATTTATTTTATATATATATATATATAAGCATACAAAAAAAAAAGGAGAAGAAAAGAATAAAAAAAGAAAAGAAAAGAAAAGAAAAGAAGAGAAACGGATGGGGAAATGAAGAGGCATGAAACTGATGGGAGAGGAAGAGAAAGAGAGCAGGAGAAATAAATGTTAATCAACAGCCGTCTCTTGGTTGTATATACAGCCGTAGAAGCAGAGAAAGAAGAGAAGAAAGAAGAAAAAAAAAAACAGAGGAAAACCAAAAACAGAGCAAGCGACTGGACGCTCGAACAGGGAGAAGAAAAGGAAGAAAAAAAAAGAGAGGAGGAAGAAGGGAGAGGCAGGTCGGGCATTTTGCGTGAGTTGAGAAAGAAGCGGAGGAGGAAACGAGCCAAGAAAATCAGATTGGGCAGTGGATTCGGAAGAGAAATCATTGACTAGCACTATACGCGCGTTGGGTGAGTGAGATTCATTTCTGTGTTTAATTTTGTTGTCAAGCATGAATTACTATGTTGATATAGAATCGTGTGAAACATAGGACTTGATTGAATGCATAGAATCTGATTGGTGTTGGAATTGAATCAAGTGAAAACAAGAAAAAAAAAAAAAAAAAAACCGAACAGAACCGAACGTGGGAAACGGTAGAAAACAGAGGTGAAAAACCGATCGAATGGGTTGATTTTGTTGCTATCAATTGGGCTGGATCACCGGGTAATTGATTCTCTTGGGTGTAGGGAAACTTTAGAATCAAATCAGGATTGAAACCGTAGGAGAAAACGGGAAAAAACTGGAAGGGAAAGGGGCTGCCGGAAAAACCGCACAGCCCTAGGTGCGCCACTGTTCCGGCCATTTTGGGAGTGCTCCGGCACTCCGATTTGAAATCCGACGGTAGATTTGAGTTGCCCATAACTCGTAGGTGTTAACCCCGCTGAAAAACGCAAGAAACCCGTCACCGGCGAGTCGCCGTTGACGAAGAAGACAACCTGTACGCAGGCATAGGCTGCTGCGCGGCTGCTGTTTTGCAATTTTATTTTGGCCAAACCGGGTCGGGTCTGACCCGACCCACCCTATTCAGATGACTGTCCAACACTTGTACTTCATGGGTAAATTTTTAAATTCGAGTTTAGATAGTGTTTGGTTGGAAAGGAGAAGCTATCCAATGGTTGGGTTAAACTTGAACAGGAAATGAAAAAAACATGAAAAATATTAAATGGAAAATTGGTATGGCAGTGAATTGAACCTGTGAACAAAGGAGTAAGGGAAAGAAGCTTAGCCACTGTGCCACCAAGGCACATGTGGTCTGTTTGGGCTCAAATACGATATGTATTATCTAGCTTAATTAATTTAAATAAATGATTTAAATTAATAAATTTTAAATTTAATTTCGACGCCGAAATTAGTAGAACGAATAATGAAAACTTACTATTTTGGACCCTCTGAATTTAATAGTGAGGTCCGTTTTACGAGACGGAGTCCCGAAAAAATAAAATAACTGTAGAATGCCAAAATGACCAAAATGCCCCTACGTCGCAGGTAAGTCAAACGGACTCCGATTTAGTTAAGTAAATAGTGAATTTTTATTAATTCAAACCTACTGGACTTAACGGGGAAGTCCAAATTATGAAAACAGAACCCAAAAAGTAGAGACACGTAAATGACCAGTTTTGCCCTTGGGCAAATTAAGTCCAAACTGGAAACCGTAGAAACGTAAATGAGTAAAAGAGATATTTAGAGTAGCGAAATGTACAATTGATAAATGAAAGTAAAACTGAGACGTGTTATTGATGTATAGCCCAGTCAACGGGAAAGGAGAAAGTCCCGGAGTACTAAGACACAGATAAGGTAAGTAATCTCTGATCTCTGTTTATGTTACATTCCAAGCCATGTCAACAGTTTTTCATATATCACTTGTTGTATTCCATATATACCAGAACGTTCATCAAGTCCACATTGATATTGCTCTATCTTGTGGAAAGTATTTATTGACTGTTGTATATCTCGATCATGATTTGTACACTTGTGCATGGATTCCTTTTGTACACTTGTACTTAGGGCCGTGAGGGCTAGACAATTTATTCGAAGTAGCCTAGTAAACGTAGTTCAGATAACTATTGTTACGTCAGATTCGCCTAGAACCAGTTATGTTCCACATTTATACTCTTCGTGGAGGTAGCATGATCCTGATATATTATTAGTGCTGGATTTGTGCTCAGTCACATCTCCATCTGATGCTATTTACGACCTTCGGGTCCAGTTATGACCTTCGGGTCCAGATTATTATACAGTGTACACAGAGCAGTATTCATACAGCCGATCGGAACTAAATATTCATACAGCCCGAATGGGAACTGGATATTTATACAGCCAACTGGAACTGAATACGAGCTCAGGGGGTAGCCGGGCCCCAGCCGAGTGCATCAACCAGTTTTGATATCACTATCATTTATTTGATTTTCATAGCTTGATTATATTATATCATTATGAATGATCATCAGATTTCTCTTATTGGATATCATAGTTTGATCATATTATATCATTATGAATGATCATAAGATTTCACATCTTTCTTTGAGCGCATAGAAGTGTATTATCAAACAGATTTCATAGCTCATCATTTGAGTTTCTATCATTTGATATTGAGTTCTATATTTATTGACTGGCTAGCACATCAGCATTTATCCTAGTTCTTTATGGATAATGCATTATATATTCTTGCACACATAACAGAGCAAAGGAGAATTACTTATTGAGCTTTCATTAGCTCACCCCAAACTTACCACCCCTTTCAGGAAATGAAGCTGTAGAAGAGCAGTAACAGTAGCAGTAGCAGTAGCAGTCAGCTAGATAGCAGTGGACATTTCTTTTGAAGTTGTAAGTGTAATACTTAGTACAGTCAGTCTTGTAGCTCTCCCATGTTATCCACGTCTTGGGGATGAACAGTTGTATTAAGAAATTTTGTATTCCGCATTTTGTAAAACATTATATAAATTACATGCAGCTTTTATTTATTTTATTCCGCATTTAGTTGTTGCATGTTAGTAGCACTGATGTGTTGCAAGTTGAGACCCTTGGTTCGACAAGCAGCGTCGGATCGGGTGCGCGACACGAGATCCGCATAGGGTGGGGTCTCGGGTCGTGACAACCGACCCTTCTCTCTCCTCCATTCTCTCTCTCTCTACATGACCTCACGGCCACCCTCCTTTCACTTCTCATAAACCTGATTTCCATCTCATAAATTTTGCTCTTCCCCATTCCTACTTTACATTTAATTGTGTAAGATATTTTGTATATAATATATATAACACACACACACTAACTCACTCACTTACACACACATACTAGCCCATACACTAGCTGCAGTTCCCCTTCCCATCACTCCTCTCAAATTAGCCCACTTGTGGCTTTACATTAATGTGTAGGTTGATATTTTGAACATATATATACATATAATATAACACACACACTAACACTCCAAGACACACACACACACACACTGCACTTTTGATATTTTGGTTCCTTTCATTTTATACATAAATAGATATATATATATATACATAAATATATTTATACATTATACT
Source organism: Nyssa sinensis (assembly GCA_008638375.1). Classification (NCBI taxonomy): domain Eukaryota; kingdom Viridiplantae; phylum Streptophyta; class Magnoliopsida; order Cornales; family Nyssaceae; genus Nyssa; species Nyssa sinensis. Next base: position 38,963,685 of record CM018034.1, read on the forward strand.
TATACAAATGTACATAGGTATATATATATATATATATATATACTCACTCCACCACACACACACTACACACTTTAGTGTGTGTATTGTGTATTTTATATTCTCCATCATGTCAATTAATTAATCTCTTTAAAAGTAATTAATTTACCTTACCAAATTAACTAATTATTTTCTTGTGACTAATTTCATACATTATTTTATTCATGACCTCGTAATGCGTGCCATATGACCTGGTATTTTGGGTCAGGGTATTACAACACACACACACACACACACACTCTCTCTCTCTCTCTCTCTCTCTCTCTATCTTCATCAGACCTACACACCACTATTTGGGGCTGCCTTGTACACTTGTGCACTCCTCCATTCTGAATTCCCAATACCACACGCCACACTTAAAAATATATATACATATATATATATATATACATCAGCCCCACACACCTATACTTTCTCTCACCTACTCACTGCTCACTGCTCACTGCTCATCCCCATACTCTCCACTATTTTGTGGCAAGCCATCTTGGCCGTGTGTGTGTGTGTGGTGTTTTGGATATATATACATATACACATATATATATATATATAACACTCACACACTAACATACTTGGAGCCACACACCTCTCACCCAACACACTGTACACACTTTAAATACACATATAATATATATATATATATATTTAATTTTTCTTATACACATACATGTATGCTTACAACATACATGCATACATACTTGGTCACATGTATACACCTTTAGTGCGTGTATGCCATCATATTTTCTATTAGTTATATCTAACAATTAATTCCTTATTTTTAAGTAATTAATTTTGTTAAATTAATTAATTTTTCTCAATAATTTTTCATAACCTCGTAATGCATGCCCGAATCTTATACCCGTATTAAGGACCGGCAGTTAACGTGGAAACGTATTAATTACCATTGAACCGACAAATTGGTGATTGCAACGAAAGTGATGTACAGTCGTCTTGAATTTTCAGGACTTTCATCAAAAGCCCTCGTGTTAGGGTTGAAACCGACCTCGTTATTTAAGGCATCGATTACTAACTTATAATCCATGACTTAATGATCCCTAATTTAAGTCAGGGTATTACAAATTCAATTTTTCCAATTGAGGTTTCCAATTATCAATTCAATATTCTATGAACACAATTATGAAAACCTAAATTGTCAAGTAAGCGGAAACAATTATATCTAGCAAATTATGAATTGTAAACACATAGAGAGAGAAGAGTGCAAACCACAATGATGATAGAGAAACCACTTAGGAAAACTATCTTTGGTGGAAAACTTCGGAACTGGCCAATGCTTAGGGAAGCTATTCACTATGATCAAGATTGAATTACACGTAAGCTTAACACGGTCTAAGTACCTCTAGCACCGCTCTCCGCATTCACACCGTCAACCTCTCTTGAATCCATTAGCTCCTCATAGATGAATTCTCTACACAACCGGGTCCTCCTTCAGTCTCAGACTCCTTTGATCTAGCCTCTCACAATTGTGAATCCACACAACCTTGGTGTCTACTAATTACTCAATGTCGAATCCTTGAGTTTGAACTCTCTTCTCCAATTGTGAGAATATGAATTGGGGGCTCTTTGCTATGATTAAGATCATGAGAAATTGATCGAAATCAATTGGTGAAATCAAAAGAGAAAGGCATGATATGCAATATATATGAAGGTTTTCAATGGAAGCTCTTAGATCTAACAATTCTAGGGCTCTTACAATTATGAACTCTCAATGGTTTGTTTTCTCTATGTTCTCTACGTACAACTCTGAATTTTCATGTATTTATTATGTGAAGATCGGATCTCAAACAGTTTGAAAAACTATTTTTATGTAGTGTTCGTTCGAAGAAAGGTAGGCTAGTTCAATCGACCAGCTTATTCATTCGAACGAACATGTAACGAGCTTCAAACAAGAAAAACTCTGAGGTTGCAGCTCTTCATTTGAATTCAGACATTTCAAATGAATGAAAATGAGCAAATGACCTCTCAATTGTTCGTTCGAACGAGCTACAAGGTTTGTTCGAACAAGCAATAGAAAGTGCTCATTTTCTACTTGCCTTGTGAAATTAATTTTCCTAAGTGTTTGAAATATGCATGTTTGGGAAATCTATTTCACAATAACAAGACCACTTCACACATTATGATATAAAATAAACTATATGTTATGCATGCAATGTGTGAGTGTGTGAAATCCAAATCACGATAAAAGTCCAAATTACCTAATTACCCCTCAAGTACCAAGACGGTCGGTAGTAGATCACTGCAATGAAGCTTGAATCTTTTTGACATATAATGGGCATTGAGATATTATAAACCTGTGACTAATGTAATGATTACATTGAAAACATGTTTTGTCAAAACTGGATTAGCCAATTACAACAATAGACCCCGTGGTCCTAACAAGCCCAATCGAAGGATTTTGATTCCGTGAGGAGCGTCCGGTTGTATAAAGATTCCAACTATGAAGGAAGATTGTGGATTTAAGGGAAGATTGAAGACAGTTGAGTAAAACGGTGCTTGAGGTACTAAGACCGGTTCTTCATCACGTTATAATTCAATCTCACTCATAGTGGACTCTTCCATAAGCATAGTCAACTCTGAAGTTTTACACGTTGGATAGTTTTCCTTGATAGTTTCTCCGTCATCACTTTAGTTTGCAACTCTTTTACTTTTAATGCTTTACAATTTCCAATTTGCTAGAATTGATTGTTTCTACTTAATAGAAATTTAGGTTTTCATCAATTATAAAATTTGGACATCAATTGAATAATTGAAAACCTTAATTGTGCAATTGGAATTGTAAATTGAATTATGGAATTAACAATTGATCACATAGTCTAATTTCTACTTGAATTGTGAAATTGACAATTGAATTGGATTAGTGGATCAATTAGGCTTGTGTTGAATGGTTTGTGTGTTGAACACTACATTGGATGGATTGAGCTTATAATTGGATTGTTGAGATTTGTTGAATATTGATTGCATTTATAATTCATATTTTGTGCTATCTTAGTAGTTGTCAGTGTCGTGGTTAAAAAATTGAAAGAATTGAAAAAGTTAGTACAAACATATTCAACCCCTCCTTCTAGGTTAGTTTCACACCAGGAGACCAACCAACATATAAGTCGTTTCTCTCACTCATATAACTATATGGTTTAGTTCATCAACTCGAATGATGAATAAAAAAATGAAAATATCAATTCAAATCATTTAACTTCTTTCAGAGAAAGAAAGGAAATAGGGAAAGTTTATGTTTCAACGAATCACACGTAGAGATATTGATAACACACATAGAGTTAATGGTATTTCATAACTAATTGATTGGGCAGCAGCTCGTAGACCACCTAAAAAGGAATATTTATTATTTGATCCATATCCTGACATAAGAAGTCCGACGGGAGCAATACTTGAAATGGCGATCCAGAAAAAAACACCGATACTGAGATCGGCTAGAACAAGGCGATAGCCAAAAGGAATTACTGAATAACTTAGTAAAATTGATATAACTGCTATGGATGGCCCGATACTGAATAAACGAGTATCCCCTCTGGATGGAAGAAGATTCTCTTTGAAAAGTAATTTTGTCCCATCTGCTAGAGCTTGAAGAATTCCCAAAGGGCCAGCGTATTCAGGTCCAATACGTTGTTGTATCCCTGCGGATATTTCTCTTTCTAACCAAACAATTACTAGTACACCTATTGTGATTCCTAATACAAGAGTCAAAATAGGGACAAGCATCCATATGATCTCATGGGGCTCTTTTAAGGATTCCAATCTGGAAAAAGAATTGATAGCTTGTACTTCTGTTGTATCAATTATCATTTCAACGATCAACTTCCTCATGGATCCGAGCCTACTCTTTTCCTGTTATCTTATTTGCTTTATGTCCTTTTTTCTCATTTTATTCATTTATGTTATCACTATCTCTCTTTACTATTCTCTTTTGTCTTATTTACATCATGTATTTCATTTACTTTATTCATTCATACAATTATTATCATTATCTCTTTCTCTTTTCTATTTTATGTCATGTAATTTATGCCTTGTGGATGAACACTAGAGACTAATCCATTCGGACTGGGCGGGATGGGTCCCTAACCCCTTCTTATCTCGTACCTTAGCTCTTGGATTCAGAATTCTTTTATTCATTGTAGGACTAGTTTGTTTTACTTTGTTTTAACCCATGTCAAGGGTTTAGAATGTAACTAGGACCAAAGCATTGTAATTCTTAATTTTCTTTGCTATTTATTTTACATATATTCTCCATAAGTTGTATCAGGTTTGCTTCTTATTTAGCTTAAAACAAGTTGGCGACTCCTTTGTGTATTCATGTGCACTCCAATCTGGGTGTTCCTCTCCCACCTCGAGGGAATGTACAAAGCTGCGGTGTCACGACTCGAAACCCACCCTATGCGGATCTCGTATCGCGGGGCCGGCCCAATGGCCATCCCTACTTTTTCCATTATTTTACCAATGATATCAGTAAATAATATAAACATGACATTAAAGTGCGGAAGCTTTGTTACAATTATTGTTTAAAGACTAAACTTCAAACTAACAATAAACTGATCCTAAACCACTCTTAGGTGGTGAGTACATGGAAGAGACTTCATTCATTACTATTATGCTCTTCAACTGTCTCTTTAATCTCCTGATCTCCTACTGTGATTCTGTAACATTCTCACCTGAAAAAATTTGTAAGGGGGGATGAGCTAATAAAGCCCAGTAAGTAAAAGCCTATCTCAAATACGGGGTTAGAGTAATCATGGAACATATAGGATCATGGATGATAGCCAGTCATGGAAACAATTTCAGTCAACCATAAGGTGCCACAATGACCAATGAACAGTAAGGCCTGATAACCCAATAAGAACAGTGATATAACATGAATACGGGAACATTCAACATTCACAATCGACGTAAATGTACTGCCACAATGGAATGATCTCAATCGAGTCAAATGAATAAAGGTACTGTCAACATGGGACTATTCGTAGTGAAGTGAAACATCACGTGAATCAACTAAACATCACATAACAGTCAACATGAACGATGCATTTACTCTGTTCAGGGTTTGGCAAACCCTCAGTCTTTTGGGGCCCGGCATACCCCCCTTTAACATGAAGGCATATAAAATGCCATTAAAACTCACTGCGTAAAAACGCCATCATTGCCACATGTCTGTTTGACCCGTAGGTCCCATAAATTGACTCGTAGGTCCAGTCAATCAGATAGCATCAGAAGGCTAATGTGTCTGACACAAGACCCGGCATTTAACATAAATTAGAATTATATCGTATTCCATATGAGGTGTGCAAAACATGGAACATCATAACATAAGCATACAGTGAATAACATCAACACAATGAATCAAGCCATGAACCATCAACCAATAGACATCCACCAGGTAGAACAATATCCATGGTGGGAACAATAACAGTGGGTAAAAATACATGAGTACAAAATTGGCAGTGTAGAAAGATCGTGGCTTGTAAAACCACGTATAAAAGATAGAAATCCACTTACCTTATCAATGTCTTAATATCCCGTGACTTTCTCCTTTCCTTTTGACTTGCCTATAAATCAATAAACACGTTTCAGCTTTCATATCATTTATCGAATTTATGCCTCGTTACTCTAAATACCTCCCTTACTAATTTATGCTTTACGATTTTCATTTTAAACTTAATTTACCCAAGGGCAAAATGGTCATTTACGTGTCTCTACTTGTTGGGTTCTATTTTCATAATTTGGATTTCACCGTTGAGTCCAGTAGGTTTGAAATAATAAAAATTCACTATTTACTTAACTAAATCGGAGTCCGTTTGACTCACCTTCGACGTAGGGGCATTTTGGTCATTTTGGCATTCACGGTTATTTTATTTTTTTCAGAACTCTGTCTCGTAAAACGGACCTCACTATTAAATTCAGAGAGTCCAAAATAGTAAGTTTTCATTATTCGTTCTACTAATTTAGGCGTCGAAATTAAATTTAAAATTTATTAATTTAAATTACTTATTTAAATTAATTAATCTAGCTAATACATATAGTATTTGAGCCCAAACAGATCACATGTGCCTTGGTGGCACAGTGGCTAAGCTTCTCACCCTTCCTCCTTTGATCACAGGTTCGATTCACTGCCCATACCAATTTTTCCTTCTCGTTATTGTTTTATTTTTTCATTTCCTGTTCAAGTTTAACCCAACCATCCATTGGATAGCTCTCCTTTCAAACCAAACACAATCTAAACTCAAATTTAAAAATTTACCCACGAAGTGCAAGTGTTGGGCAATCATCTGAATGGGTGGGTCGGGTCAGACCCGACCCGGTTTGGCCAAAATAAAATCACGAAATAGCAGCCGCGCAGCAGCCTTTTCCGGCGTACAGGTTGTCTTCTTCGTCAACGGCGACTCGCCGGTGATGGGTTTCTTGCGTTTTTCAGCGGGGTTCATACCTACAGATTATGGACAACTCAAATCTACCGTCGGATTTCAAATCGGAGTGCCGGAGCACTCCCAAAATAGCCGGAACAGTAGCGCACCAGGGGCTGTGCAGTTTTCCGGCAGCCCCTTTCCCTTTCATTTTTTCTCGTTTTCTCCTACGATTTCAATCCCGTTTTGATTCTAAAATTTCCCTACACCAAAGAGAATCAATTACCCATGATCTAGCCCAATTAATTGCAACAAAATCACCCCACTCGATCTATTTTTCTCCTCTGTTTTTCATCGTTTCCCCACGTTCAGTTCTGTTCGTTTTTTTTTTTTCCTTGATTCAATTCCAACACCAACCAATTTCCATGCTTCATTAAATCTAAAATCAAATCTATACTTCGTGCTTTGAATTTAAAAGAAAAAAAATTAGATACCCTGTTGTGCGCTATTGAGGCTTTGACGTCTCAGATCCGAACGGTGTTGGTGGTCTGTTGCAGAGGCACGATGCAGAGACTGTTGGGGTTCGTTGATGGTGCACGGTGCGGTGGGGTGGAGTTTTGATGGCGGTGGTGGCTATTGATTTCGTCGTTGCGGTTGTTCTGATGCAAGGGATAGTGAGGCGATTAGGTCGCCGATCTGATCGGAACAACGATAGTTTGGTTGGGCATTCAGTCATTGATCTGGCAACTCGATGATGCGGTTGAGGCTTATAGTCTCAGATCTGGACCTGTGGTGATGTTTACGGTGTAGGACTGATGGTGGTTTGATGATGGTGTAGCATGGTTACGTTGATGGCGGCGATGGGCAGAACTTGTTGGTGGTGCAATGGGCAGAACTGTTGGGGTTTGTTGATCATGAGTATGGAGTGAATCAGAGAAAATTCTCTCTTTCTCCCCGTTACTCTCTATTTAATCTCCCTCTCTCTCTTTGGCTGTTCACTCCTCATCTCTCTTTCTTTTCTTTCCTTTTCTTCTCCTCTCACTCTTACCGTAACCACAACCCCTTCATTTGCTGCGCCGTAACCCCCCCCCAATCCGTTTTCTTCTCTATCTCTTTTTTTTTTTTTTTTCTTTCAGTTACATGTTGTAACTCATGCACATTTACCCTCGCATTTATATATATATATATATATATTGTCACATCCCGAACCCCACCCTACGCGGATGTCGAGGACGTGACTGCCAGTTGGTCGCGACGCGACCAACCAAAGGTAAATTCTGAACTTTCCGACGAATTGCACTCCAACTGTAGGGTCAGATGCAGCGGAATTTAAAACTTTTTCTTTGTGTCACGGGAATGCAACTCACTTATCCATCATAAGTATATGTATCACAGAGCAAGACTAAATCCAGTCAGTCAACAATTCTAATCTCAGAGCATATCTAAAATCAAGCATATAACAACAGAGCAGATCTAATATCTCTAGAGTACCATTAGTTCCATGAGCCATGTCTAACCAATATATATCAGTCAAGTCAGTCATAACATACCACTCACCGGAATAACCAGGTTCAATCCACAATAAACCAGTCTCTAAAGTTCAGTGCCGTCAGATCCTTACTTGCAATGCCACTTGGCCTATTCACGTCATGTCATAGTACCTTCTAATCCAATGGAGGTAATTCCTGAAAAATGTCAGAATAATGGGGTGAGCTTAAATAAGCCCAGTGAGTAACACAGATTCCCTATCATGGGTTTCAAAACCAGTTTTGTGCTTCCAAGGCACATGGATAATTTAGTCATTTCAAAAATAACTGTTTTTATAAATCCATTTCATAAGCAGTCTAGTGCAATATAACAGAATCGAACAGACAATACAAACGGATCGGAACATGACATAACCAATCGGTCAGAACAATAACTATTGCTAATATATCGGTCAAGACACAGACTCTTCATTAACGGAACGAATCATAACGGAACTGGACCATATATTAATCAAGACAGACAGATCATCAACGGACGGAACATGTCGGAACCGGACGGAACATATCAATCGAGGCAGACATAACATTAACGGACGGAATATAACGGAATCGGACGGTAGCAATACATCAGTCAAGCAAAGGCATATCGCGAACGGATAAAATTATAACGGAACTAAACGGAAACAATACACTAATCAGGACACAGGCAAATCATGAACAGGACACAACAGAACGGAACTGGGTAGAAACAATATAACAATCAAGTCAGGGACACATCACTGTCGAAACTAATCATAACTGGACTGAACAATGTTTCAATCAAGACAGACGTATCATCAACGGACAGTACACAACAGAACTGGACCATATATCAATCGAGACAGACAGATCATCAACAAACGGAACATAACAGAATCGAACGGAACAATACATCAGTCAAAACAAAGACATATCATGAACGGATAGATCATAACGGAACTGGACCATATATCAATCAAGACAGACTTAACATCATTAACAGACGGAACATGTCGGAACCGGACGGAACATATCAATCGAAGCAGACATATCATTAACGGACAGTACATAACCGAACTGAACGGAATTCCTAATTCGAAGGACACAAGCACATCACGTGGAATGTGGTACAAAGGGTGTACAATAAGTACATACATGTGAACAATATAGCATTCAGACAGTATACTATACAAAGCTGTACGATACAACAAAATGTTGTTCTTTGCCTATATCACATGGTTTATTTAATCGTTTCAGAAATAATGGTTCAATATATCCATTTTATCTCAACAGTTCAAAACGGGCAAAACAGTACGGAATGCTAGCACAGGGATCAGGAATATAGTCAAGTATTTAAAAAGACTAAAACCATGTCATAAGTGATATAGTACGGAAAACATGCATTTAAATAATTGCACTTAAATAATTGCATTCAAAACAGATCAGTAAATCAAGGGACAGTATCAAAACAGTGTCAGAAGTTACTCACAAACTTTACGCTTATTTCCTTGCATAAATAATCCGATAACCTCCAGGTACGTCAGGCATCTCCATGTTTATCCTGAGTAATAATCATCAATCACAGACAGATCAGAACTCATCCATTCAGGTCTCATTCATCATCTTAGGTATCTATCGGATTACCTAAGATAGCCTAGTAGCCTATCGCCCTTCCATTGGGTCTCACCCGAGGCTATTTCATTCTTTAATTAGGCTTAGCAGTTATTAGGATTATATCCTAAGTCATTTAGACTTCACTTGTTATCAGTCAGGCACTCATTCAATCTTAGGGGCAAAATGGTAATTTTACCATTCTTGTCCCGGACCCTGTCGTGGTCTTCGGAATAGTCTTTATATCTTAAGTACAAAGTTCTACGTCCTTTGGACTCCAATCGGTATCAGTTAGGTTCTCATTTTAACCATAGGGACAAAATGGTAATTTTGCCATTCTTATCCCGGACCCTATTCTGGTCCTCAGATTATCCCATATATCGTATATATGAAGTTTTAAGTCTTTTAGACTTTAATCGGTATCAGTTGGGTACTTATTTAGTCTTAGGGGCAAAATGGTAATTTTGTCATTTTCGCCCACGACCCTATCATGGTCCTCAGAACGTCCCATATATCTCATGTATAAATTTGTAAGTCCCTTGGACTTCATTTGGTATCTGTTTTAGATCGTCGGGACACATCGGTCATTTCTCGTTTTACGCGTTGACTGTCTCGGAGTCTTATTTAGCCCTTCAATGTTCATAATTATCCCTATGATAATTTATCAGATCAGTTTGACCTTTATTCGACCTCTACTTTGCACTTACAGTGCTCAGGGGTATTTTGGTCATTTTACGTTTTGTGTAATTCTGACCCCGATTCGTCATCTAATCAAGTATACAGTCTTACCAGTGTCTGGGCTCCTACCGGTATCAGTTTCGTCCCAATCGGACTTTGTTTAGGTCTCGTACGGTATCAGGGGTAATTTGGTAATTTCGTGTGTCGTATTTTTCGGCACGTCAGTTCATAAAATGGACCTCACCATTGGGTCCAGAGCGTCCAACATAGTGAAATTGGACTGTCTGTTATGTTTAATCGGCCCTGAGTATCATTAAGGGCAATTCAGTCATTTACACCTACGTGTCTGTATTTTTCGGGACCTCAGTTCATTAAACGGACCTCACCGTTGAGTCCAAAATGCCCGAGATAGTCAAAATAGGCTATCTGATATTTTTATTTGGGTCTGGGTACCATCAGGGGCAGTACAGTAATTTATCACTTACAGGTCTGTATTTTTCGGTACTATATTTCCCAATTTGGACTGTACCATTGAGTCCAGAATATTTGAAATAGTGAAAATACACTATTTATTTACTTAATTTGGACTTCGTTTGACATATTTAATGTCCAGGGGTAAAATTGTAATTTTACCTATTTAATAAAATAATTAAATAATTATTTTATTATTTAATTAATTTATTCAGGGCTTAAATGTATAATGTTTTCCAAAATCTGGGCCAGAGTACAATTACACAAAACAGTTGGGGGTTTAAATGTAAATTCAGAAAATAGGGGTTCAGACCTTTTGGTTTTAGGGTTCACTAGCTGAACCGGTCCAAATGCATTGTGAACCAACCGGTTCACTGACCCTCAGTAAACCGGAATTCAATATTCCAGTTAATCTTAATTAGCCCCCCCTATCCGTGTTTCAGTTGCCCCTAATCCCGATTTTAATTTCTTATCCGAGGGACCAAACAGACGGAATTTGATTTTAAAACAAATCGGTTAACCCAAAACGGCGCAGTTTCAATAATTCGGTGGCACGCTCGTGGACCAACACGTGTCCGAGTCAACTCGCTAACTCGGTTTTAAAACACTGGGTCGACTCAGCGTCGTCTTCCCCGTTGAACCCTCACTGTTTGCCCTAATTTCTGCAGATTTCTTCCTCTATTTCGTGATGTTTCAAGCACGGATTTCGGCCTGTTTTGGTTTCAAACATCTTCTGGATGTCATGCCAACGGTTTGGCATCGATTTTATGGATCGAAGCCATGCATGGGGTGCTGTTTGGCCGATTATCGTGCAAAGTTTCAGTTCGGTCGTACGACCCCGTTTCTCCACCAAATCGCACGAGGTTAGTCTTGTTGTGACCGTACCTCCATGGGGATCAACATCCCATTTATAAATTTCGGTTTAGAGGCCTATTTTCGAGTTTGGGTTCCATGGCCGAGACCTATAGGTTCGGTTTTGAGGGTATACTCGTGTGAGTCTCAGTCGCGGATGGTGATTTTTAAACACCTAATGGGGTCTAGTTCAGGTCTAGATTGGCCAAACTTGGTTTGGTCTCGGTCGTTTCAGACCTGCTACAGGGAAGCTCTATCCATGGCGGTTTCACTCACGGGTTGGGGTTCTAGGCTATTCCGACCCTTCTCAGTTGTTCTAGATCAATCCTAGGCCCCTCAGTAATACATATATACAGTTTATATAGGTCCAAAGTCACCCAAACAGTTTTAACTTCAAACAGAAAATTTTTCAGTTTAAAAAGGGTTATACCTCTTTCAAACAGTAGCTTTCCTTGCCATCCATGGCTCGGTTCAGGCCTGTTCATGGCTTGATCCAGGTTGCCCCAGTGCAGCCGTGCCCTCAGTCCTCCTCTTTGTGCATCCATGGACATACACACATTTTCTTGTGCACAAGCTTATGTATACACACATGCAAGCTTTCTCTCTCTTGGTCTCTCAATGGCAGGTCTGACTCACACTTAACAGATCTGTTTTCTCCTCTTTAACTAGCAAAGATCAGTCTTTTGTATGTAATATATACATATATATCTATATATAATATCACACATACCTATACATATACATCTCTAAATGTATACATCAGAGAATCAGTGGGTCCCTAGGGCTGAGGTGGGCTGATGCAAACCAATCATATGGGGTTTGCATGTGCTCTCATTGGTTGATTTGGGTGGCAGCCTATTCAGAATTGTATGTATATACATTTCATTGTATATATGGTCACAAAGATGCCACCAGCCCAGTTGGTTATTTTTTGAGAAAAATTCATTCCCTCTCAAAGGTCAAGGGTTCAATTCCCTTGGCCTCCCATTTGGCCCCTTTTTTACCATTTTTGGTTAAGGCCACGTTTGGCTGCGCAGTAATTCAGTTTCTGATGTTTGCCTCATAACTTTTATTCCGTAACTCCTTTTTCGGTGCGGTTTCTTCCGGTCAGTTTCTATTTCTGTTATCTTCAGTGTCAGAGGTTCCGTGTCATTTATTAGTCATTCGGGATTTTCGGGATTAACTAATTCGAATTCCGTCAGTGTTAAATTGACATTATTTCACCTAATTAATAGATAATTAGGTTCGGGTATTATACCCTATTCTCGGACATGTTTTGTCATTCTATTGGTCTAGTGTGACCACCGGGAGATTAAGGTTAATTTCCTTAATTATTCCCTAAGCCGGTACTAATTAATAATTAATTATTTAATTATTAATTATACAGAGTCGGGGTGTTACATATATATTGTTCACATATAACATTCTCATTTTTATTTCTTTCCAATTCTCTTTTTTTTTTCATTTAACTTTTGTTTTATTTTTCATTTATTTTATTTTTCTTATTTAAAATTTCTTTTTATTTTTCGGTATCCATTTGTAGTTCGCTCGTGCACCGCCCGGAAACTATTCGTATTTCAAAAGCCATTGAATTTCTAACCGTTCCATTTTATTCAATATTAAATAAGAAGCTTTATCGACTCGGTTTACATAGCCCCTTCGGTAACATCTGGGTCAGGGTGTTACATTCTACCCCCCTTAAATTGAGTTTTGTCCCCAAAACTCGAATGTTCGTAATCCATGAAACTCTATCACTTCATCATGCCAGTTTCATCAACATAATTTTCTTTTTAACCTTTCTCTTGAACTTATCTTTATTCTTCAGATACTATATGCTTAGCCAGAAAGATTTCTTTCTATAGGATTCATAGTTCTTTTGTATTCCTCTTTATTTTCTTTCAATAGGGAATTTAAAAGTTAAGGGTTTGACCCTTTTACTTCCTCGGGACTTTCACTCATTGTCTCCAAATTTTAATATTAACATTCTCATGCGTATTTCTTTAGTTCCCAAATCTGGGGCTAGGGATCTATTACTTTCATTACTCACCTTGAGTCATCTTTTCAGTTACTTGACTATTTCTCCTTGCTATTAGTCTCCTGACTAGTTTTGCCGCTAGTTGTTATATTCATCTCATTTGGTATTAAGTCGTAATTGTTTTATTGTTCAGGGTCTCCCACCTTCCATTGACATGTGCCAAGTAAAGATATCTAGCACCTCGATCCCCTTTTTTTTTCCATCCGTTTCTTTGGTAGTGGTCCTAGGAAGTTAATGGTGTAATTAGCCTACACCATCTCTATGGTTAGAGTGTCTTGGGTTTGTCATTCAAGTACGTTAAGTTTTACTAAGGACAGAGTATCTTGTTTCCCTTCATTTCCATGAGCATCTTTTGGTTCGTATTAGGACGATTTACTTGTATTCTCTTTGCATTACAATATTTATCCCCTGCTCGGGTGTTCTCAAATTTATTCGAACTTTTTATTTGTGATTTCTTAATCAATTGTCCATTTCTTGAAGATTTATCAATCCTCTTTTCATTTCACTTGTATTGTTCATTGGCATTACTGTCTTTGTTTTCAAATTCATGCTTATCATTTTATGATTTAGATAGATTAAGGAGATCAATTCCTCTATTTTTTTTTTCCACATTATAGGCAGGTGCTTTTTACCATTGCTCTTTTCATAAGTTTTGATTCCTCATCCCTTCATAGATTAAGGTTTGGTACATATACTTATAAAATTTTAGGGTAGTCTTTTACCCCAGTCACTGATTCTTTAAGTGATAGTCTACTTCAAAATCATCCTTAATGGTGTTATCATATTTGGTTTACCTAGGATTTTCCACATCATTTGATCAGTTCAAGTCTCAAGTCTTATGACTTGTTAGTTTATGACCATTCTTTTGGTTTCACTTACCTTTGCTCATAACAGTTGTTCAACAGTCTCATTTCTTATCCTCGTCATTATATTCGGTTTTCCATCCTATATTACATTTCTCTCCCCGGTCGTTATTCACTTTTTTTTTTTTTTTTTCATTTCGTTCTTTCAAGAACTTATTCAACCGTAGAGGGAGTCCCTTGTACATTCTGTGACTTCATATCATATTTTAGGATTGTTCACATCATTTAGTCGTCTAATCATTTTATCGTTACTTTTGACATTCAAAGTTTATCACAACGATATCAAATTTTTTTTTTTTTTCCATCATGGAAATTCCCTACTTCCTTTGTGTCACAATTCAGTTATTCCTACTTTCTACCTCGATCTTGATTGTTCTCGTAACCCAATTAATTAGGTATTACTTTAGCACAGTCGTTGTCCTTACTAGTTTTTATATGCATTATGTATGCCACAATTTTCGTCTCTTTAATTGCTAGGTCACGTAAATCCTCAAAATCATTCAATGTCATCAATCATTTATCTTTTGAGTTAGATTCAGCTAGCTCAATAAAGTATAACCCACAATTAGGTCCTATTGTTACCTAGGTTAATAAAATCCATTGAATTTTCCCAACTATCATTTATCACGTGTTAATCTCCTTTTAGGACCATCACAGTTCATAAATGTTCACTTGATAATCTCATTTAATCAGTCTCTGTCTACCAATAATGCATTTGTCTTTACCCTATGTGACTCACTCAAGAATCTTCCTAATTCTGACATATCGTCAGTCCATCTCGAGTCTTAACGCCTCATGTTACCATCAGTAAGTCTTCCTCAGACCATCTTTTACATAGACTTTGTTGTTAAATTCTTTGACTTTCCAAGATTTCACAATCCCAACTCTATGTCACCTTATATCTTTTAAAAGAGCATTTACTGTTGCCCTTGTTAAAATGCTAGTTTCCACCAATTCATAGATCAATTCCAATGTAATGACTTAAGAGTCATCCACCTCAACACTGGTATTATTCTTCCTAAGAATTCTCAACCTTTGTCCTCAAGCAGACTACTTTCTCCCAAAAGTTACTATTCATTTAATCATCTCAGTCGTCCAAGAAACATCAAGTCAGTCATAGCATAGTCTTTCCCAAAAACTAGTAACCTTAGTATTTAATCAAGCTATCGTTTTCCAAAAGTCACCAATCATTTAACTATTTAAATCCTCGAATTCTTAGTTCCTCCAAAGATATCTAATCAGTTAATAACCGTGTACTTATGATCTGTATCTCATATGCCTTATATATATCATTCAATAATGATTTCCTTGAAATACCTCAGAATCATGTATCATCTCAATTTCATGGTTTCTCTATATGATTACTTCTAGTTCTGTCTTTACAATAATTTGAATCACATTGACCTCTAATAGTTATTCAGAATCTTCTATCATTTACCTTCATCCAACTTGGTAGAGTATTAACTAAAATCGTATCACACCTCATCTTAGATTACAAGATTCATGGATCTCTCCCGAATATTCATTCATCATGTGTCGGCCTCTTTCCAAAATCATCACAGTTCATAAGATCAATTTTGGCAATCTCGTTCCTTTAGTACTTGTCTTCACCACTCTACTCATCTTCACCTTATCAGTGTCTACCTATGACTTACTCGAGAATTTTCATATTTTTGGTCCTCCTAAAATTATCCATTCAGTTTCCTACAAACTATCTCTCATTCAAGCCTCGGTTGTCACGCCCCGAATTCTGACCAAACCCGAGGCGCGACTGATGAGACAGAAAATAAAATAAATAAAGGGACAAGAAAAATAAATCCACTAAACATGAGTCCATCCCCATCAATACATAAGATAACATGAATACATCGTTCATAGGTCATTCGGGCCTAAGCCCTTACATTACAAAACATGGTTCCCACGGACCAAAATATAACAAGCGTCTCCTCCTATCAAAGCATCCCTGGGTCTCAAGTAGCTGGAGGGTCCTCATCTGAAAATGTTGCCCACGAATGGGTCAGCTCAACTGCTGGTATAATGAAGTGCTAATGCAAGAAATAAAGCTAAGGCGTGGCATGTGCAAAGTGTACATTTATTTCTAAATGACATTCAAGCATCGCAGTAATATATATATGGATGGTATGCGTGACACACCCATGCACAACTCTATGTCACACCCATGTCTCGTTTCCGGGTACTCCCCGATGCAATGGCCAATTTTGGGTTTTTCACCACAGGATCTACACCCTCATAATGCAATGCTCAACCCACACTATGTTCTCAAAGGATTCATCATATGCCAATATGCCAGTGCAATCCCAATGAACATGGTTATCAATAATGTAGCATGCTCGAACAATAACATATAAATCATCAGTCAGTTCCATATACAAGCATATCTCATATTATCAACTTAAACACATGTCATGATTCACATTCATCATTCACTAAATTTTCATAAAGTACAAGTGACATGCAAGCGTGTGAGCAATCAACCCTAAATCATCAAGTAAACACATTCCACATAAGCACATAAGTCATTCCAGTCATTCACAGATATTCCTAACTTAACTTCATTTCTAACATTAGCAAAACACCATACCTGACGGGTCAGTCACAACCCAAGCAAACTGCACTCGTAACGTAGTGAGAATGTGGAAAGGTCAGACTGTCTTCTCCTTGCCTGTTGGTGTCCCTAAATGCATAAATTACAGCTCAGTCTATTGTCATTTGAATTTATGTTATTCATCAAATTTTATGCCTTTAATTCATAGGTCTCTATTCTGTTAAATTAAACCCCACCATTGGTTCTAGGACGTTGAAGAAAATAAGTTCAGGTTTTCGTAGAACTCAATTCGGACATCTGGGTTCAAAAGGGCAAAACAGTCATTTTGCACTTTACAAGTGTCCTTACATTTCGTGACCTCTTTTCACAAATCATACTCCACGGTTGAGTCCGGAATGCTCGAGATAATAAAGTTTCACTATTTGTTTACTTAATTCTGAGTTCGTTTGACTGTACTTTAATCTAGGGGCATTTTGGTAATTTTAAAGGTTACTACGGGTCTTTTATTTTTTGAGATCCCGTCTCATAAAACGGACCTCACCATTGGCCTCAGAGTGGCCGAGATAGTCAAAATACACTAATGACTTGTCCCATTTGGACTTCGGGTTATTTTAGAGTATTTAATTAATTAAATTAATTTAATTAATTAATTAATTAATTAATTTAATTAATAATTTATTAATATTTTATTCATGGGGGGTCAAACATAATTAATCAAAGTTCTGGGGTTCAAAATCAGATTTCTTAAGGTTCTGGGTCAAGGTTCAATTTTCAAAAGGTTCAAGGTCAAAATTGCAATTAATCAAAATTCACTATTCCCAATTCGGTTACCCAAACAGAGACTTATCTAGAACAGGGATAGGATATCCCTGTTCCTATTCCAATTTAAATCTTTTAATTTCTTACACTTGCAACCAAACGGGCCAAATCCCATTTTAATTTAAAACACCCACGCGACACGTGGCAGGGGCGGTCCACACCCGCCCGAACGGGACCCGACCCGGTACAGTCCTTTCTTCCCCCGTTTTTCTGATGAGTCTCCGGTAGGTTTTCGTCGCCGTCTCCGGCGACGGCGACCGGATTCCGATCAATTTTTGCCCCTTTTTCTTTGCAGTTTCCATTACATTTTCATGAGGATCTCGAATATGATATTCGTTTTTCACTTAGGCCATTATTTTCCCACAAATATAGCCAAACCCGTAGCTCCGGCCAAGTTTTATTTTTCACATTCGTGACAGTATACCCACTGTTTTTACCCCAAACTAGTTCAACTAAATTTCTGCATCACACAGGAACTTTTCCCCATCATTTGTTTCAAGGTTTACACATAAAATACCAAAACTCACTTCTCCCAACCGTGACCTGCAACTCCCCATTTCTCTCTTGTTTCTAAACCATTTTCAATAATTCTTTTTGCATTATCTTCTATTTTTGATACTCTACCAGCCCCCATATTTAAATACACAATTTATGCATTGTAAAATTCAAAAACAGAACCGAACATGCTTACCAAATTTCGGATTTTTCTCTTTGTGCAGGTTTCTCTCTCACTTCTGCTCCTCTTGCTCCATTCCTGCTTCTCCCTTCTCAACCCCTTTCCTCTGTATTTTCTTTTAACTTTATGCAGTGTATACATATATACATGTATACACCATTTGACGGTTCTCTCTCTCTCTCCATTATTTGTCTCTCTACTCT
Organism: Nyssa sinensis; assembly: GCA_008638375.1. Taxonomy (NCBI): domain Eukaryota; kingdom Viridiplantae; phylum Streptophyta; class Magnoliopsida; order Cornales; family Nyssaceae; genus Nyssa; species Nyssa sinensis. The sequence goes on from CM018034.1 coordinate 38,982,362, forward strand.
CTCTCTCTACCAGACCTGTGCACCCTCTGATAACCTTCTTACACACACCACCAACACACTGCCAGCTACTCTATGCCCTATTTAGTGTGCAACACTCAATCTCTATACACACCCTCATCCACACACTCACCCGTACACACACACCCACTTGCACAAACCTAATTTGTACATATATATATATATATGTATACATATATACATATAATTACACACACATGTACTACACACATGTTTAACACACACACAACTCACACACACATATATATATATAATTACACACAATCATACACACATTACATTCACACAATAATAATAATAATAATAATATTAATATTAATATTAATAACAATAACCATAACAAAAAAAAAAATTTCAATTTAATAACCAAGAAAATTTTATATAAAAAAAAAAAATTTTCCGGGTTATTACATCGGTTATCTATCCATAACATTTATAGAAATCTCTTCAAATATTTTCAATGTCATTCCTTGAGAATCCTCCTCGTTTTTTTTTTAAACATATTTCTATTCCCTTAAAGGTCACTAATTACCCAATCATCTCAATTGTTCAAGAAATATAGTCTTTCCCCGATATATAGTATTCATCAATAACAATCTCTCAATGGTATTGAAACAGTTAACAAGTAGCCTAGAGGTTCAGTTTCAAAGTTCAACCTAACAGTAAATGCGGAACTATAAATCAATTTTTCTAGACAATATATGGGCAGATTGTAAGTAACTGAAAAATACCTACGGATACTGGTACAGTAGCCCAATCATCTTCTGGTGTAACCTTTCCTGTAAAGGATAATCAGTCAATGTATATGTAAAATAATTATCAGTGTTTGCATAAAAGTCCAGCCTAGTAATGTCAGTATTATCTATCGACTAACTCTTAGACTTTAACAATTCCAGTACTCTAATCCTGTCTCCCATGACTCACTAGAACCTAAGACTCTGCTCTGATACCACGCTGTCACGACCCAAAACCCACCCTATGCGGATCTCGTATCGCGGGGCCGGCCCAATGGCTGTCCCTACTTTTTCTATTCTTTTACCAATGATATCAGTAAATAATATAAACATGACATTAAAGTGCGAAAGCTTTGTTACAATTATTGTTCAAAGACTAAACTTCAAACTAACAATAAACTGATCCTAAACCACTCTTAGGTGGTGAGTACATGGGAGAGACTTCATTCATTACTATTATGCTCTTCAACTGTCTCTTTAATCTCCTGATCTCCTACTGTGGTTCTGTAACATTCTCACCTGAAAAAATTTGTAAGGGGGGGTGAGCTAATAAAGCCTAGTAAGTAAAAGCCTATCTCAAATATGTGGTTAGAGTAATCATGGAACATATAGGATCATGGATGATAGCCAGTCATGGAAACAATTTCAGTCAACCATAAGGTGCCACAATGACCAATGAACAGTAAGGCCTGATAACCCAATAAGAATAGTGATATAACATGAATACGGGAACATTCAACATTCACAATCGACGTAAATGTACTGCCACAATGGAATGATCTCAATCGAGTCAAATGAATAAAGGTGCTGTCAACATGGGACTATTCGTAGTGAAGTGAAACATCACGTGAATCAACTAAACATCACATAACAGTCAACATGAACGATGCATTTACTCTGTTCAGGGTTTGGCAAACCCTCAGTCTTTTGGGGCCCGGCATACCCCCCTTTAACATGAAGGCATATAAAATGCCATTAAAACTCACTGCGTAAAAACGCCATCATTGCCACATGTCTGTTTGACCCGTAGGTCCCATAAATTGACTCGTAGGTCCAGTCAATTAGATAGCATCAGAAGGGTAATGTGTCTGAGCACAAGACCCGGCATTTAACATAAATTAGAATTATATCGTATTCCATATGAGGTGTGCAAAACATGGAACATCATAACATAAGCATACAGTGAATAACATCAACACAATGAATCAAGCCATGAACCATCAACCAATAGACATCCACCAGGTAGAACAATATCCATGGTGGGAACAATAACAGTGGGTAAAAATACATGAGTACAAAATTGGCAGTGTAGAAAGATCGTGGCTTGTAAAACCACGTATAAAAGATAGAAATCCACTTACCTTATCAATGTCTTAATATCCCGTGACTTTCTCCTTTCCTTTTGACTTGCCTATAAATCAATAAACACGTTTCAGCTTTCATATCATTTATCGAATTTATGCCTCGTCACTCTAAATACCTCCCTTACTAATTTATGCTTTACGATTTTCATTTTAAACTTAATTTACCCAAGGGCAAAATGGTCATTTACGTGTCTCTACTTGTTGGGTTCTGTTTTCATAATTTTGATTTCACCGTTGAGTCTAGTAGGTTTGAATTAATAAAAATTCACTATTTACTTAACTAAATCGGAGTCCGTTTGACTCACCTTCGACGTAGGGGCATTTTGGTCATTTTGGCATTCACGGTTATTTTAATTTTTTTAGAACTCCGTCTCGTAAAACGGACCTCACTATTAAATTCAGAGAGTCCAAAATAGTAAGTTTTCATTATTCGTTCTACTAATTTAGGCGTCGAAATTAAATTTAAAATTTATTAATTTAAATTACTTATTTAAATTAATTAATCTAGCTAATACATATAGTATTTGAGCCCAAACAGACCACATGTGCCTTGGTGGCACAGTGGCTAAGCTTCTCACCCTTCCTCCTTTGATCACAGGTTCGATTCACTGCCCATACCAATTTTTCCTTCTCGTTATTGTTTTATTTTTTCATTTCTTGTTCAAGTTTAACCCAACCATCCATTGGATAGCTCTCCTTTCAAACCAAACACAATCTAAACTCAAATTTAAAAATTTATCCACGAAGTGCAAGTGTTGGGCAGTCATCTGAATGGGTGGGTCGGGTCAGACCCGACCCGGTTTGGCCAAAATAAAATCACGAAATAGCAGCCGCGCAGCAGCCTTTTCCGGCGTACAGGTTGTCTTCTTCGTCAACGGTGACTCGCCGGTGATGGGTTTC